>CM053034.1:47768490-48245990 GCA_028564925.1 Lithobates sylvaticus | reverse complement strand
TGTGCCGCATTGTTGTGCACTGATAAAGGACGACGTGACCCCCGCGTTTTTACACAGTGCAGCGTGTTATGACAAACTACACCACATTGCAACATGCTGCATGACAAAGAAATTAATGAAATGTAATTTTGGGACAAAAGGTAAACTGTGTGGTGCATTGTAACAACTCATTGCGCCACCCCTTCACAGCGCACTCCAGTAGACAGCCTATGCTCCCTAAGATAAGAGTATCTTGTAATGACGCAGTTTGGATTTTGCCGCATACTCTATGGCAGCAGTTTCCAACCTCTGGGCTGTGGCCTCCCTTTTACTGGGCTTCCAGCCAGCTGCAGATCCTATAACCTCCTACA
Source organism: Lithobates sylvaticus (assembly GCA_028564925.1). Lineage (NCBI taxonomy): Eukaryota > Metazoa > Chordata > Amphibia > Anura > Ranidae > Lithobates > Lithobates sylvaticus. The sequence goes on along the minus strand of CM053034.1, from coordinate 48,245,640 downwards.
GCACCTCCTAACTCCCATTTTGCCCCCCCACCTCCTATAGTGGGCCACAGTGCCACTTAAAAGCCCTCAGCCTCCACAGTATCACCCCTCCCCCAACCTCCAACAGTGCCTTCCACCTTCCTCTAGAAAATTCATCCTCTACATGGATACCAAGTCTGCTGCAGAGTCCCATAACCAACTCCAGGGTTTAAGGGAGGGTTCGTTTTCAGTACGTACTTCTAATGGCACCCCAATCAAGGTCATGATTGTTGCGCGGTGAATCGCGATGCAATCGTGATGCTTGTCGCTCAAAAAGAGACATGAGCTTCTTTTGGGCAACAGTGTCAATGGGGTTTTCTGCGCGATTGGGATGCTATTATTAGTAATGGCGCCCCCCACAATTATGCCCGCGATCATGTGTGAATTACTGAAAGGGCAGAGCCAGTGTGAGGGTTGCTGAAGAGATAGGGTTGGTGTGAGGGTTGCTGAAGGGGCAGGGTTGGTGTGAGGGTTGCTGAAGGGGCAGGGTTGCTGAAGGTTGCTGGGTCGGTGTGAGGGTTGCTGAAGGAGGGCTGGGTCAGTGTGAGGGTTGCTGAAGGGTGCTGGGTCAGTGTGAGGGTTGCTGAAGGTGAATTGGGTCAGGGTGAGGCTTTCTGAAGGGGAATTGGGTCAGGGTGAGGCTTTCTGAAGGGGAGTTGGGTCAGGGTGAGGCTTTCTGAAGGGGAGTTGGGTCAGGGTGAGGCTTTCTGAAGGGGAGTTGGGTCAGGGTGAGGCTTTCTGAAGGGGAGTTGGGTCAGGGTGAGGCTTTCTGAAGGGGAGTTGGGTCAGGGTGAGGCTTTCTGAAGGGGAGTTGGGTCAGGGTGAGGCTTTCTGAAGGGGAGTTGGGTCAGGGTGAGGCTTTCTGAAGGGGAGTTGGGTCGGTGTGAGGGATGCTGAAGGGGAGTTGGGTCAGGGTGGGGGATGCTAAAGGGGAGTTGGGTCAGGGTGGGGGATGCTAAAGGGGAGTTGGGTCAGGGTGGGGGATGCTAAAGGGGAGTTGGGTCAGGGTGGGGGATGCTAAAGGGGAGTTGGGTCAGGGTGGGGGATGCTAAAGGGGAGTTGGGTCAGGGTGGGGGATGCTAAAGGGGAGTTGGGTCAGGGTGGGGGTTGCTGAAGGCACAGGGGTTAGTGAGAGTTTGCTTAAGGCCAGTGTGGAGGTTAACCGCACTTAAACGTTTTTTTTTAAAAAACTTTAGCCTTTACACCCAATTGAAAGGCAGGGCCAGTGTGAAGGACAACGTTGGTGTCAAAAGCATGTTTTTTTAGTTGGATTTATAAGCAGTGTTGGTATGAGAGCCATTGTTGGGGTTGCAGGAATGATTAGTGTTACATGCACGGATAGCTTTTAGGGTTAGTATTTGGTTTAGATACAAGGGGTTGCATGCAATGAGTTGGGGTACAATTTTGCCCCCTGTAGCTTGAGCTCTGCACTAAAAAACGGCAGCACCAAAAGCTAATGTATCAGATTTAACCCCTTCTCCACCTTATCAAAAATAAAGACTTAATTTTAACTTGATTTCAGTTTCATCATAACGGGACTGTAGAGGCAAAGGCATAACCGTATTAACAATCATAGGACATTGAATAAGATATTCCGTCTGTATTTACAGTATGGATAACCTAGGCAGAATCGTCATCACAAAATATAACAACATCATTTCTAATCTTCTATTGTAATGGTCTGAATTGCCATAACAGCCCTGTAGAACATAACGGTTCCTGTGTCATCTGAAACACAATCCAGGCCTGGATTAGAACAGACTCTCTTGTTGAGATTTGCTCTGTGCAATATGTCTGCACTGACCTATTTTCCTCCTTCTCTGCCTCTCTCGGGAGCTATGGGAGGGGAATGTCCGTGCTAATGGCCGTGTTAACCCCTCCAGCGCTGGGCACAGCAGGTCTCTGGCAAAGAAGATTGGCTCCTGTCCTCCTGGCTGGTGTGGTCCTAACATATCGCAACGAATTATGCAGAATTTATTTTGGCCGAGGTATTAGAGGACAGCAGGGAAACGCATGTTTGAACATGCCACAGACTCCTTCCAGGGAATGTCCGCCTTGTTGCTGCAATGTCTCCAGAATGCCCAATGGCACTACGCAGTGACAGAGAAGTGCTTGTTATAGGAGGCGTTTTTTGTCCTTGTACACTGTGAAAAATGAAGGGTTACTTGAGGTGCGTAATCCTGACACTTAGGGATGTAGATTGCAAGCTGTCATTTGAATAATGCATGCACATCCCATATGGGCCATGTAATAAGCTTCATTGTTTTGGTTTGTGTAGATTGAGGGGGAGGTTTGCAATGCACATTAATCCTGGATTTGGCGATAATATCTATAAACTTTTAGCATCCAAGCATTACTGTCCCTCCAATCTGGTCACTGTTAAAATACTGATTTTGTTTTGATGTTCTGAAAACAAATATAACTAGGCCAAATCATTGCCAGCAGATCATAATATTTTAACCATTTGGGCACTTTTACCCCCTTTCTGCCCAGGCCAGTTTTCAGCTTTCAGCACTGTGAATGACTATTGTGCGGTCATGCAACACTGTAGTCATATGGCATTTTTATCTTTTTTTTTTTTTTTTGGAAATAAAAATAAATAAATGTTTGTCTTTTTTTACATATCGTCACCAGTGCAGTACAGCAGCATCATATAACCGATGTGGAGGTGGCCAGGGACACTGACTGGTGACAGTATGTTAGAAAAAAAAAAATTGTCTACAATGAAAGGAAGACATTAATTTGCAACTGTCATGTGGTCTGTTGTGTGGTCACAGCAATCGCATGTTACCGGCAGCGGGCCAGTGCACTGATGAGCCACAGCGTCGCATGACGTCCTCCAAGAATAGTGTTCCATCCATCCGTCATTTTACAATGATGCAGGCAGTAAAAGGAAAGCTTCACTAAAAATACAAGTATCTTAATTATACAGTACAGGAAGTAATTAGTCCATGGGTTAAATGCCGCTACCCTCAGGTGATTGGACACTGAAGCTTTGCTGGAAATGCCCTCTAGTGTACCCATATAACCCAGCTCACTCTGTGGCTCCAGTTTTTTACTAGTGTCCTCAGGTGATGGACCCCCCTTGTGTTGGAGATTTTTTTAATTAATTTATTTTTTTCATCAGTTTTCCTGTTCTTCTACTGACACTAATCTTATGCTCTGACTGCCTTTTGCCTTACAGCTCACTAGCCGTTTCCTAAACTGGACCTTTGAAAATGTTGGGAACCATACCCAGCCCTTGCCGTAGTGGAGGCACGGGGGACTAAAGCTGTAGGCCCTGAGGAAACTCCAAGTTTCTCTTAGGTCAGGAGTGCCCAACCTTCTGAAGAGCGAGGGCCACTTAAGCGACCGGCCACAATGAGCGGAGCGGGTGGATGACAGGTCTGTCTCTGCTCTGCATATGCACTGACACAGCCCATTCTGCTCTATGGGCCCTCCAATCCGATCCTCACAGATGGATTGGAGCTAGACGGGTGTAAACTGACACAAGTCCGTTACATCTGCCTCTCCATAGAGGTGAATGGGGGGCCTGATTAGGTCCGCCTGAAAAAACGGACAGGCGGAACGGATCCGACCAATCGTGTGAAAGGGGCCCAAGGCTGCTTTCACACTGATACGCTGTGGTTTACCCACACCGGTCCCACATGCGCTCTGTCTGGCTAAAGCAAAAATTTTCCGCCACTGTGTCTGGTCTACGCTAGAGAATTCTGAAGATGGCTGGGCCAATAGCCATAAACCTTCTTCCTCATCTCCTCCCCCTGACTCATTCATGGGTTACAACATGAATTGCCTGGTGCTTGCCTTTGCAGAAGGCAAAGGAGACTCCAGAATGCTCTTGCTTTCTCTGCATATGTACAGAATCGTATGGCTTGGAGCTTGGTCAACTGGCCCTGCCCAGCAAAGGTGCCTTTTGTTCAGGTATAAATTGAAGCGATCAGAGGAAGGGGGTTCCTAGCCCACTATCCACAGTTACACCTTGATTTCTCCACCTCTATCTTACGTGTATAATCTATTTCCCCCCTCCAGGTGTCGTCATCTTCTACTGCAGGGCCATCCTTTTCATGGCAGAGCCGCCTCCTCTAAGTTCATCAGACTTGCTCTTCTTCACACTAAGGTTTTGCCTCCACCCCTGCAAGTGGAAGGACATCTACTGACATTTGCTTCAGCTTAGCAAAGAGAAGTCTCTCTATTTCTGTCCTCCATTCTTTTCAAAACTTGGGGGCCAACCAGCAGCTATAAGGAAGCAATCGGCGTGTGATTTAATTGATGATAGAAAAGGTCTCATTAAAAGGATCCAAAACAGCATTAAACCCAAAAGCAAACCTTTATTTTGGAGCTTACCAATTCTTAGATGTGATGGCTGCATTAGTTTCCATTTTTAGGCTTTGTTCTATTTTCATCTGGTGATCCGGCCAACAAAACAAGCTCTCTTGCAGCTAAAGGATGATGCAAACCATTTACCACTGACAGGGGTGCTTAAAATGGTCAGTATTTTATGCAAAACCTCTATCCCAAAGGAAAAAAGTTTGCTGTAACTGCTAGTAAAGTATTAGCTTGAGTTCAGCTTCAATTTGTTAGTGTTTCCAAATCTGCTAGTACATATTAACTGCCCTATCACCAAGACTGACAGTGCTGAATTTGCATCGCATCGTGCAGGACCCTTTTTTGTCCGCACCAAAACCCGTGTGAACACCCATGCGATCTGATTCCTGTCTGTATTCATAGTTCGCACTGCGATCTGCCAAACAATCTGGGGGGGGGGGGGGGGGGTTCATTAACTTTGTATTGACACCCGCAGCGGTTTGCAGAGGGCTGTGTATTGGACATCACACCAGTGTGAACCGAGCCTAATACAGGAGGTGTGTTACTGGCCAGATAACGAGGGGAAAAACAGAGGAAAGACAGCCTAAAAAAAATGAATGCAGGCACCACATCTAAAGATTGGGTTTAAGACCCCTTTCACACTGGGACACTTTTCAGGCGTTTTAGCGCTAAAAATAGGGCATGAAAAGCGCCTCTCATGCCTCCCCTGTGTAATAGCCTGAGTGCTTTCACGGTGAGGTGGTGCTCTTGCAGGACGGGGGAAAAAAAGTCCTGAAAGCAGCATCATTGGGGCGGTGCGGGAACAGTGTATACACCGCTCCCAAAGCTAGCGGGGGTTAAAAGCGCTCCGCTAGTGGCCGAAAAGTGACGCTAAAACTAGTGCCGCTTTACCACTAGCCTAAGACCCCTTTCACACGGCCAGCATTTTTCAGGCGCTACAGCGCTAAAAATAGCGCCTGAAAATAGCTACTCCATGAACTCCAGTGTGAAAGCCCGAGGGCTTTCACACTGGAGCAGTGCGCTGACAGGACGTCACAAAAAGACCTGCCAGCAGCTTCTTTGGAGCGGTGAACTCACCGCTCTTCCACCGCTGCTCCCTATTGAAATCAATGGGGCAGCGCTACGATACCGGCGGCAAAACGCTGCTCCAGCTTCGGTTTGCAGGTGGATTTAACCCCTTTTCGGCTGCTAGCGGGGGTTAAAACCGCCCCGCGGCTCGGTGTGAAAGCCCTCTAAAGTGCAGGTGTATGGCATACTCAGACTTTGACATTTCTGTGTCTCTGGCTTAAAGGAAACATATATTCTTTTTGTATGTGTATTGTGTATATTGTGTTTTATTTGTGAACTACATAAGGGAAATTGAATATGAATATTCAGATTTATAAAATCTGCTGGAGGTTACTTTGCAGCTATTTATCATGCAGACTTTTGTTATGTGTTGGTTAGCCTGAATTTCCCATGTTGTGAATGGATCTGCATACCAAGATAGCCAATTACATGCAAAACTAAATGAGTTAGAAGAGGGCTCTCCTCCTGTCTGACATAAATTTGCCAGCTTCATTTGTTTTTGTGCCAGCCCACTGATGATATCGGCGTCAGATTTTCATGCACGTACTGTATGACATTTGAAAACTTTTTTTTAATTTAATTTTTTATTTTTTCCTGCAGGATTTAAACTGAGAACTCCCTAGAAGGCACTGTTAATATAGCCTTCCCAGGGGCACTGGCTATGTCACTGGTGCCTTAGAACACCAGGAAGTAAAATGAATGCAAGTTTAAAGTAGTAATAGTCTCCTTTTTATTAAGCTTTAAAGTGATTGTAAAGTCTTCTTTGTTATATTTAATGTTATATTTATTAGATCCTGACCCCTTACAACGTGATCGGCTGTCAGCCAATGACAGCTGATCACGTGATGTAAACAGAGGATCGGTAATCGTTTTATTTTTCTCTCACACTGACAGCGTGAGAAGAAAAAAAGCCGATTACCGGCTTCTGTTGAAGGGACATCCGTTTCGAACAGGGAGAGGCGAAGCCGCCTCATATGTGCCCACCAGTGCATCAGTGCCACCTATCAATGCTCACCAGTGGTGCCAATCAGTGCCACCTAGCAGTGTCGCCTTCAGTGCCCATCACTGCCACCTATCAATGCCCTTCAGTGCCGCCTTATCAGTGCCCATTAGTGCCTCCTTATCAGTGCCCACCAATGTAGCCTCATCAGCGTACATCATTGAAGGAGAAAAATTACCTGTTTGCAGTTTGTAATCTTACTTAATCCAGGAATTTGCGCTCACAACATGAAAAGAGATTTTTCAAATTTTCATATATTGGATTGTTAAAGTGGTTGTAAACCCACATGAAGAAAAAAAATATACCTGCAAGACAAAGGCATAATGAGCTAGTATGCATAGCATAGCATATGCCCTCCTTTACTCTATCCAAAATTAAATAAAAAGTTTTGCCTACTTTTAAGTATATTTACCTTAACAGAAGTCCGTGTTAATTAAAATCATGAAGGCAGAACATTATAAGTTGTAAGGCCCCATTCATATCTGGCGATTTGGGATAGTGGGCAGAATCCCCACAATTCTGCCCGCAATCCCAAATCACTCTGCAATAGTTGAAAAATGCACCACGTGTGTTTGGATACCATTTGATTTTGTAATGGCATCTAAACGCGGTGCGGTTTTTGCCACGATTGCAGAGTGATTTTCGGATTACGGCACACTGCATTGCGAGAATCTGATCACCCAAAAGAAGCTCCTGCTCCCTTTAAGGTGAGAAGCTCCGTGCAATGTGGTTTGCCACGATTGCTGCACAATTTTAGATCGTGGCTAGAATTGCTGTGATTCTGCCCTCGATTCCAAATTGCCAGATGTGAACAGGGCCTTAATGGCTTATTTATCAGTACAGGCAAGCCAACTTGTTTGTCTCCATAAAAATGTCCTAAAATGCCCACCCTCCTGATTGGCTGTACATACGCACACCATCCTGATTGGCTGTACATACGCACACCATCCTGATTGGCTGTACAGGGTCACAGGGTTTATCCTAAAATATCAGCAATTTTTTATATTAGATCTCATAAAGAACCATTTAGAAAAAATTCTAAAGGGAGAAAAAATGTCAAATGATCTAAAAGAAAGTTTTATAGTTTAATTCTGCTGTCAGCATGATGACTTGTATTTATGAACAAGTCACATTTATCCTCTCTAGGGGTTTTAAGCAATCATACCAGTTTTCTTTATTGTTTTATGAGACATCTGCCTGATTGCACCTTGGGAGACTCCTTAGAACTCCCTTGGTTGCTCCCTCTAGCATGGAATGTGTCACAAGAGACTCTGACCGGCACACAAGAGACCAAAATGGTACCTGAGCCCAAAGTACAGAAGGTCCTAGGAGACTCACCACAACACATCAACAACACAAGTCCAGTCTTGCCTTTACTGCACACATAACTTCCAAGAAGGTGGTCTGAGATTGTTCCATGTGTCTGACAGATGTGGACAATGTACATGGGATAGATCTAAAATATTTCAGTACAGTGGTCACTTGTCCTTACAAAACAATGGGAAATGTTGAAAGCCAACCTTTTCTGGTTAGTTTTTGATATTTGAATTGCTTTTTTTTACACCAAAGGACCACGTTTTTATCATAAGCTCAATTACAGCATCTCTGCCCAACTGCTTTCTGTCACAGTCCGGGGAGGAAGTCATACAAGATAGTAGATTCTGCAGGTGATGCTCTGCGTCGGTGATATCTGTGCTCCATGACATGCATTGAGTTTTCTTCTGATCACCTTACATTCCTTTGGTGGTTTTTGATGTTATTGGGAGCAGTGGATGAGTGAAATATTTTTTTCCCAAGGCTTCCCACCCACTCCATTCAAGGTTAACTGTGCATTCCCTGCGTATGATATTGCCAATTATACCAGAAGGGAGACGACCTTGCCTTATGTTGTATCCTCAATTGCCAATGTACTATTCTAATCACAAGTCCATTGCTGGTTAAAGTGGAGCTATCCTTTACAGCCTAGGAATTTGCCATCTTGGCCTCTGTTTGAACTGTGGTGCTGCACATGTGATCAATTGGGACACCAGTTTTTTGATGAGAGTGCAAGCAAATATGACAGTTCTCAATCACAGCATGCCTTGAATGTAACTAACATTTTTTTTGAAAAAACATGAAATTGTTGGGTTTAGTTCTGCTTTAACACTATACGGAATTCAAGCATGGACACTAATGTTTCACGCTGGTGGGCTGTGGACATGTTTTATAGGACTAATGTCAAGCAGACGGGAAAGAGAAGAAACAATTGTAGAAAGGAGGTTCATTGAGAAATGGTTTCTACTAGTTGGAGCAGTCTTAATGCTGACTTCATAAAAAAGCTAATTATGAGCAAAAGAGTGGAACGGGAGAACATAACGGAGGAACACAAGCGAATAGCAATCTAAATCGGAGTATATAAATTCTGAGAATAGTGAAATTTTAAAATGGAACTTTGTAGAGAAGCCACATTAAAGTGGTTGTAAACCCTTGCTGACCACTTTGTGCTACAGGTAAGTCTATAATAAGGCGTACCTGTAGCTACCCATGATATCTCTTAAACCTGCACGGTTTAGGAGATATCCCCCTGTATTTGCATGTGCCGACGTCATCGGCACATGCGCACTGACACAAACTGAAGCAATGGTAAGTAGGCCAATCACAGCGCCGGAGCCGCGATACCCGGAAGTAACCCCCAGTTCAGTGCAAACCATGTTTGGCTGATGTTGGAGGCCATGCTTGTAAACAGGAAGTGTCTGAAAGAGGCTGGAGGAGATCATCGGAGCTTAAAACCAAAAACGGTTAAACAATTGTGAAAACTGTATTTTATGATTGGGAAAAAAATATTAATACAAAGAACAAAGCATGGCTCCATGCTTTTACACCATTTTCCCAATCCATTGACATCTTCATTACATTGCTTTAACAGAGTATCCAGTATTCCAGGTACGGGGAAGTGTGGGACTTCCCATATATTACAATGCTGTGTTCAATGCAGCCTTTTTCCATGACCAAATTCTGTTTAAGTGGTAGCAAAGCTTACCAATGGTGGTGCTGGGGAGGGGGCAAGTGGGCAAGGGCGCAAGTAGATTTATGAACATACCTGGCTAAACAGTGGGCAAGGGAGCTGGTGGATGGGTGGGAATACCTGGCTAGAGGGTAGGCTATCAGGGGGCACTGTCAGTACTTTTCCCTGATAGCCAAGTGATCATCTTTAAGAAAAAATATATATTTTTATTAATTTACACAAATTACAGTAATTTGACAGTGAATATATTAGACGTGGACTCAATCTGCATGGAGATGCTGTATTTTTCTTTCTGCCATTCATCTTGTGCAGCTGCCTGCTTCATTCATTAAGTCACTGTGGCTATTTTCTGAATGGCTTGGAATCTAAATGCTCCAAGCTTCCAAGCACACTGCCTTTTCTGTTTCGAAGACTGGGAGCTTGCACTACACTGGTCTTGTAACAGCTTTTTGTATTTAATACGATTTTTATCTAACCCAATTCAGCTTGGTTAAAATCTCATCCAGGGCAATACCTGCATAGGATTGACAGGTTTTCCTTGTGCTTGCTTGGGTTTCTTCCAAGTATTTTGGTTTCATCCCACACTACAAAGACATGCTGATGGGTTATTTGGCTCCTGTTTAAACTGGCCCTATTATGTGTGTATGCATAGGAGATGGGGACCTTAGATTGTAAGCTCTTTGAGCTCAACACCATCTATCTATAAGCTCATCCACTGATGTGAATGTACAGTATGTAAAGTGCTGCCTTAGCTGTTGGCGCTATATAAATACCTGTAATAAAAGTCCTCAAGTTCCAGAGTAGGTGGGTGATGTTGCAGTGGAGATTAATCGGGTGATGCTTGAGCCCTGGTTCATACTGATGCGGTGCGGGATTCACAGTGATTTCTGTGCATTTCCCGTACGGCATCACAATCGCACTCCATTCATGTGAACCACTGTGGGTCTCAATGTTAATGACACCCCAAAAACGGTTCGCAGAACAGCGATTTGGCAAAATTGGATCACATAGGTGTCAACACCCATGCAATCCGATTCCAGTGCCGCAAAACAAAGAGAGGTCCATGCACCTTTTCCGTGCAGGTGTAGTGCAATTTGAGCTATACAAAATGAATGGGCTTAAATTGCACTTCAAAGAATTGCATGTAATTTGAACAGGAATGTGCTGAGATTCCTATCATCTAAATTACATGCGGTTTACCGCACCAGTGTGAACCTAGGCTGAAGCAGCCAACATGGTAGCCTGTAAGGCCCCATTCATACCTGAACATAGCGTTTTCAGGCAAAAGTTTACAGCGATTTTTGTACAGGTCAAAAGGTCACCAATGTAAAAAGCAGAAAAATGCCCAAAATATGCCTAAAAAAAAAAAAAAAAAGGAGCTTGTTTGACCATCAGGTGTTTTGGAGAATAATTTATTCCCCCCCCCCCCCCCCCCAGCATTTTGTAGCTTCAGGTTTCAAGCTACAAAACGCTCAGGTGTGAATGGGGCCTTATGGCACAGACCTAGCGGTTCTCAGAGTAAAAATACGGGCAAATGGGTATTAAGCTAGGGATGGCAGCCCAGGTGCCAAAGGTTAGATGCAGGATGTAGGTCAGCCTAGGCTGTGTCTGTCTGAGCCTGTATAAATGCAGGATATTCATGTTGGAATGGAGATAATGAATTATTTCACTTCCACAGTACAGCAGCAGAATTATTTCGCTCGGATTCTACTAGACACTTTGTTTTATTTAGAAAGATGGCGGTTTAATGTCTTCGGTGTTTAACGCTGTAATTCTATGTAAGAAGAGGTTTGATGCGAGTGTGCAAATTAATAGTGCTCGCCTGCTGTCTGGCGCCACGCCACAAACTGCTTCTGTTATCCTTCTCTAGGCTCTTGGCGTGTTGGTGATAATCGCATGCCATAAACTGCCCGAATCCTAAAAGCTCACATCTAATGGCTGCCTGGAAGCCTTGCGGTCTGCTTCGCTGCCTTAATGTCTCTTCACATTACCAGGAAACTCTGAAATCCGCCTCCTAGCCCTGACAAAAATGGTTCCTCTTTATAGATTTCTTTTTATGGTAGGAAGACATTAAACACTTTTACTACCTTGCTGATTGAAAACAATGAGCTGTCTACATAAGAGGGTTTTCATCTGTGAGAGGTTGGGAGCACCCGGGTCTTTGTGTTTACGATAACTTTGCTCTGAGCTTTGTGAATAAAGGTGTTTCACTACTACAGTATATCAAGTCATTTTTTTTTTTTTTTCCCTAAGAGTGCCGAATCGGATCATGCTCTCGCAAGGCTTAAACCAAATGTGTCACCACTTACAAATTATGCATTTTTTTTAATGGGCTGAACCATTACTCTGATTAATTCATTGGAAGATAGTGGCATCCCCATGACACAAGGCACATCAATTAAAGCTGAACTGCTAGCTAAATACATAATATTTGCAAAAAGTCTTACCTGCCAAACTATTTTTTAGTGTTCAGTAGTGTACAGTGGGGAAAATTTAATTATTTGATCCTCTGCAGATTTTATAAGTTTGCCCACTTACAAAGAAATGAAGGGTCTATCATTTAAAATACACCTATGATAAACATTTTCAAGACAGCATATCAATCAAAAATCCAGAAAAAAAAAAAACATGATGCAAATGTTATAAATTTGAGTTGCAGTTCATTGAGTAAAAAAAGTATTTGATCCCCAAGCAAAACATGACTTGGTACTCGGTGAAGAACCCTTGTTGGCAAGCACGGAGGTAAGACATTTCTTGTAGTTAGTTACCAGGTTTGCACACGTCTCAGGAGGGATTTTGGCCAACTCTTCTTTACAGATCTTCTCTAAATCCTTTAAGGTTTCTTGGATGTCTTTTGGCAACTCGAAGTTTCAGCTCCCTCCCATAAATTTTCTATAGGATTAAGGTCTGGAGATTGGCGAGGCCACTCCATGACCATAATGTGCTTCTTGAGCCACTCCTTTGTTGCCTTGGTGGTATGTTTTGGGCCATTGTCATGCTGGAAGACCCATCCACGGCCCAGCTTCAGTGTTCTGGCTGAGGGAAGAAGGTTCTCTTCCAAGAGTTTACAATACATGGGCCCCATCCATTGGCCCCTCAGTGCGACAAAGTTGACCTGTACCTTTAGCAGCGAAAACACCCCAAAGAATAATGTTTCCACCTCCGTGTTTGACTTTAGGGATGGTATTATTGGGGTCATAGTCAGCATTTTTCTTCCTCCAAACACGACGAGTCACGTTGATACCAAAGAGCTCAATTTTGGTCTCTTGAAGTTTGCCAATGAATAGCTAAATGATTCAGAGAAGGATTGGGAGAAAGTGCTGTGGTCATATTGGACCATTACCGTATATACTCGAGTATAAGCCGAACCGAATATAAGCCGAGGCACCTAATTTTACCACAAAAAACTGTGAAAACGTATTTACTCGAGCATAAGCCTAGGGTGAGAAATGCGCAGCTACTGGAAGTGGAATAGAGGGTCAACAATGCCCATTTGCAGCCTCACTGTGCCCATTTGCAGCCATAGGTCCCCTGAACCTCAAACTTGGTAGTTAAGGATTCCTAGATGCCCCCCTAGCTGCAGACAAAATTTGGGGTCTCTGGACCCAAAGGGTCACAAAATGACATTGTTGCAGATGGACACGGTTGACCGACTTTGGGGCCCCGTATCTCGGTGCTAGGAACCCCAAATTGGATATGTTGTAGTTTTGGTTGCACTTGGTTTGCACACCAAATATGGGGTTCCTAGCACCAAGTGGCCCAGAGATACGGGGCCGCAAAGTTGGGTCGGAAAATGTCATTTTTTTTTTTCTGCAGAAAAGTGCTTGACTCGAGTATAAGCCGAGGGGGGCACTTTCAGCTCAAAAAATTGTGCTGAAAAACTTGGCTTATACTCGAGTATATACAGTAATTTGACTTGCCGTGTTTGGAGGAAGAATTATGCTGACTATGACCCTAAGAACACCATATAAACAATCAAGCACAGAGATGGAAACATTATGCTTTGGGGCCTTTTCTCTGCTAAATTCACGAGTCGACTTTGCTGCATTGAGGGGCCATTTATTGAAAAATCTTGGATGAGAACCTTCTTCCTTCAGCCAGAACACTGAAGATGAATATCATTTAAAATACACCTATGATTAAAATTATAGACCCTTCATTTTTTTTTTTGTAAGTGGGCAAACTTACAAAATCTGCAGGGGATTAAATAATTTCCCCCACTGTATGTGATTCAGCTACCTGGCCAGAAGACAGTCCTCCATTGCAGCAGAAGCAAGGCTTGGTCAAAAACACACCCTGGCCTGTAGATTGGACAGTGAAGGAGCTGCGGCACACTGCTGACATCATCCCCATCACCGACCAGCAATATTTCCTGTAAGCAAATATGCACACCGAATACAGACCCTTCATCTGTCAGTGTGGGCCCTAATGTATAGGGGAACACAGAAGGCTGATATCAACACAAACTCAGTTGCTTTAATTTTTTTCCCTTTTTAAAATTACATTAAAGTCAAATTAAACTTGACTACTAAAAAACTGCAAGCAGGCATATTCTGTCTCTTCTGCAATAACAAACACCTACCTGCCTGCTTGCAGGCCTCTATTAAACAAGCAGCTAAGTGTGCATTCCTGGCACATCCTGGCCATTTTTAAAAGGACAAACTCCTGTGCGCACAAGCAGGGTGACATCATTCCCAGACTGGCCAGTCAAGAGGCCAAAAACTGGGCACCTGTAAGTAGCCAGGGAGAAGATAACAGCGGCCTGTGAGGGATTAACCCCTGCATTGCTGAAACGAGGGGGTGAGAAATTGTGTTTAGTTCCTTTTTAGGCTGGGTTCACACCTAATACGGATGCGGCTCACTGCAGTGGTCCAGTGCGTCTCCCTTTCACTGAAGAGTCAGGCCTGGATTTTTGCCTAATTTTGGACCTGAACCTGAGCCAAAGGTGCACAGAGGACCCTTGTGAGGACCCTTGTGCAATGAGAGCTGGTCACAATCTCTTGTCATGCGAATTGGATGCGGTAAAACCGCATTTAATTCGCATGAATGTAAACCCAGCCTTAAAGTGGCACTAAACCCTCCTATCCTGTACAGCCAAGGAAGCTCCCATCTGAACCTCTTTGATCTGCAGTTGCCATGGTGCTGCACATGTGATCAGCAGGAACAGTTAAATCAGTGGATTTAGTTAAGCTTTAAATGCTTTTTAATGAATATATAACTGCATCTTTTGGAGCATGTTCCCCACTGAACTTGGGTGCAATATTTTGCAGGCTCCTGGAGGAAGAAGTAATGAATGCTTTTTTTTTGTGCATTTGTTTAATGTGAATAATCCCCCCCCCCCCCCCAAATGTGAACTTGGCCTTTTTAAAGTGTTTTTATTCTATATAGGTATAAAGTGGTTGTAAGACGGCTTTCACACCAAGCCGCCTATAGCGTCGGCGGTAAAACGCCGCTATTTTTAGCAGCATTTTACCATCGAATTTGGGGCGCATTTCGGCCGCTAGCGGGGCACTTTTACCCCCTCGCTAGCGGCCGAGAAGGGGTTAAAACCACCCGCAATAGCGGCGTTTTGCCAGCGGTATTACAGCGCTGCCCCATTGATTTTCAATGGGGAGCAGCGGTGGAGGAGCGGTAAACACACACCACTCCTTCACCGCTCCAAAGAAGCTGCTGGCAGGACTTTTCCTGACGTCCTGCCAGCGCACCGCTCGGGCTTTCACACTGCAGACAATAGAGCAGCAGTTTGAGGGCGGATTGCAGGCACTATTTCTAACGCTATAGTGCCTGCAAAACGCCCTCGGTGTGAAAGGGGTCTAAAGACTAAACTGTTTTTTTTGTTTTGTTTTTTAACCTTTGTGCATTCTGTGTATAAAGGTAAAAGGTAAAAAACCTGTGTGCCGCTCGACCCCCCCCCCCCCCCCCCCCCCCCCCCCCCCCCCCCCCCCCCCCTTACCTGAGCCCTCTCTTGATCCAGTGATGTGCACAGGAGCTTCGACTGTCCGGGGTTTCTCTCACCTCATTTGGCTGAGACACAGCATCGGGGGCAATTGGCTCTCACGGCTGTCAATCACAGCAAGTGAGTCAATAAGGAGAGAGTGGGATGGGGCTAAGCTGCAGCTCTGTGTCCTCTGCAGAAACCTTCTGTTCGGGTTTGTCGTCCCCCCCAACATAAGTGTTTTCTCTTGCATCAGACTCCGACATTACATCAGAGTCCAACCATGGAGCAATGATGGCGCAGCAGTAGGACGCAGACCTAAAGAGACTTGTGTGTTAGCACAGTGGTCCAGCATTGAGGATGCATCACTAACCCTAACTTCAGGCTGGATAAAGCGGTGTAGCGGGCCGATGTTTAGAGAAGGAGCATTGTCTGTCTGGCAGGATGTGTTGTACTCCAAGAACAATAAAGCGTTTTTCAAAAAGGATGCTGTTGTGTTTTTCTTGTTTAAATTGACATTAGGCAATAAGAAGAGTTTAATTAGAATGTTCTCTGCATGGGATGTAGTGTATTGCTAGGTAATGTCTAAAGTACCAACATGTTGCCCTATGGTGTCTCCATAGTAGCATCTTGTGGCTTTTTGTCTGAGTCCTTTGCTGCCCAGCGTGTACCACTACCATCTTCATGCCCCCAATCTGTAGACACAGCATGTACTTCATGTGTATTCAACCAGTATCTAGCTTTCAATCGAGTATCTGTCATATTGTTGTGGAGTTGATGTATGAAAACATAAAGCAATTGATAGCTTAGGATAACTGTCACTTTTCTCTAGTTTTTATACATGTGCCTGTGCATGCCCTTTACAAATGTGTTTGTGGCCCTGACATTTATTCTTGCATGCCTCCGTATCCCTGTCATATGATCTTTACACAAGTCCTTGTAGTCCTAACATTTGTCCTTTGCATCGTTCATTGTGGCCTCAGCTTGTACTCTTCCTGCCCTGTGTCTTGTGCCATCTACTTATCACCTAGGTCACGGTCCGTAGTCAATCCGTTCGACTTTAATGTGTTTACCATGCCAAATATTCCTAGGAATTTAATAAAACATAGACTGAGATTTAGAAGTTTATGCATTCAAAAAGGGTCTTTGCATTGTTTTGTACTAAAGCCACATCAAATACAAGGGTGCACGTCCTCTTAGTGCTGACAGTGGAATTTATAATTAATGGGTTACTTAAAACAGAATTTCACTCAAAGTAAAGTCTCGCTGGAGCAAGTACAGTTTCTTTTTTCTTTTTTTTATTACTTGGTACCCGCTCCAACCTACAATCCTAGTCTAATCGAGAATGACATCCCCTGTTCTGCATAGGCTCTCATGGATGCACAGTGTGGGGCGCTGAATGTGGTTCCTCAGGAAGCCACAGCAGACTTCCATATCCAATATGGCAGGGCCCGGGACCTACATCGGTAAGAACCGGCTGCAGGCACACAGTGTTCTATCAGAGTACTGATACCCGTCAGATGGTGTAATGGAAGTGAGGTTCCAACCCAAAAATACTTACTGCGCATGCGCTATGCATTCCAACATGTGTTCTACGGAGCTATGCGTTCCAAACACTTCATGATCTGAAGGGTAGCGGTAATAGAACACACATGCGGACATCTTACTACACCCAGCTACGTCTTGCATTTCAGAGTAATTTTAGCATAAGTGGAGCGTATATGAATCTAGTATATTGACATCTGTGATGCTGTTTTGATGTTTGAAAGAAGCTGGACGCCAGCAGTAGGAAGGTGGCGGAGGCCATGTTGGTACACCCCGCACTGCTCAGCGCTAAACCTTTAGGCTTTCAAAATTGAACATCCAAACAGCATCACAGATATCAATATACTATATTTATATACACTCACTTTATTGCTAAAATGACTAGCTGGGTGTAGTAAGATGTCCGCGTGGGTGTTCAGATTACCGCTCCCCGTCAGACCATGAAGTGTTTGAAACGCATAGCACCATGGAACGCATGTTGGAATGCATAGCGCATACACGGTAAGTATTTTTTTTTTTTTGACGGAACGTCACTTTCATTGCATGAACTGATGGGTAGAGCACTGGCATTGGACTCCGGGAACTGATGGGTACCTGATTTTTAAAAGTCAGCACAGTATTTGTAGCCATTGACAAACAAAACAAAAATCGAATTGAAGTTCCTCTTTAAAAATGTAAGTCCCCTTTTACATGGTGTGAACTTCGTCAGCTCAACGGGGAATCTGTCCATTGATCCCCGCAGAACAGGTGGATGGCTTGTCCGTGTCCATTCTGCCTATGGGGACATAAACATGGCTCTCGGTTCTCTGTGGGTGGTCGGATGTAAACGGACCGCCTGTCCGTTAACACCCAACAGTAATCCGATCGGCCAGACAGATGAGGAATGGATCACCATCCAACTGTTTTAGACGGATAGGATCAATGTCAGTGGGTGACAATGGACACATGTCCATTGACAACCGCCACTCCATAGAGGGAAATGGATGGTCTGCCAATATGAAAGGGGCCGAACTCCATTTTGTTGAGAAAAAATAATGCTCCCCATATATATATATATATATATATATATATATATATATATATATATATATATATATATATATATATATATATATATATATATATATATATATATATATATATATATATATATATTTTACTAGGATTTCAGAATTGTTTTCATTCCAGACTCTTGCCTGCTTTCATATGGCTGAAACTTGCATGTGAATTCCATTAATTTCCTCTTCCTAGTTTTCCAGTTGGGATGCTGTACCTGCTATAGTCACATGATAAAGAGAATGATTGCTGCAAAAGCAGGTAGCCAAATGCATAAACCATAGCTCTTTAGACATTCTGTACATATGCAATGCCCAGAACATCCCCAGTTGCATGTTTTCCGTTTAAAAACTTTTGAATTGTTTGTGGTTATAAAGCTGTACGTACTATATAAAGTCTATATATTGGGGGTGGATGGGTGGGATGACCAATGGCCATATGGTGGAGGAGGCACCAATGGCAGATCGGGACAGCAAGGGGGGTATGTCTTAATGGAGCAGACACCTCATTAACTGTTTGCCGACCATCCGCCGCAGTTATACTGTGGCAGAATGGCACAGGCATGCGAATCGCCTTCATGGTACCATAGACTGCCACTAGGCACGCGCCCCCGGCTCGCCCACGGAGCCGAAAGCTTGGGGCGCACGGAGGACCGGGAGCTGTGTGTGTAAACAGTTTCCGGTTCTCTGAGGGGAGAACAGACAGATCCTCTGTTCATACAGTGTATGAACAGGCGATCTGTTAGTATCCCTGCACAGTCCACATCCCCCTTCAGTTAGAACACTTCCTAGGACACATATTAACCCCTTCACTGCCCCCTAGTGTTAACCCCCTTCACTGCCAGTGAAATTTTTACAGTAATCCATGCATTTTTAATCGCACTGATCGCTGTATTAATACCAATGGTCCCAAAAATATGTCAAAATTGTCCGACGTGTCTGCCATAATGTCAGTCATGATAAAAATCGCAGCTCGCTGCCATTACTAATATAAAAAAAAAATATTACTAAAAATGCCATAAACTATCTCCTATTTTGTAGAGGCTAAAACTTTTGCGCAAACAAATCAACACTTTTTTTTTTTTTTTTTACCAAAAATATGTAGAATACGTATCGGCCTTAACTGAGAAAAAAAAAAAAAAAATTCTATATTTTTTAGGGATATTTATTACAGCAAAAAGTTAAAAAGAATGCGTTTTTTTATTTTTTATAGCGGCAAAAATAAAAACCGCAGATGTGATTAAATACCACCAAAAGAAAGCTCTATTTGTGGGAAAAAAAGGATTTTGTTTGGGAGCCACGTCGCACGACTGCGCAATTGTCAGTTAAAACGACAGTGCCGAATCGCCAAAAGTGCTCTGGTCTTTGGCCAGCCAAATGGTCCGGGGCTGAAGCGGTTAAAGCATAAAAAAAAAACCCTGCAAGCACTTACAAGGAGTACCTAAAACCACTTTACCACTTTGTGATACATGAAGGAGAGCTGCTTATTTCTTGGTGGCCAGTCCTCGTGATCCTGTACATTGTCACCTCATGTTAAACACTTGTGCCTCGATGTGTTTCCACTTAGCATAGCAAGTGCTCTGTAGATTCCAAGAAAGTGGGTAATCGGAAAACAATTGAAAATGCGCAGAAAGACAATCTGTCTTGTTTTACAGAACTTTTAAGTGTCTGTGGTTTTGGGAAGTCCATACATAATAGAGAATTTTGAAATCGTACAGCACCGCATTAAACAGCTGGAGTGGTTTAGCCCAATTCTTTTTAAGCATTTCACTGATGATTTTGTTAATGTACTGCTTGGCTGAATGTCAACAATTCTATTTGGAAAAAAAGAAAGTTTCCATTATGACCTAAGATGGTAGAGACTTTCTTTCCCCCTGAAATGTATAACAAATGTTGACCCGGCTTGGTGAGCTCCATGTATTAATTTCTGTTTTGGAAAAATGAGTGCTGTAAAAATAAATCGCAAACCTACTATGATTTTAGTTTTGCAGAAATGAGAATTAAGTGTTATCAGCATAACCAGGACACAGAAAAGCAGCATTAAAATTGTCATCACCGGGTGCAACATGGCTGGAAATGTACAGTGCATGAAAGCAACGCATGTGGTCACGTGACAAATACTGTTTATTAAAATTTTGTAAAGTGCTTTGCTAGATAAATCCTGTATAATAATTGTTTTAACCGCTTACTGACCAGTCACATACCTGGTACATCACTGGACTTCAAGTGGTTATCCCAGATGATGCCTGTTGCTGCGGGAATCCACTCGGTAACGTTTTTTAAAACGGACAGTTGGCTCTCTCGTAAAAGCAATTCTAGCAGCTAACTAGCCTCTGGATTGCTTTTACAAGCAGCAGGAGCAAACGTATCCCCTCCTGGCGCCTTCTGCAGCTTTACCGGGATCTCCCGTCCCACTGGGAGTCCCAATCGTCCAACTGACACTTTCGCCGGCTGATCAGAGCTGAGATCAGCTTTGTTCGGCTCTATGATCTAGTAACCCAGAAGCAATGACCTTACATCACTTCCAGTTTAGCCAGATGTACTCGGTATTTTAAAAATAAAAAGCTTTCGATCACACCAATCTTGGTGTGATCAAATGCTTTTAAGTGCAGAGGAGGGATCTAGACCCCAGGTCTTTCCATAAAGAGTACCTGTCACATGCCTGTGGTCACAAGGGATGTTTACAAATGGTCATATGTACAAACCCTTGCATGCATTTTTATTTTTATTGCTAGCCATAGAGAAGTATGTGCATGGCAAGGTAGGTGGTTTGTGTTTTGAGCTTGAAGACCCCTTTATAAGACTTTGCGTTTTGCAAATTGTCTTATTAAACAAGCCCCAAACTGTGACCATACAGGTATCTTTCATTGTCCTGATCTCTTTGCACAGCATCTTTGCTACGCCTTAGCTGCTAGCTTGCATCTGTAACCTCTCCACATCTGCCCTTGTTGCAGTAACAGTGGTGTCATTGATACACTTATCTCAATGATCTGTTTAACCCTGGGAAATGCTGCCACTGATGCTTTATTACTGTGCAGTGTCCTGACTATGGCTGCTACTGTTCTCGAACCTCGAGGCTTCAGTTTTGCAGACTACAGCGGAAGCATCTGTATAATGTGTTTAGGGAGAAAACATTGCACTAGAGAATCTAATCTGCCTGTCCTATATATATATAATGGTATAAAAATAGCTCTGCGGCATTCCTCTGCAAAGTACGAGTCCGATAAGGCTAACACATTCCCACAAGAGCGCCTGTCCACAATGGCATCGGGCCTGCTGTCATTGCCTACACTCGTCTTCTGACATCTGTGCTTGGTCAGGAATTAAATGAACAACCAAAGGTGTGCAACCCCCCCCCCCCCCCCCCCCCCCCCCCGTAACCAATTAGATAAGTCACTCTGCATTCTCTGAGTTTAATTGGTTGCTATGGGTTACTTCAGCTAAAATGTCATTGCAGTTTCCCACTTTTTAGAGAAGGGTTTTGTTAAATGTTAAAGTACATTTGTGTATGCCCATTCACTAAAATTGCATAAAGAAGCAGAGCCCCCCTACCCCAACCCCCCCCCCCCCCCCCATGTTGAGGACATGTGGCCTGGTTCAGGAAGGGGGAGCGGGCAGCATGCTCGGATATGGGTCTGGTATGGATTTTGGCGGGGGGGGGGGGGGGGGCGGTATGCTGTTTATTCATTTTTTTACATCCAGCTGTCAGCGGGGAAGCTTCCTGGCCATATCCTTGGTAACCAGCTCAATGTGGTAAATTACTGAGTTAAATATGTCAGTAATTACCGCTTAATTAAACAAATATTTCAAACAAAAAATTCGTAGTGAATTGCACTTTCACAACTGATTTACTGCAAGCGTTATTTTACTGCCTTTCTTGGCTGTTATTTAACTTAATAAATTGACCCCATAGGCTTTTGTGGAGTTTAGGATCTTTGGCAAAAAAACGCCAAAAGCTCTTAAACAAGTTTAGGCGCTGTAGTGTACATGAAGCCTAATGCCGCGTACACATGATCTGACTTTTCAACGGACTTTGCAGCGAAGGTCCGCCGGACTTTCAAACGAATGGACTTGCCCACACACGATCACTCCAAAAGTGACGGATTCGAACGTGATGACGTACGACCGGACTAGAATAAGGAAGTTCATAGCCAGTAGTCAATAGCTGCCCTAGCGTCGGTTTTCGACCGCCGGACTAGCACACAGACGACCGGATTTTTCGACCGGACTCAAGTGCGTCGGAAAGATTTGAAACCTGTTTTATTTCTAGGTCCGTCGGACTTTTGGGAAAGAAAAGTCCGCTGGAGCCCACACACCATCGAATTGCCCGATGGATTCCGGTCCGCCGGACCAAGTCTCCTGGAAAGTCATATTGTTTGTACGGGGCATTAGGGGTCTATTTATAAATGGTTCACACAACTTTCACCCAGGAGTCGCACACTTTTTTTTTTCCCTCTAATCGGATTCTATTGGAAAAAAGTATGAATCCTGGGTGAAAGTTGTGTTCCTTGCACTGTGGCTGATTGACCTCCCATTTGATTGCCTCCATAGTTTCAGGGCCAGCACCACTTGGCAAAGCCAGCAGAATGACACCAATGATATTTTTGTCTGTAAGAGTGGCATCCTGATCACTACCTTAAGGGGGCATTCTTCCTACTGTTTACCAATGTAAAGGGCATTTTCCATTGACCCCCCTAGTGAATTGGTTTTAGTAAGGTTTCCCCGAGACCTGAAAACTATTTTAGTGGTTCTTCTGGGATTAAAAGTTTGAGAGAAGCTACGTTAAAGTAATTGGATTGTCTAGTGCCTGATAAAAAAAATTGTGGATCAGGAAAAATATCAAAAAGTTATCCTTATTAGTCCAAGGGCTTCTTTGCTCCATTGAGACCGGTGAAGCACTCTGACTGTAGGTGGGTACACAGGGATGATTGACATTCCTTGACACTATTTACAGAAGTCTGAAAATTGGCACACAGTGCTGAAGTCAATGAAACCTTTTCTTTTATTTATGAGAGCATCTTTACTGTCTTTACATCTTTAGTCACCTGTCACTCAAATTTTTTAAGGGCTGGCCAAAGGCCATAGCAGCAGTATTCTAACCTTAGGCCTACAGGCAAGCTGAGCCTCTGAATGGCATCCTATAGCTCCCAGGTAGGAGGAACACAAACTGATCATGCTAGGACAGATCGGCTTCTGTGCCCATGGTGGCCTTTTCAGAGTGGGACTGGTGGGCTCGCCAGATATTTACTTGCTTTTTTAACACTGATCTATGCTGTATTCAAGAGAAACTGCCAATGGAAGGATCGTTAAAACCCTGATCCCCCCCCACTGCTCTGTGGTTGCAATCTGCATCACTACTTTGTCCCCAGATTTATATAGTCCAGCCACACTGCAAATCTGGGCAGATGACAGGATGACTTTGGTTACAGTTGTAGACTAGACTGTAGAAGGGATGCAGAGTGTCACTCATTCTGCTGATGGCACAGTAACAGTTAAAGTGGAACTACCCTGTATCTGAGCACCACAAACCAAAAACACTTTTTAATTCATTTGTTATTAAAAGAAAGCATCGCATACTAGCCCATTATGACACTTACCTGCAAATGAAGCCCGCACTGTCCCCTGAGCAGGCCGCTTCCATCTTCGCCCCTCTTCTTTTCATGGCCATGGACTCCAGCTCTGTGACTGGCCGGAGTCGTCACTGCCACCAATGCATGCGGGAGCTGTCAGTCACTGCACACGCTGGGGGAAGAAACGGCGCGGTGGTCCGTTTCTTCACAGCGCATGCGCCGATGACGACACCGGCGCACTACAAGTGAAGTATCTTGTAAACGGCGCACGTTTAGGAGATATTTCCACTACCTATAGGTAAGCCTTATTCTAGGCTTACCTATAGGTAAAAGTCAGCAAAAAGACGTTACAACCACTTTAAGTACTGTCAGTGAGATTTTTTTTTATGTGCACCTACATGTTCAAGAAAAGCTTTCGGGGCCTTGCCTGTTTAAGGCCCAGGCTGTACTGAAAAAGTCCAGGCTGGCTCAGAATAATTGTCCTTAAAATGTAATTGTTAGGTACTTCCTGCGGTATTTGTACGAACGGATTTGTAGGTACAGTGCATGAATCCAGCTACTTTAAGGCAGAACTAAACTCCGTAACACTTACCTTGGCTCCAACGGTCTGATGCCCACAAGGTCCGGTTCTGGCATCTTCTCACCAATTTTCTTCTGGGTGGGGTCATCGGCCATCTTGATTGGCCAAAGCAGGATGACATAATGCCCACGCATGTGCAGGAGTTTAGTCATCCCAACAAACAGGCTCAGGCCATCTTGGTGTACATTCTAAAGTAGACTGCGAGCAGGTAGGTACATTTTATTTTAGTGCAGAAGAGTCATTGCACATCTGTTCTGCAATAAACTGCCTGCTCGCATTTTTTTTTTTTTTTTTTATAAAAAAATGATTTAGTTCCATTTTTATGCTGATTGGACAGTGAAAGAGCCACCACAGACTGAGGTCTTATGTCTGGTCTCTCTACTCTGTTCTCTGATCTGTGTGTTCCCTGCCAGCATATTTGCATGCAGAGTAACTGATTGGCTCTGGGTTCTGCCCCTCCCTTTTCCCAGTCCAAGTGTACCTGTGTGATTGACAATCATAGGTCCTCTGCAGTCTTAAGCCATGAAATGCCCATAATACTCTTGAAAGCCAGATACCATGGAATGCTTAGGATGGTCAAGTTTTTTTTTAAAACTGTCAAAAAATGTGAGCGCTGAATTAAGCCTCCTTGAAGTGCGATTTCTAGTGAGGTCCATATTTCATTATGAAAGTTTCACAAATGTCATTTTGGAATGTACATACATTGTTCAAACCACGTTCAGGTGAGAACTGCAGGTTGTATCACCTCCTAGACTGCTTCTGCCCCTAATCTATGATCTGTAACATACAGAAAAAGATTGAATTGTTTTTATATAGTTTTTGTGAGTTTTGTGAAATTACTGTTGAGGATGAGAAATGATCATTCAGCAGGATCTCAGCCGCCTCTGTTGTTCGGCAATCACGGCGCATTGTCTTATTTCTGTTCAGGAAATCAGCCTCCAATTCACTGCCTACAATGTTTCTGCTTCTGAATAAAGAGACTTATGAATTAACATCTAGCTTGGGGTACAATTAAAAGAAATATGTGAACAAAGTTTGTCCAACAGGGTTGATAAAAGAGGGAACGCAGCCAGTTATCAATGTACTGACTCTGATGAAGAATATGCTGGAACCATGACTATGAAGCATTGCATTCAAACATTTTTAGGTACACTGCAGGCAGACGCATAACAAAATCTATTTAAACTGGTTGAGATGAAGCCTGGCTGTTTAGCAGTTTTAGGCCTCTTGCACACGATACTCTTGTTTTGAGCATCTACTTTTTTTCAGTCTTTTTTTTTTTGTCTGTATTTGCGCGCATATGTGTTTATGCAATTTCATGCAACTTTGCACGCACGAAAACTTATTCTCACGTTTTTGTTCTGCACAATATGTGAATGGGCATTTGTGCAGATTTGCGCGCACAAGGCATAAATTACTGACCAAAATTGCAAATTTTTTTTTTTTTTTAACTGAAGCATGCACAACGCTTGTTTACGCGCCTGTGTGCATAGGCACATTATAACTAATAGGCTGTATTTTAGCTTAGTAAAAAAAAAAGCTGTACTGAACTTTTTGAATCTGCAGTAGTCAAGAGGCCTAAAAGGTCAAGTCCAGGTAGTGTATGTCTAGAATAATGCTAGCCCTCTCTCCTAAAACTACACTTGAATAAACCTCCAGCCTGAGTCCCTTACTTGCCTCCATTGCACAGCCGTGGCCTGGTCCAGTGTTTACATCCTGAGTAATAAATTTGGCTGGACATCTTCAGTATACGGCTTAATTTACAGCGCAGCTAAACTGTATTTAAGCACTGAAAATTAAAGCACTATTAAATGAATTTGTAATATTGAAGGCAAACGCATCCATCTATTTCTCCATGCTTTATTGTTCAGAAATCACTTTGAACCCCCTTAGCGTTTTTAGTTTTTACCTGCAGCCATCTTAAGTAGGGGCAGATGCTTTTTGTAGCATTTACTTCCTGAAATTCATTTGACCGTAGGTGAGGCATGCAGATATGAGGGGGTGCTTAGCTGAGAAACTCTTCTCTCCTCCTCCAGATAATATGGGGGGGGGGGGGGTGGAAGACTACTGGGAAGAATTGAATTGCATTTTGTCTTGGACTAGAAACCAGGAAGCAACTAAAGAAATGTGAAAACTTAAAAGAAAAAAAAAAAATGTTTTACATCTCGGTGTAATGCACCACAATGTGTTTTACATTAGCTAACCCATTTATGAATAGTGATAAGCATCTCAACACATGAAAACCTAGGTCTTGCTGGGTATTTTTTCACTACATGTCAATGCACATGGTGCGTTGTGGCGTGCTTCGAACCCAAAGTATGTTCTGGACATGCGTAGTGTGTGCAAGCTCTCGGACCTGTTCAGAGGAGTTAAAGTGATATTAAAGCTTAGTTTAAAAACAAAAAAAATAACAAACCTGTTACACCTACCTCTTCTGTCTGTGCAGTGGTTTTGCACAGAGCAGCTCCCAGATCCTTTTCTTTTTGAGTCCCCTGCCAGCGCTCCTGGCTCCTCCCCCTTTTAGCAGTGCCCCCAGAGAAAGCCGCTTGCCCTGGGGGCACAGCTGCATTCTTGCTTCAGAGCCACTGCTCTATGCGTCCATAAGACACATGAAACAGTGGCTCGGTGCCTCTTATTTATTTTTATTTTTTTACCTCATTGGCTCACTGGCTGTGGAATTTAACAAATTTTGTTGCAGACTACCTTTTTGTTCTGAAGAAAGAGTGGTTTGTTCGTCAGTGTCCATGTGCTAAGTGTATCAGTATGGGAGTGATTTTATAATCCTCAAACGGCTGCTGCACCTGCAGGGCTCTAATAAGGAAAGTTGCAGGGTCTGCATCCCTTTAGTCATGTTTTCCCTTTGGGCGTATCTCACCAAAAAATAAATTTTTGTTGCAGGGGATGCTCAAAATCTGATTTGTATCTTAGTGCAGACTTCTGAGAAAATCAGTAAGCCCAATTACACAAACCGAACGCCTCCAGGTAGCCATATTGCATTGATCGTTAAAGAAAATTACATGCAGATTGAAAAGGAAAGGTAGTTTTTTAATAACGTTCAATTACAATATTTGTGTCTCAATTGTATACGCTAGATCATTTTTTTGTTTGCTAATTTTTTTCCCCCCCACAAAGTGGCATTACACTTTAATGTTCATTTAATGGTTAGTTTTTGCCTAATATCTGCAAAAAGACAACAAATGCCTTCATCATTTCATGCTTTTTATTACTTATCTTGTGTCCTCTGTACATCATGCTGCTCGTTTCTGAATAGGTCTCACGTGGCTCGTATTATTGTATAGGCAAACATTCATTTATTAATGCCATTCCCTCTTTGCTCATCTATAGGGACTACAGAGATAATGGAGTTCTGGGTACTGCAGTGTCATAAAGCTACTCCTGTCAGCGGATTGACCCCTCTCTGCTGTCAGTCATGGGGCCCAAATGATGTCTGCTTCTAACTAGGTTGTAATTGCAGGCGTTTCTGCTCTTCTTTATTGCTTCTCCTGTCTGCCTTCATGTGCGCAAAGAACACTATAAACATTAAAACATTGTAATATAAGAAAAGATTGGCAAGAGACTGTTGAGCCATCTCGCATCCCTATAAAGAGCATGTGTTCTGTACATATCATTAAAGATGACATTCATAACTTTCATGTAATAGGCAGCAAACGTGCTGCTAATGTATGTGGGCCATTGCTCCCTATGAGCCAGCCTGACGTGGTTACCATTCCGGTTCTCCTTGATGCACCAGAAGATGCAAAGCTTGCACTGACCCTGCACAGAATGGGCAGCTAAAATTATACGTTTGGCTTATAAATGGTACTTGTGCTTGTACATTAGCAACTTGCTTGCTGTCAGTTACAGGGGGGGGGGGTTTGTTGGATTATTTGGCTTGGTTATTTAGTTTTTGCACAGAGCAGCCCCATCCTCCTATTCTGGGGTACCCTGCTAGCGCTCCTGGCCCCTCCCCCTGCTGAGTGCCCCCATAGCAAGCTACTTGCTCTGGAGACACATGTGCATGCTCGCCCCCAAGCCTGGCAATGTGTGTCCATTGGCACACAGAGTGCGGCTCAGCCCCGCGCTCTCCTCACTGGCTGTGATTGACAGCAGCAGGAGCCTATGGCTAATGTCTAATGAGGAAAGAGTCACTGCTCTCATGCATATCATTGGATCGAGATTGGACTCAAGTATTTAGGGGGCTTGGGGGGAGCTGCATGCAGAAGGTTTATCATAATGCATAGAATGCATTAAAGTGATTGTAAAGTCTTTTTTTTTAAATAAATAACAAACCTGTTATACTTTCGTGCTCTGTTGCTGTGGTTTTGCACAGAGCAGCCCGGATCCTCCTCTTCTCGGGTCCCTCATTGCCGCTCCTTGCCCCTTCCTCCTGCTGAGTTCCCCCTCAGCAAGCAGCTTGCTATGTGGGCATCCGAGCTGCAGCTCAGTGTGTCCATTCAGACACTGAGCTGCCGTTCGCCCCGCCCCCTCACTCCCCCGATTAGCTAACTGACTTTGACAGCCGTGGGAGCCAATGGCGCCACTGCTGTGTCTTGGCCATTCAGGAGGCGCGTCCCGGAAGGCCGAGGGACTCATGGACATCCCTGGAGAGAGATGGGGCTCAGGTAAGTATTGGGGGGTTCTGGGGAGGTTGCTGCACACAGAAGGCTTTTTATCTTAATGCATAGAATTGAACTCCTTTTTAAGGTTAAAAAATTTGTACCATCAGAACCACTTTAAATTAATATTATCATAGGAGAAATAAGTAGACGCTTTGATGACCTCTGTCTGAAAATAATTACTTGGCTTTCTTTGGTTTCAATATGTCTTGAATTACTCTGAAAAAATATACAGTAAGTTAATTCGGCGCACGCAATATTCACTTCTTCCTGAGTTCGGATAATTAAAATTGGAACTAATGCCCAAAATAAAGAGAAACAAATACAAACTTCCAAGCAGAAGAGACGTACACTGTGTCTTCTGCAATAACAATAAACTTACCGGCCTGTTTGCAATCTTCAAGGTCTTATTCACACGGCCGTACAAATGTTACTGATGTTGTTACAAACATGTTTTCTAGGAGAGAATTTCCTGTGTAATAAGCAGTAAAATACTTGCATATAGATGCATTTAGAAGCGTAAAGTCGCGTATGCGTACATAATTAATTTTTACGATAATTTATTTTCCCCATTTTGTTTAGACTTAATTTGCATTCCTACAAATGTGTAGACATGCGTAATCGCGTCAAGCACATTTTCTTGGAAGCAGATTTTTGGATTCTGTGTTGCGGATCTGAAAGCAGCTCGTGTTTAGCACCTGTGTGAATGACTCCATTAATCACTTGCCGTCCGCCTAACGCAAGTCGGCTCTATTGAGCAAAATCGCATACCTGTACGTCATTTTGTGCAATAGCTACTAGGGGGCATGTGCGCACACCGCCTGAGGCGCGATCGAGCGCTAATTAGACAGAGGGGGAGCCAATCAGCGGGTCTGATGGTCCCGATGTCCGCCAGCCACCCAAGATCGTTGCTGAGAATGGCAGGACGGCAGTCTACCTATGTACACAAGGAAGATTGCTGTTCTGACAGAGGAGAAGCTAAGCAGGAACACGTTAGAGCAACCCCCACACAGTTAGAAAGCACCCCCCTAGGGACACGTTTAACCCTTTGATCGCCCCTGATGTTAACCCGTTCCCTGCCAGTGTCATTAGTACAGTAACCATGGATATTTTTAGCACTGATCATTGTAATAATGTCACTAGTCCCCAAAAAACTGTCAAGTGTCAGGTTTCTGATTTGACTACTGCAGTGTCGCAGTCCCGCCACCACTAGTAAAAATAAATAAATAAAAATATCCCATAGTTTGTATATGCGATAACTTTTGTTTACACTTATTGGGATTTTATTTTATTTTTTTACCAAAAATATGTAGCAGAATACATATTGGCCTAAATTGATGAAATTTAGATTTTTTTTATTTTTTTTATTTATATTATTGGATGTGTTTTATAGCAAAAAGTAAAAAATATATTATTTCTTTTCTTTTCAAAATTGCTGCTGAAAATTGAAGAAAAAGGGGCATCTATTGTTGCTGGTGAGGGTCTATTGTTGCTGAGAGGGATCTACTATTGAGGGAAGGGTCTCCTGATGCTGGCTGCCGAGAGATCTGTTGTTGCTGGTGGGGGTTTATTTATGTGGGGGGGGATTAGTGTTGCTGGGCTGTGGGTGGTCTATAGAAGCTGGCTGCAAGGGATCTATTTTACTGTATTTCTTGTTTTCATTAACACAATCCATACAGATTACTTGGCACAAATTATATGTGATTCTGTAGTCTCTAGAAATGACAGTACTGGGAGGTGGGTAGGGGGGGTGGAACCAAATAACGGTGCTCAGAGGTGGGTAGGGGGGTGGAACCAAATAACGGTGCTCAGAGGTGGGTAGGGGGTGGAGACGAGGGGTGACTCTGAATGGGGAGTACTAACACCTATTCTCTAGGGGGAGGGGGGACCCTCGTGCTTAACAAACCAAAAACATTTATTTTTTCAGCTGGTAGACCAGTGCCACCTGAATAGTATGAGAATCTGCAGAGAGCTTCATTTGTTAAATCACGTTTGCATAAAGCAGACAAGGAGTGAAGCATTTCAGATTACCGGATTAACATTTAGATTAAAGTAGTGTATGTTAATCATTGTTTAATTATCTGAGATGCAGTCGCTCCAGAATGATCGCTTGCAGGTGCACATCGTATACATTAGGATTCCAGTGACAAATGTAGAAGGTTCTTTTGTGTTGTGCAGATCCTGGCTAGAACTTTCTCGGTGACAGATGATTGGAAAAGCTTATCTATGTCACTCTTGTAACAGAAACTGAAAGCCTCTAAACCGAGCTCTGTTCTACAGCTAGATTTCTATCCATGCCTGGTAATCCAACTTCCAATTTTCCATAACAATCCTCTCAAACCCTTTTTCCTCTATCAATCCCTCCCCGGTCTTACCATTATCCCCAGCCTACTGCCCATTCCCAGACTCTTTCCAAGCTTTCTCCCACCCCCAACTGTGTGTTGGTGTATTGACCAACTCCTCTCTTCTACCATAGTGCATTTGTTGCTATTGATCTGGGAGGGGGATACCCATATGGTGCTGCTATCAACAAGATGGATTTCTTATTAATAGCAAGTAGAGATGAGCGATCATAGCCATTAGACCTCTGAACCTGCCATGATGTTTTTTATCTTGTCTAGGCCAACATTACATTTTAACACAAGCTCAGTGAAAGTATGTTTTACGTTCCTTTAGGAAGTAATAGTTCAACATGTTGGCAAATGTCACTTTTAGTTTCAATAGTTTTCTATTAAAGGTTTACAATGCAATGAACAAAGGTCTTAACTTTTCATTGTGCAAAATACAACTTATTCAGAGAGCTATACATTAAAGTGGTGTTGCCACCAAAAAAATTGGCTTAAAAATTTTTTTTACTCTCCTCTAAATGCCTGTTGCTAGGGGGTCCCTCGTAGTCTGCCACCTTCAGTGCCCAGTACCTGACGTCACTTCCCCTAGGCGCCGCACAGTCATCTGGGACCTGTCACGTGTCCCAGATGAGTGAGCGTCAAATCACGGCGTCGCTCGCGCATGCACAGTGGGTGCCCGGCTGTGGCTTCACATTAAGAATGCCGGCGCCGCGAGCGGAGCGGGAACGAGGGGGGGCCTCGTTCCCTCGCATCGCTGGACCCTGGGACAGGTAAGTGTCCGATTATTAAAAGGCAGCAACTGCAGTATTTGTAGCTGCTGACTTTTTTTTATTTTTTTTTTTTTTTTTGGGCCCTCCTCTTTAATTATTCTGGTTTAGTTGAAAGTTATTCCTCTTATTACATACCTTGACCATCATTTCCTTCTAGTTTTTATTACATTTTGCTAGCTTAGTTATTTATGGCATATACTCCGTTGTCTTCTCTAAATTTTAGACTTTATATGATACCACAGCATCTATGGCCCGTAGTTTGTTTCCACTCTTAATCTCCCGCGTATTCTCTACCCGCTGGGACGACCCAGTCCCCGCAAATGTCACTTTTAACATTCTTGCTCACATTTAAAGCAGTATTAAACCCAAAATAAAACATTTATTAAGCTCCAGCTACACAATTGCATGTGATGGTTGCATTTGTTTTCTTTTTTTGGCTTTCTTTTATTTTCACCTGGTGATTCAGCCAGCAAATCTGTTATTTTTCGACAGAAGAAGCTTTCCCGCAGATCTAGCAGGTTCAATGTTGAAACAAACCCTTTAACACTAACGGGTGCTTACAGTGGTCCGCTTTTTATTCTTGTAAAAAATGAGGAAAAAAAATTGTTTAGCATAAAAAAAATAAGTAACGTTTTCTAATCCCCCACCAATACTTGCCTAGGTGAAGGCAGCATCAGTCCGATGCAGCATCTGTCTCCCGGTATCTCTGCACTAATAACTCAGCGATTGAACACCCGCCGATCACTCAGTTGTCAGTCACAGCTCTCTGCTCTTCTCCCCCCTTGCTCATTGGTGCGCTGAGCTGTGGAGGGGGGCGGAGCAGCCATCTCAGGCTCTCAGCGGCTCGCTGAGAGGGGTGTCTGTCCAGGCACCTGGCGGATCCAGACCCTGTGGTCGGGATGACGCGGTGCCTGGACTGACATTGGTGATGTCAGCAGAGAGTGGACTTCAGTCGGCTCGTTGCTGAAAACGGGTCACAGGAGTGCAAAACAAATTGCACTCCTGTGATCCATAAAAGAATGTCCAAAGGTGTCTCTGTTGCTCCTTCATTCAGAGAGAGCACGCTACGCTAAAACAGTGCGTCACTGGTCAGATCACCAGGGGAAAACTGAGCTAAAAAATAAGAAAACTAATGCAGCCACCACATCTAATGATTGGTAAGCTGCAATATATTTTTTTTCATTTTTGGTCTTGGGTTTAATACTGTCTCCACCCAAACCCCCCCCCCCCCCCCAAGTCAGCAGCTACAAGTACTAGTACTTTCCATTCCTGGCATGTGCCGGAAATGTAAATGTCACATTGTTTGTGCTCTTATCCAACCTGTCAAAGCATCCAGTGGCTGGTGTCATAACTGATCACATGTGCAGCACCATGGCAGTTGAAGATTAAACAGAGGCCAAGATGACATGATGTTGTACTCATGTTAGAATCAGCAATTTCATTTTGTCTGGGCAACTCGGAATGATAATTGTATTATACCTTGCTTCTCAGAAGTTTTTTAGTAATTTCTAGTTGTTTGGGAGGGGGGGGATATTTGCACCTCCTTGGACACAGCTTGATCCCGGTTGGGGTGTCGGAGGGGATGCAGAGTTCCTACCCTTCTTGGAGTGTTCTGGGATATAGTATGCTAATGAGTTGTCACAGCTTAAGTTGCATACTTATTTCCTACTTTGTTAAATCCTCAATGTCTCATTGATATGTTAACTGGGCACATTTATTGGCTTTACTGTGAATTCTTCTGTAATGATTTTACTATGTGGAAAAAATCTTAATGATAAACAGAGGCCAAGATGGCGGCTTCTTTGACTGAAAACGATAGGGTGGTTTATTTCCACTTTCAAGCAGAACTAAATCCACCAACTTTAACTGTATTCCAAGACCGTTACATTCAAGGAATTCCATGAATGATGATGGTCATGTTTGCTTGTGCTCTCAACTGAACTGTTAAGTCACAAAATGGCTAGTGTCACCTTTTTGGAGCATGCTACACACCTCTTTAGGCCCCTTTCACACTTATACGACTTGTCCCACGATTTGGGACTGCAAAGTAGCATGACAAGTCGTTCCCCATGATTTCCAATGACAGCCATTCATATTAGTACGACTTCAAGTCGTTCCGACTTCAAAGTAGTCCCTGCGCTACTTTGGTCCGATTTATGATGCCACTTACACAGGCATTCCTTGAAATCGCAGCAAAAATCGCAGCCGCAAATTGCGCGACTTTGAAGTCGCACAAGTGTGAAAGGGGCCTTGGGGTTTAACCTGTAACATGCTCCAGCACATGTTCTCCTCACTAACCCCCCCCCCTCTCCTTGTGACAGCTAGTGGTAGTTCTCCCTGCACCTATTGTCACATTTTTAAAACGGCGGGACTTCTTAATTTATACGCAGCAATCTATGAATGAGAAAATGACAAGTGCCATCCTCCCCCGCGGCAGACTGCTTGTAGTTCTCAATGGTCGGTGAGGGTGCTGATGAGTACCCTAGCAGTTCATTGATGAGCCCTGCAGCTTTCAAACTGATGGCCAGTACAGAGGAATGGGCTGAAAGCTGTAGGACTTAACTGCAGGAGCCTGATATTGCTCCCACGGTCCACTGATCATGGGTGCAATGCTTTGCAGGCTCATTGGGGGGGGGGGGGGGGGGGGGGGGGGGGGGGGGGGGGGGGATGCACATTTTTTTTTTTTTATGCAAAAATATGTGCTTTTATTTTCCCAAAAGGTTAATATAGCCTTTAAGAGCTACAGCCACCATAGAATCTTCTCCATCCAACATGCTCTCAGGTGCGTCGGATGCTTGGTCCACTATTGTACACTCTGGTGTCATTCCCTGACCCCAGTATTGGGCTAGGCATATGACGCCCATGACACTTTGTCAGCTGTGGCTCTTTAACAAGCTACCCACCGGAAACGTTGCTTTAACATGCATTTTATTGTGTATTTTATTCAGTTGACTTGAAAGAGCATTTTTTTAAGCTTTTATAAAGCTGCCTATAGGACTTATAACGCATTGCAACACATTGATTTGAGAACCAGGCCTACTGAAATCATGCATTTTGCTGCATTTACAAATGCAGCAAAAGTGACAAAGATGAATTGAATGGGAATGAGCCCTTAGGCTTTCCATAGACGGCTCTGATTTCTATGGTGTGTACTGTTAGCGTTAATGAAGTTCCTATAAACCATCTTGCTGCACATCAGAATCTCAGTAGCTGGGCAGCTCTGTTTTACATTACAATAGTGTGCAGGCAAGATGGAGATAATGGCTTTTCTTGTAGCAGTGCTGTTCTGACAGAGGGCCTGTAAGAGAGTTCCTCAATGAAAAGACCACCACTGACCTGTGTCAGCAGAGAACAATGTTCTCCTAACCCTGTGACTGGGTCTTGCAAATAAGATTGATTTGTGAATGGGGGATTAACAGAAGAGGGAGACCAGATTCCTGTAATATGCAGAAATGTGTGAAGTGGTCACATTAGAGGCCCCTCATAGAAATGCAATGGAGTAAGAGGGTCTGTATAGTCTTTAATGGCCAATTGGATGTTTTCTTAAATGCTGACCCTAGAAAAATATATTTACTCTGGTCAGTATGGGTTACCTAAAGTTTTATTCATGAAGTTCTGTATAAATCTTAATAGAAATCCTAACATTCTGTGAATGGTTGGTTTGTACATTATTCCTGGCAGAAGTCCTTATAGTGAAGTCTCGCTTTTTTTTTTTTCCCCGTTTAAAAATAACAAACATGTTATACTTACCTGCTCTGTGTAGCGGTTTGGCACAGAGCAGCCCGGACCCTCCACTTCTCAGGCCCCTCGCTGGTACTCCTGGCCCCTCCCTCCTGCCCCCAAAGCAAGCAGCTTGCTATGGGGGCACCCGAGCCGAGCCACTGCTCTGTGTCCATTCAGACATATAGCCACAGCTCAGCCATGCCCCCTCTCTCTCCTAATTGGCTCACTGACTGATAGCAGGAGCCAATGGTGTCCCGCTGCAGTCTCTGCCAATGAGGAAGGAACCGAGTCTCGTGCATCGTCGCTGGATCGAGATGGGGCTCAGGTAACTATAAAAAAGTAAGAAAAACCTTCTGACTTTAGAACCATTTTAAAGGATAAGTTCACCTTTATGAAAAAAAAATAAAACAATAAGGCACACTGTACTAATCTGTAAGCATCAGCATTTCTGTTAGTAATTTCAGGTGTTTTGAGCGTATATGCGTATTCACACATACAATACATTCCTAGGAAACATTCATTAATATTTATGCTCATATGCAGGTACCGGCACAAAATACTGACGAGGAACGCAGATTTTTACGAATATGCAGCATTTGTTTACCTGCCTGTGTGTACAGGCACATTGTAAACAATGGGCTGCATTTTAGATCAGCAAAGAAACCCACTGTACTGAGCTTTTTCAAACTGCAGTGTGTAAGAGGCTTAAATGCACATATTTTTGCAAGTAGCAGCCTTGAAAGCATTGCACCCATGATCAGTAGTTCACAGGTACAATGTGGTCTCCTGCGGACATGGCCTCCAGTTTTCAGCCTGCGTACAGGCTTTCTGTTTGAAAGCTGGAGGACATGTCGGACTATGAGAGAGCTAATCGGCAGCCCATTGATAACTACTAGCCGCTTGCCGCAGTGGCAGACAGTACTTATAGTTTCTTAATTCACAGGAAACTGTTAATGAATTACGCAGCTGTATGGGTGAAGCCATGCTTTAAAAAAAAAAAAAGACAACGGGAGCGGGGAAAGATCCCCCCTCCCCCCGCTTGTTGTCACGGGAGAAGGGGGAATCAGTAATATCTTAATGGAACCCCCTCACATATGCAAACACGCGTGTTTTGGTACACGCCTGACTGCATGGTGGCACAGCACCATGCAGTTCAGTGCAGCACATTTTTGGATAAAAGTCGGATCTCTTTTGCGCCTTTTGTATGTAGAGCAGCCCATTGAAAGGAATGGGCTGCCCTACATGTAATGTATAATGATGTGCTCGCACTTGGCAGCACCTGTAGGGGTGCACCAAACCTAAGTTAACTTTTTCTCAAAAAAATGAAAAGGTGAACTTACACCCTCTCCATCCCCTGGTCCTCCCTGTACTTACCTCTTTGGTTCATTTGCTGTTATTGCAAATGCAGCTGGTGCTGCGGCCCAGAGATTTGAAAGCCCTTCTCTTCTTCCCCTTTTTCAAGACAGATTAGAATGATTCTGATTAGTCACATGCCGCCCACGTAACCACTTTGGTAACCGCTGCTGTCAAATACACTGATCAACTACTGCAGCTGATTGGCCGCAACCACTGGTTGAGAAAATATTTCCAGGATGCCCCTTCGACAGATCGATCAATTGATTTCTGCCAAGTGTTAAAAGCTACACACTGTCCCCTGCTGAACGAGCTGAATTTCACTCAGTGTATGGCGGAAGCAGAAAAAAGTTTGGGAATAGAAAAAAAACAAAAAACAATCATACTCCCCTAGATGGCTGCAACACCGATCCCAGCTGTCCCCCTCTGGCTCTACACCAAGAACTAAGCAATCAAAAGCAAATCTAAGCTGGTCGCTCAGTTCTCTGTATTCAGTTTGCAGAGGGCCAGTGACTTAGTCCCTGTCTCTCTGCTTTGCCCCTCCAGTGCTCACTGGAGTACTGGGCTGTGGAAGGGGTGGGAGCAACTGGCTTAGTCTCCCAGTGGCTCGCAGAGATGCTGAGCCAGCTGCCGGTCAGGCATTTGGGTGGAACCAGACTGTAAAGTCCAGATCTTTCCAGAGCCCTCAGTGAAAACGGGTCACAGGACACTCCTGTGATCCATAGGAAAAGTAGGGGCAAAATAGCTCCTTTAATTTATTTTTATCATCCATCCATGCTTTATTTTGTTTAATAAATCAGTTTGAATAATGCTCTTCAGCATATTGTGCCATGGCCATCTTAAGGAAGGGCAGGTGATTTATGTGGCATTTTACATCCTGTAGTCTATCTGCCCTTAGCTCAGGCATGCAGACAGGAGGGTGTGCTTATCTTAGAAAAACCCTCCTTCTTGCCTAAAGACTCCTGGGATTTGACCTAAATTACCTAGGCCTGAAAACTGGGAAATGGCGAAAGAAATGTGTTAAAAAAAAAAAAAAGTTTAAACAAGTAAATCTAATATACCTGCCTATATCTCTTTCCCAATGCCAGCAGCATAGGATTAAAAATAGTCATTGTTGATTGAGAGAGTGAAGTTGCGCTTTTAAATCTTAGGGCTGGTTCACACTAAAAAGCATTAGGCTACATTTCCCAACACGTCCCAGCGGTGGTTGTGGTCCTGTGGTTGCGGTTCACACAAATGGAAGTGTTAGTCTGCGCTGAAAAAGAAATGTTGCATTTTTATGCAAAGTGTTCCGGGTCACTGTATCCCATCGCAGCGTTCTGCATCACATAATAAGAACACTGGAGGTAAAAAGGATAAACAAAAAGCAGAAAAAATCGAATTGTGTATTAAAAACTGCATTCCAGAGCGGCACAAAATTTAAAAACCTATCGCTGCATGTTAAACTAAAAGTAAAAACTGAATGCACAGTATGCTGTGGTATGTTGCTGGGTTTTGATTTTGACTTGTGAGGGCTGTCTGTATATATGTATTGTCTGTACATTACTATTTTGTTAAATGCACATTGTTTAAATGACCTGTTTTTTTAATTCTGTTCTCCTTTGGCACAGCCAAGAGCCCATCACAGATGGCTGGTGGATATCGCAGTGCAAATTCCAGCTGTCTGAACTAACCTCAACCAGTCGCCAGAGCCAGATTAGGAAACACAGGGGGGGGGTCACAGGACTATTAAA
The DNA here is from genome assembly GCA_028564925.1 of Lithobates sylvaticus. Classification (NCBI taxonomy): domain Eukaryota; kingdom Metazoa; phylum Chordata; class Amphibia; order Anura; family Ranidae; genus Lithobates; species Lithobates sylvaticus. The sequence goes on along the minus strand of CM053034.1, from coordinate 48,206,996 downwards.
CCAGCATATTAGGCACTTCTGTAATCAAGTGCCTTTATAAGAACTCATCAGTCAGTATAGCATGATGTGTTTTATGTAACAGTATAACCCTTAATTGACATCACATCCATCTTGACTTTTCACTCACATTTCAGCAGTTTTGCTTCACTCCAAAGTATTTCCTATGGAAGCATTTCCCTCTGTTTTGCGAGTTGTTCCAGCCATTTACATTATCCTTATCGATGTGCGCTCTGCTACTTTTTTTTCCTGTACACCCCCACCTCCAATATTCTGATTTCTGGATTGTCTTTCGGTGCTTTAGGCCCCTTTCACACTTGTGCGACTTGTCCTGTGACTTGAGACTGCCAAGTCGCATGTCAAGTCATACCCCAAGTACCATTCATATCTGCGACTCCAAAGTAGTCCCTGCACCACTTTGGTCTGACTTTGATGCGGCTTGAGGTCCATAGACCTCAAGATTACACAGGCATTGCTTCAAGTCGCGTCAGTCGTGGCGAAATTGCCTAAAAATCGTGGCAAAATCGCCTTAGTCCTATGCTGTGTGCTTCAGTGTTGGGGCTCTTTCACACGGACGTGTCCGTGTACGGACCCCGCTCTGCACAGCGGGGGATCGCTCCGTCGATCCCCCGCTGAGCAGGAAGATGACAGGTCTGTCAGAGCGCCACTCTCCCCTATGGGGGATCGGATGACGACGGACCGTAGAGTCCGTCGTCACCCGATCCAATCCGCAGACGGATGGAAAAATAGGGTTTTCTTCCGTCACACCTTTTCGGAGCAGGTCGGATGTCAGCGCTGACATCCGACTCTCTATAGAGGTCTATGGAGCGTCCGTTCAGGTCCGCCTAAAAAACTGACAGGCGGACCTGAACGGACCGTCTGTGTAAAAGGGGCCTTAGGCTGATGTCAAATGGGTGACGCGATCCTGCTGCTGGCGAATTTCATGTTGGTTCAGTAGCATTCAGGCCAGCGACAAAGCATCTTGCTAAAGAGGGATTTTTGTATAGGGATCAGCAAGCTGCTTCTTAGGCTGGCTGTAGATTTGTGTCTTTTTTTGAGCAGTGTTTCTCAACTCCAGTCCTCAAGGTGCCCAACAGGTCATAATTTCATGCGTTTTCCATTATTTTGCACAGGTGATTTGATCAGTTTCACTGCCTTAGTAATTTACTGCAGCAGTTTCATCTGAAGAAAAGCCTGAAAACATGACCTGTTGGGGCGCCTTGAGGACTGGAGTTTAGAAACGCTGAGCTAGAGGGCTGGTTGAAAAAAAAATGGATTCCCCCGTCCGCACAAGCGAGGTAGATGGAGGAGTCCTCACTGCGCTGTTTTATTCTGACAGCGGGTACTTCTCCATTATCAGAATACGCCGAACAGCACTGCAACCAATTGGCTGTCCATAGCAGAGAGATGGCCGCCTCAGTCTGTTGCTCCCTCTTTACTGTCAAATCAGAGTAACCTGAATGCTGGATTACCAAATAGGCTGAGTATGCACATGGGCTGCTCAGATGAACTTGGGAGCTTTTGCCATTTTTTATTTTTTATTTTTTTTTGCCAAAGCTCCTAAACTCAACTCCATTAAAGCCTATGTGTCTATGTACACATAGGCTTTTAGGATCATTTGGGAGCTGCTGCATTTAGGGGAGATTCAATCCCCATCTCCAGAACATAGAAGAATCAAGTCCAGGATGGAACATTTTGACCGCTGGACATGGGAAACTGCAAAATTGAGGTGCGATTTTTCAGCATTTCGCGGTTTCTCGCAGCTGCGGTACATCACAGGCAAGTGTACATGAAGCCTTAGTGAGCATTTTTTATTTGCTGTCAGAAGGTAAATCCAATGCCATCAATGTATGGTTTGAGTGATATTATATCAAATTTCAGCATCAAACATTCTGTATAGTACAGTAGACGGTGTACACTTACCCCCCCCCCCCCCCCCCCCCCAACCCCCCCCCCCCCCCCCCCACCCCCCCCCCCCCCCCCCCCCCCCCCCGCACCCCCCCCCCCCCCCCCATAACTCCAAAATGTAAACAAGGGATGTACAGTATGACTTGGAAATTAAAAGGGCAGTGAAGGCAGGGCTTCGCAAGACACAAATAAGCCCCTAGTAGTATTTTAAGAATAGGGTTTAAAGTGATTTGTAAAGGCAGAAGTTTTTTTTTTATCTTAATGCATTCTATGCATTAACCACCTCCCGCCCACGCTATAGCTGAATGATGGCTACAGCGCGGGCCTTAATTGCCAGGAGGGCGTCTATTGATGCCCTCCCGAGCATGTGCTGTCAGCGCGTCCCTGCAGGTGCACGCATCGCGCTCCTGTGATCACTGAGTCTATGACCGCTGATCACGTGCTGTAAACGGAAGATCCATAATTGTTTGTTTTTTTGTTTTTCCCCCCTCACGCTGACAGAGGCTGTCAGAGGGACATCGGTCCCTCATAGAGAGCCGCTGCTGCCTTGTCTGTGCCCACCAGTGAAAGGAGAAGGAGAAAAATTACCTGTTTTCAAAATATTATAACAAACTATGAAGCTTTTTTATTTTTTAGCAAAAAATAAAAAACCCAGCAGTGTTTAACACCAAAAGAAAGCTCTTTTTGTGTGGAAAAAAGTGATAACTTAATTTGGGTACAGTGTTGTATGACAGGGCTGTCTCACTTTGAATTGTCATTCAGCTCTAAAAGCTGAAAATTGGCCTGGGCAGGAAGGGGGTTTAAGTGCCCTCTAGGTAAGTGGTTAAGATAAAAAGCCTTCTGTGAGTAGCAGCTGCCCCAGCACCCCCTAATACTTGAGCGCCCTCTCTGTCCAGCAATGTCCCTCGGCCATCCGGGACTCTCCCTCCTGATTGGCCGAGACACCGCAGCCGCGCCATTGGCTCCCGCGGCTGTCAATAAATGTCAGAAAGCCAATCAGGGAAGAGAGGTGGTGGGGTCGAAGGGCATCTCCATGTCTGAATGGGCACACGGAGCTGCAGCTCGGCTCCGGTGCCCCCATAGCAAGCTGCTGACTGTGGGGGCACTCAACAGGAGGGAGGGGCCAGGAGCAGCAAAGAGGGAACCGAGAAGAAGCAGATCCAGGCGGCTCTGTCCAAAACCACTGCACATAGAAGGCAAGTATAGCATGTTTTACTTTACTTTTTATACATCACTTTAATCTTTAAATTTTGAGAACTTTTTATAGTAATGGGACTTATGATGAGATAAAGATTTTCTAATTCGGCCAGCAATATTTAAGATCAAATTGATCTGAATAACTGATGAAGAAGATGCATTCCTCTAGGGGACTAGGAGTTAATGGCTTTCTTCAGCACCTGGCGGTCAAGACAGAGACATTTTACAGCTTTCCAGTCCAAGCCTGTTAGTTGGCTTCCATTTTTTAGTGCGCCTGGGGCAAATGACTTTTTATAGCCTGACGATCCTGATTAAAAGGGACAAGTGGGCATCATTAGCATTCATTTTCATTCAGGAAGCAATGAGAGTTGCATAGAATAGACCAGATGAAGAAACACGAGGCAAAGCTTATAGTGTGTCTGGACATTAGAAGAAAAATCATACTCTGTACGTCTCTGCAGTATATGCACATTTCCCCATGTCGTGTCTCTTTAAAAACACTGCAAGTTCAGAAAAATACCTGTTGATTTTGTGAAATCCAATGGGCACCTGCATTCCTTTAGGGAGATAACAATGCTGCCACACTGAAATGCCAAGTGGTGTTATCACCCTTGCACAGTTCTCTCCTAAAGCACTGCAGAACACCTCCCCCTTATCTTTATAGAGGGGAGGACCGTAGGAGCTGGTTTGTAGACCAATGGGAGAATGGGATGGCACTGTCAACCCTTGAGGTATAAGTGCATCAAGAGTCATTGTGAACTTACTACTGGATGTTAGGAATGCACCAGATTTCCAGCATTTACTGTCCTTCAGACTTTAGGGGGGCCGGAATTTGGTCAGTGGAAATAGAAATTGTCTTGAAGAAGAATACCCAATCTTTAAAAAAGCCATATCTCTGCGCTGTGGTGGGGCGGCAGCTGACACAGATGAGTAATACACCAAACTTATAAATAATCTTTAGAAAAAATGTGTAGCGCCAAATGTAAATGAACAGCGATGAGATAAGAATACTGTTATAAATGGACAGGACATTGAAATTCCAAAAAAGTGTTAAGTGAAAAAATGCTAAAGGTAAAAAAAAATATGTATGTATGTATGGAAATCCACAACAAAAATGCTTTTTACGGACGCTAGTTCTGACATCAGGCCACTGTCCAATACCGGGTCGGCAGTGGCACCCAATTGTCATATATATTTTTATGATTCATTTTATTTTGGCTTTTAACTTACAATTTCAATAAATACTACTCTATGGAGACTTTATCTGGCTCCCGGTGAGCTTTATTTACTACAGCTACATCTGGATGGTGCGAGTTGCTGAACAGCCTTCCCCACAACAGATGGCAGATCTACACTGAGTGCGTGTTTTGCTGCTGTAACAGCAGCCAGCTTTTCTGGCAAGACCTATTTCACTCTGCCAGCGTTTTTCAGGCGATACAGCGCTAAAAATTGCGCCTGTATAGCGCCTGAAAAAAAGCTGCTCCATGCACCCCAGTGTGAAAGTCCTGCCAGCAGCTTCTTTGGAGCGGTGAACTCACAGCTGCTCCCCATTGAAATCAATGGGGAAGCGATGCGATAATACCGCCGGCAAAACGCCGCTCCGGTGGTGTTTTGGGGTGGATGTAACCCCTTTTCAGCCGCTAGTTTGGTTAAAACTGCCCCGCTAGCGGCCGAATAACGCAGCTAAAATGATGGCCGGCCGCGGCTCGGTGTGATAGCTGTCTAAATGTCCATTTCACAGGGGTGTGGTGGATGATTCTGGAGAACTGTACTGGATCACCTCTTCATTTTTCAAGTCGCCACCAAATTTTCATGCACATCTTTGCATCGAACTATTGTGTTTTCACCCATAAGTTTTTATATTGCTGATCCCATCATGGGAGGGCAATTAAATCAATTTTTTTTCACTACATTGGTTTTTTTATTGTTGATTTCCATCCACATGATTGGACTCTGTCATTGTTTGTGTCAGTGGAAGCAATTAGTGGTGCACAAAATGTTAAATTCGGTACCGAAAATTCAGGATACACTTGGCCGAGACCGAAACAGAAATTTAAGTTAAAAAAAATAAGAAAAAAAAAAATATATATATATATATATATATATATATATATATATATATATATATATATATATATAATATAATATTATTGTACTATAGTTGACTTTTTAATTATTATCATGAATTTGTCAGCCATTATCAGTACCTTTTTTGAATAGGTGTTAAAAATCCTGCTTGCTATGTTTTTGGTGCATTTTTTGGCAAACCGCATCAAAAACGCACCTTCCCCATTGAAATGCATTAAAAACGCAGCAAGAACAGCTTAAAAATGCACCTGTGTTGTGTTTTTCGATGCTTTTTCTGAAATACAAATTGTCCTATGAAATACACAACATAAGCAAGGCAAAATTGTGGTAAAATCGGTAATTTTAGCTGCTGAAATTTCAGTGCATTACTAGAAGCAATAGCACACCGCGGTGTCAGTGGGAGGAATAGCACACCATCAATGGTGTCCAAGAGAGGAATAATGCGCCTTCATTGGTGTCCATGGGAGGAATAGTGCTCCATCATTGGTGTCCATGGGAGGAATAGTGCTCCATCATTGGTGTCCATGGGAGGAATAGTGCTCCATTATTGGTGTCCATGGGAGGAATAGTGCTCCATTGTTGGTGTCCATGGGAGGAATAATGCTCCATCATTGGTGTCCATGGGAGGAATGGTGCTCCATCATTGGTGTCCATGGGAGGAATAATGCTCCATCATTGGTGTCCATGGGAGGAATGGTGCTCCATCATTGGTGTCCATGGGAGGAATAATGCTCCATCATTGGTGTCCATGGGAGGAATGGTGCTCCATCATTGGTGTCCATGGGAGGAATAGTGCTCCATCATTGGTGTCCATGGGAGGAATAGTGCTCCATTATTGGTGTCCATGGGAGGAATAGTGCTCCATTATTGCTGTCCATGGGAGGAATAGTGCTCCATTATTGCTGTCCATGGGAGGAATAGTGCTCCATTATTGGTGTCCATGGGAGGAATAGTGCTCCATTATTGGTGTCCATGGGAGGAATAATGCTCCATCATTGGTGTCCATGGGAGGAATGGTGCTCCATCATTGGTGTCCATGGGAGGAATAGTGCTCCATCATTGGTGTCCATGGGAGGAATAGTGCTCCATTATTGGTGTCCATGGGAGGAATAGTGCTCCATTATTGCTGTCCATGGGAGGAATAGTGCTCCATTATTGCTGTCCATGGGAGGAATAGTGCTCCATTATTGCTGTCCATGGGAGGAATAGTGCTTGCATTGGTGGGAGGAAAAGTGCCCCAAGCCCGGATAAAGGCGAGCAAAGAGCTGCATCTGGCCCCCGGGCCACTGTTTGGAGACCACTGTTCTAGCAGATCAACATGCATTTTTCTTGCAGCATTTGTTAAAGTGTAATCTCACCTCTTTAGAGAAAATTAAAAGGTGAACTGACACTGTACACCTGTACCCTGTATTGTGCTGCTATGTACTGCGTGTCATTTTATTCCTCCTTCTTTATTCTTCCTGTGCTGCCTGTCATCTGAATCCCTCACCAGTCTCTTGTGTGTATCGCCATGGTATGACTGAGCATCCTGTGACATGTCACAAACAGAGAAGACATTTGTCCATCACGTCTCTGCAATCCCTTTTTCTGAGTATAGTATTGTCTAACTCTGCGCACAATTAGGTTTGATTTGTGCCACGTCTCCAAATAGCCATAAATCAGAGATTGACATTTTAAGTGGTTTCAGAGCACTTACAGAGTTGCCATTAATCCATATTTATAAAGCCTCTTAACCCATAACATTGATGCTACCAGCTTCCTGTAATCTGAGCTTCTCCATTCAAGCACTTGGTTTAATGGGGTGTCCACCACAATTAATAATGTATGCAAAGCTACTGTATGGTTGAGGATCGACAGCCCTGGGAATTGCACTGGTGCTGGAAACATTTTGTTGTCTGTATCGTTGAGGCCTCTGTTGAAATGTATTCCTTAATCTTACACTGTGATGCCTAAATATACTTGAACACCATTTTCATTCTCTTCCTTTATGTATGTTTTCAGTTACCTGCTGCTAGTATGTGTTGCTTTGTCTCTATTGGTTGTGATCAATGATACATTTATGCTTTCTTATACAGAATTATCCATGAAGATGGCTTCTCAGGTGAAGATGTGAAACAGTACAAGCCTGTGGTTTATAGTAACACTATCCAGTCCCTGGCAGCCATTGTCCGTGCCATGGACACTCTTGGTATCGAATATGGTGACAAAGAAAGAAGGGTAAGTTCTGTTTGGTCTTGTTCGTCGATTATACTGTATGTACAAACCTGTATGTCAAATCTATACTGCGTCCTCCTGCTTGTGTAGTCTGCTACCTCTATGACTGAATATCCTTTATCTAAAGTTGACTAAAAGATCACCCAACATGCACACCCATTGCCCAGTGCATGTTGGCTGATCTTCCAGTTACTGTCTATGGGAGGCATCAGGTTGTCCCTCTCCATCTCTGCTTTATCATTAAAAACAAGTGAAAAATTGGAAGAAAGATGCTAAATTTCTGCCAGCACTTATGATATTCTAAAGCAGGGGTCTCCAAACTTTGTAACAAAGGGCCATTTTACTATCCTTCAAGCATTGGGGGGGCGTAGAAATTGTCCTGGCATTAGTGATAGTAAACAGTGCCCTGTATTTTGGTATAGAGGAATAGTGCCCCGAGGGCCAGATAAATGCAAGCAGAGGGCTGCAGTTTGGAGACCACTGTTCTCAAGTTTGAAGGTATAATCATCCATTCTCCAAGCATTGGTGCATACTTGTGCCAAAAACGAGATTTGCATTTTCACACACCTCATACTTGGAATACAAATTTGGCACTGCCCATTGCCCATTTGGTAGCGCATACTTAAGGAGGGACTGCTGCAGGGTTACTTGGGAGACCCCAAAGCCCAGGCAATATTCATGCAAATTCCTGGTTTATTACATATGGATACTGCCTGAGGTTTGGGGTCTTCCGTGTAACCCTGCAGCTGTCCCTCCTCAAGTGTGTGGTACCAAAGCTGTGTGCATCCCACAAGGCACTACAGATGACTTTTTGTAGGCTGCTGAAGCCCCACGTTACTTTGTGGGATATTTAGTGGGCTGTCCTCTGGCTTTCAGTGTTTGCATACTGTAGTAACCTGGGGTCCCTTGAGCACCCTGCATTAAATACTGCTTTTTGATTCTAGGTGGTGCTTATTAGTTTGTATCATCTTTAAGCTATACAAAATGGTAGGTGTACTTTAATTTTGGACCGCTTTTCTTTATAATTGATGTGCTGGTGAATGTGTGAAAAAAAAAAATCTAAACTAATGCCGGGTACACAACAACCCGCTGCGAGTTTAGTTCAGCAATCTCCCCCGCAGAGATGTTGTGTTCTGACAGGGGGATGGCCCCCCCGTCAGACCACTTCCGATCAGCACTCTTTGCCATTGTCCGAGAGCACTGATGGGGAGTTGGTCGGCTGCTGGTTTGCTCAGCCGACAGAAGGTGGCTGGACAGACCGTCATACACACTGGCAGAATGTTGATTTAGGATTGGGATGCCTAGGTTTTTTTATTTAGGTTTAGTTATTGCTGTCTAATGTTTCTCATGGAACTGGAGCTTTATACAATTTGAGGGCAAATTATTTTAAATCCCTGGGTGGGTTCCACTTGTTGATGTAATAAGTGCTGTCCCAGCTACCACCTATTCCTATTGGCCTATTTGGGACCAATTTGGAACCCAAAAGTTGCTTGGTAGAAAACACACAATCACGCCCAGCACTCAGAGTACTGCCAAAAAGTCACCAATATACCACAGGCCATAGGTAGCAACAGGTAGACATCCGTCAAATTCTCAGCCGATGCAGCCCTCCCCAGATCGGGGAATCCAGTAGACAAATATAAAAAATAAAACACACAGGAGGGCTCATACGCCTAGGGCATTGCTGGAGATTTATTGTATTAAAATATAGATGGTGACAGCTGACAGGTTTTGGGAGTGTACTTCCTTCCTCCCTCAGAGTTCTGAGGAAGGTAGTACACTCCCGAAACATGCCAGCTAGCCATTGTTACAGGTTACATGATTCATGCACTGGACTCTGGCGTTTACCATATTCGTGCATCTTTCACTTTTGTGAGCATTCATTTTGTCACGATCTGTGTTTTAATACAATACATCTTCGGTAACGCACTAGGAGTTTGTGCTGTCTTGTGTGTTTTCTTGCAATACAGATAAGTGTGTTACCATATTAGCATTGGTCGGTTTATTAGAGATGTTCACGCTGACTAGCGTCCACCTTTTCGCACTACCACATACTTGGATATATATATATATATATATATATATATATATATATATATATATATATATATATATATATATATATATATATATATATATATATATATATATATATATATATATATATATATATATATATATATATATATATATATATATATATATATATATATAATCTCTCTCTCTCTCTCTCTCTCTCTCTCTCTCTCTCTCTCTCTCTCTCTCTCTCTCTCTCTCTCTCTCTCTCTCTCTCTCTCTCTCTCTCTCTCTCTCTCTCTCTCTCTCTCTCTCTCTATATATATATATATATATATATATATATATATATATATATATATATATATATATATATATATATATATATACACACTCTATATTTGCTCTATACAGTTACTTTTAAATTGTTATCTTTTGGTTAACTCACCATGTGCAACCTGTAGGCCAATTATTACAATAGTGAGCCATCAAGAACAAGTCGGTAGCATGGACTTCATGGAACTTAAGCCCATCATGTCAGTGATTTTTTTTCCCCCTAATGGTTTGATCAGGATATTACCCCCCACATCTCCATGTACTTTATACTTATATAGTGAGTTCTCAGTCCCCTGGTGTTCATTCTACAATGTGGTTACCTCCATTCACCTCCCCATAAATCCTTTTTTATTCCTTCCGCTCTTTGTATTTTCAATTCATCATTTGTGTAATAATTTTACAGCATCTGGCACATGGTTTTATTCAGAATTCTCTGGTAAGCACAAACATTGCTAAATATATTCAGCTGGAGCGCCTCTATTTATACAGCGAGCTAATGTGAAACTAAGGCTCAGCCAGATCCATGCTAGCGAACATAAAAAGCTCACTTGGGGTTTAAAAATAAGGAACATAGCTATTTTTCTGTGACAGATATGTACATTGAGCCTTTCAGCTGGTATTTAGTATATAGGTCTTTATTTAAAAAAAACAATCAGTTTTTAGCTTTCATAAGTAATGTGGCTTGCCTGGGTGAATGTTGACTTGATTGGCTGCTAGGAATTACTGCAACTTCTGTACATTTCAGATAGGAATTCAGATTGTTAATGATATTTTGTATACACCATATTGTAAAAGGATTTAAAGCCAAAGTCAACTTTACAACAAAACTAGAATCATCAATGGGTAATACAAACAAAAAAAGCTACTTTCACTGCAGTGCTCCCCTTCTTTTTGCTGCTGGCGCCTGAAGACTTGCCACATGCTTCTACTGACGCTGTTTTGCTGGGTGTTACTTTCTGTGAGCTTGGGGTGTCAAGGACCAGCCATATGGGAGTATGTTAAGCCACCCTGACCATACAGTACTGCTGTAATGGTACTAAGATCATTGGGTAAACACCCTTTAGTAGAGGGATGAGGACTACCAACTGCTGGAGAGTACAGGGCTAGTGAGAGGACCCTGGGCAATCGCATGACCAAAGAGAAACCAGCTGTATAATAGAAGTGTATATATACTGAAAAACCCAAAAATATTTAGGGGGTTCCTAAGTTCGATGGAAATGTGCTTTGTGCAAAACATGAAATTTAGGTTTTAAAATCCACCTCTAGCCCAAACTTTTTCCCTTTAGAGTAGGTAACCATTAGAACCTCTGTGCCTAATTTGGAAGATTTCTTTTTTGCTCCCTTTGCCTTAGTGTCACTAAACCCACATCATATAAAAAAAAAAAAAAAATCAATAAATGCTGTACATATTCACTAACTATGGGATTTGTTTTCTGTATTCTGCAAAAAAAACTGGTTGATCCTGCTGCTCTCTATCTCCACCTTCTGTTCATGTCCCCAATGCAGTTGAGTATTTCTAGAGCAGTGTTGGCAGTTCTGCACATGCTCAGTTTTCAGTGCTGAACATTTCTTCTCTATCACATCTGAGCAGACCATGTGACTATAGAGTAACACATGTGGGCATATCCACAGTGGTAAATGTCAGCCCACTTTCTCCTTCCTCCTCCATGCTCACTAACCAGCTAAACACAATAGATGTATGCTGGATTGTGAGCTACCAAGTTATGCTTTTCCACCTTGTTTGATAAGAGCTAAAAGTTGTTGAGTGACACAGCTTTAGGAGGTTTTATCCAGTTCAAGTTATTTGTTCCACATATACTGTATGTTTCATAGAAGGTCTATAGAGCATTTATACTCACATATTATTGACACATTTATTGTTTTGTGACACGAGGCCTGTCATATGGTATTACATTATTATTAGTTAAATAGGCCTCAGGACCCATTTTGTGAATGGTAGTTCACATACCAGTATCATTTGTATTGGTTTACATGCATAACCGGAGCACTGAGTGTTATAAAATGTTCACTTTATAAGTACTAGCACACTAATTTTATATATTTAGATAATTTACTGTATCATCAAGTCATGTAAATCAGCAGCAGCTACCCTATACAGTTGCGAGCATCCCTGCTCTTCCTCAGGCTGCCTGGCTTTGTGTAACATTCTACAAAAAACTCCCCTCTTTTAAATCCCAACACAGGTGGGTGTTACCCCACAGGTGTGTCCCATGCTTCCAAAATTGAAAGCATACATATAATTAATTAACCCCATACAGGTTCAAAATGAATTCCTACCCATTATCACTGAGCTAATTCTGATATAATACATCCAAATATTTAACATCAAGCTGCAACAATGTATCAAACAGGACCTTATATAAAAAGAAAATGCTACAAAAGCCAAGCACTTAAAGGGGAATAAATATACATTCTGACTCTTGGCATCAAAAATGCATATCCATAATGTACACAATAAATTTTCATGTGTTCCCAATCATGAATTTACATCATGCATAAGTATAATCATGGAATAATCAAAAAAATCTGGTCATGACTCCATCCCATTTTTATCCATTATTCCATGTGTCCCATATTTCCTGTTCATATATATATAATTTCTTTTTACTCTATCACAAAGGCTGTTCATTTTTGAATTGAATGTCTGCAGCAGCAGGGGACTAGACAGGTCATACGACAGTTGTGTATCAATTAGGAAAAAGATGTAAATTAAAAATTTGTGTTTAGTATCACCTTTAGGCATAGGAAGAAAGTTGAAATATCCTCAATGAGAGCATGGTCTGCAACAAAAATATCAATATTTTTTACAAAACAGTTTATTGTTGCAATTTGCTTCTCTAAAAAATACTGTAAGATTAGAATTGGTAAAATTCAAGTTTATTTTTTATAATTAAATCGGATAACACTATTTTCTGTTAGCTTTTTAACATTCATAATACTTTGAACTTAGTGTTACTGAACCCAGTAATATGAAAATAGTTCACCTGACACCCCCCACAGTGCCCACAGCTTATGAATCTTCGTTTTACATTAAATTACTGCCACTAGATACCTTTTTTGGATGATCTGTTGCATGATAAACTGCAGTTTCTCCCGTGCTGAGAATTCAGGTAGGAGGAGATTTTCACTACAGCCTGTATACACGCCCACATGTGTGATGTCAATATCATGTGATCTGGCTAGCTCTGAGAACAAGTAAATGTCATCTCCAGCATAAGACACAACTGAGCATGTGCAGCTGGCCTTCCCCAGATATAGTGCAGGAGGGGGGAGGATCTGTGCATAACAGGATAAAACAGCCTTTTTACATAATGCAGAGGATTAACCCCTTAAGTTCCACAATGAGTATAACAAGCATGCTATGCTGCATATACAGACTGATTTTACTGTTGTGGATTTAGTAACACTTTAATCGTTTTAAAGAACATTTTCAAAATTGAGCTTGTCCACAACATTATTTTTTACCCACAGGAAGTGTAGGCCTTGATGTTTGTTCATCCTCCTAAGCTGCATCATTCTCATAATGATCAAAGTGTCCCTGGTCCCTTTGGCATCCCGTGTGTATGTGTGTGTGTATGTATGTGTGTGTGTGTGTGTGTGTATATATATATATATATATATATATATATATATATATATATATATATATATATATATATATATATATATATATATATATATATATATATATATATATTATATTATATTCTCTATCTCTCAAAATTTCAAGTCCTGAGCTACTAGCCAGGCCTCAAGGGTTACTCGCCATCAGTTGCCCCACCCGACCCCGCCCCCAATTTCACCCTCATAAATTATCTCATGAAATGACACTTAAATGTTTTATGCAGAATTGGGTTATAAAAGTAAATATTAACAACTTTTTCAGTGCCCACCAATGCAGTCTGCCTGTGCAGGGTAAGAGAGGAGAGGAACATGAGAGCCGCCCAAGCAAGGAAGAGGGGGGGGGGAAGGGTGCCAGGAGAAGGGAAGGGAGGGGGTAATGGGGGGGGGCACAGGGAGGCAGCGCGCGCGTGTAACTCGGGCCACGAGCACAAACCGGTACGGCCAGCTGGCATCAACAAACCTATCTGAACATCAGTCATTCTATAATGGGACTGTTGTAATCTGGTGTACCACTCCCCAAAAGGGCCCGGCGCTCATCTGAGAATATAAACGTATTCTATATGGTCCATGTCTGGGTATATCGTTCATTTTGATGGCGAGCTGTGAGGATTAGATCCTCCTTCTTCTTTTTTTTTTTTTTTAATATATTTCCTCCACCTTTTTAAGCCAAAGGCTAATGGTCGGAGATTGTGTAGATTTCCAATATAAGGGAATGCATGCCATGGCGGCATCCAGTAGGTGGCGAATCAATTAATTTTTGTAGGTCTTGCGGCACGGAGTAGGAAGAAGGCCGGATCAGTCAGGATGGGGCGTTGTGAACTTCTGTACCGTATGTTGGATGGTCTTCCAGAACTGCTCTAAAATGGGGCAGGTCCAGAAGATATGAAGGTCTCAAAACATATTTTGCTTAAAAACCTGTTGATGTACCATAGAAGATGGTGTGGTAGTCATGAAAACTCATGCTTCTCCACCATGTTCTTGTTTCTGCAGTAAATCAACATGCTACCTGGTGTTGGACGGATCCCAGATAGTTCACTCTTGTGGTCTTGTTTCCAAGGTTCTTCTTGGATGTCTCCATCTCATTAAGTGTTCTCTATTCTCCAAAAATGGACACCTTCCTTAATTTCTTATTGGGCTTCCCTCCTCCAGTACACCCATAGTAAACAGTAGTGTCTCTTTATTTTACACCTCCTTATGCCCTTCCCTTCTATGTATTATGAGGCTTAAAGGATACCATTGGGCATCAGTGAAAACCTATATTACTAGTTTTCTCCAGATGATGCACTACAAGTCTGTAGGTTTTTGTTCCCAAAGAGACCAGAATCATCCAGAAGATGGGAAACCCTTTGTGTTGTATAACAAAGTATTCTGTAACAGTGGCCTTTTTTTTTTGGTCTGAAGAATCGCTTTACTTATCTGCCAAAAGCCGTTTTTACCAGAAAGCATCTTTTGAAGCCAGAGACCATCTATTATTTAATTTCATTTGTTGAATAGAATGCCACTGAATATAACCATATGAAAAACTGCACAGTCACATTGTCACACTGCCGGCCTTGTACCAGTAGGTGCCAGCTAGCATGTAACTGTTAATGGTTTTCCTTGAATCTCATTTCCTTCTCTGAAAAGGAGTTCAGTATTTTCAAAGCTAATCATTGTAACGTATTCAAGCACAACCTGCATTTCTTCTAAAAAGCCTGTTTCAATGAAAAACTGAAGCCGTTTGCTAAAGCTGTATTTAGAGTTTCCACTGTTCTAGGTGGTTGTGTCCTGGATGTATTTTTATTTTTTTTACTTAATGTTTTTACTTTGTGTATAAGGTTGGTCATAGCCATGAAGATCTCACCCCAAAATCTTTGAGTTGGAACATACAATGGGGAGATTTTCTAAAGCCCCATACTCATGGGCCGAATGCCGGGTGACGTCAGCTGGTTCAATAAAAACCAGCTGACATTCGGCCTGTGTATATGGGAGCCGGTCCGACAGAGCATGATGGAAAACCAGCAGCCGACTGGCTTCCTATCAGTGCTCTCAGAGTGTTCTGGCGGGGGGCGCCGTCAGCTCAGCGGTTCTGACCAGAGCTGACCGTCTTTTTTTTTTTTTTTTTCTAACCCGCTGTGTAGCAGGCTTAAAACTGGAGAGTGTACAATCTGGTGCAGCTCTGCATAGAAACCAGGTTTTATTTTTTAAAAACTTAAATGGGGAGGGCCAGCCGGGAAAAAAATGTAAAACTCAGCAGCTACAAACAATGTAGCTGCTGACTTTTAATAAGCAGACTTACTGTCCTGGGTGCCCGCGATGTCCCCCCCCCCCCCCCCCCAAGACCGACCGTCTCTCGGTTCCCGGTGCCGCCATTCCAACTAAGGGAAACAGGCAGTGGAGCCTTGCGGCTTCACTGCCCATTTCCTACTGCGCATGCCTTTGTGAATGGGGCGCGCTGTGTTGTGGGACACACACAGTTCCCATAACACACCGCGCCCCATTAACTAGAAGACGCGAGGAGCAGAAGACCAAATTTATTTGAAGATAATCCTGATCCTTCTCACGTCACAAAGGAGTGAAAGATCAGAACCAAAAGTCGTTGAAAGACTTGCCTGTGACAATAGGCACCTTGGACTGTTGTATTCAGCCATTTCTAGAAATTGTTATAATTTAATCATATTTACTGTAGTCCAACACTGCATCCAATCAGAACTTGGAGCGTGTAATACACTAAACAATAGTGTTATACAAGTTCCTTTAGTTCAAATTTAAATGCAAAAAAATTTATATAAATCTCTTATCTAAAAGTAAAAAACAAACATATTACAGTCCTGTATTGCATAGTTACAAGAGACACTTTAGCACCTTTATTACAAGAAATATATCCAGAAAGGAAAAAATAAGGAAATTGGGGGGGGGGGGGGGGTGGATAACCGCCATACCTACAAAATATCACACACTAGGGTAGCAATGGTCACATCATCCCAAATTGTGGAGAGGCAAATCAGGGAAAAATCTACAAATAATCTGGCCTCAAATGTCAGCCGAAAAACCCCTGTAAGAGTGAATTGAATATACCAAGCAGAAAATCGCATGTGATTATATAACCCAAGCACAAAACAAACCACTTGTAGCTCCCTGTTTTTAATATTGATTTGGTGTGATAATACCTACTAGTCATCCTTGTTTTTCCTTTTCATTTCTTAACATGTCTGGATACAAGCTGCACTTGTTCACACATAATTGTAGGATTCTACTGAATCTAGCTGACAGATCCACTTCCAAGAGAGAGGAATCTAAAACTGGGTGTCAGTAACAAAATTGGAATAGCTAAGGGTTGATGCCGAGGCATAAAAATGTGCTGGCTTTAGTGCTTACACAGTACTCCACAGAAAAGCTTGTGCTAGAACACCATTTTTCCCATTTCTTGACTTTCAGACTTATACTGTCTATTCAAGCATGCAGTGACAAATGTCATTAGAGTGTTTTACATTTTCTTTGCAGACAGACGTTGGTTCTAGTTTGATTCAGATATGACATATTCGCTTGCTTTTTGCTTATTATGCATCTTCTTGTACTGGAATAATGCTGCTGAAATGAGCCATTACCAAAAGACCTTTCTGTCCATAAAAGAACACCATTTAAAGGGTAGCTCACTTTAATAAAAAAAAAAAAAATGCATAGGCAGATTTTTGGTAAAGGTGAACTAACAATCCTGTGAAAAACAAAAGTAAATAATGCTCTTGCCATAGGTGCAGGCATTTTTTTATACCTCCCAAAGCCTGGCTGGAAAACTCTTTAGATGGCATCACTCTATTCTGCTTTGTTGCTAGGACATTGCTAAGACACTACCAGTCGATTCAAACCCCCTCACATGCTCTGTTTCTCCTGGCACAGAAACTCTGAGCTCAGCGGGGCTGCAATGGAGATGAACCACATATGTGGGGGTTTGAGAGCTCATTCCTGTAAAGGAGGGGTGAGCAGGAACAGCTGGGAATGTTGGCAAGATGGCAACAAGGCAGGTTAGGATGATGTCCTTTGAACCAGGCTTTGGGAGGCAAATAGATGGCTTAAACCTATAGCAAAGGGGTTTTCCAACTTTAGTTAAAGCTGCACAGTCCCTTACCTGCATGGAAAGCTTTTTGGTAAAGGTGAACTAACCCTTAAAGCTTTTGAGTGATTGGTGAAGGGTTGATAGAAAACGATGGGCTTCATTTGGCAAAGTGTTTGAAAAACAGAACTGGCTCTTCTGCCATCAACACTTATACAGGTTCATTTGGCATTTTCTAGTGCAATCCTGGAATATATTTAGAATTATACATTGGCATACGTGGCACACTTTGATAAATTGATCCCAGTAATTCTTTGGGAACATTTACACTAGGGTTGGCAGAGCTCTGGACCTTGGAAATGGCTCCATTGCTTGGAGCTGGTGCAGAGCTGATTGCATTTTTTAGCTAACCTCAGGCCCCAGAGGGCATAACTAGGGATTAACTTCTGGAAAGATAAAACCCTCCAGTAAAGCTGTTACCATAAACAAATGAGGTTGGGTGGAAACTTGCCAAGAGACTGAAGTAAGTTCAAGGTCCGTAATCCCCACCTCCAGCCCAGGGAAGGCGGCCGGGCACCCACAATATGCAAGTATGTACAGCACGCTTGCATCATATTGCACATTTTGATTGTGATGTCCTCGTGCTTTGCACATTGGGCACGATGATGTAACTGTAGTGCAAGTGCACTGACATGCGTGCATGATCTCTGCACTTGGCCCCATCCTGTCCTACAGATGAGTGAGAAAAGACTGTACTGTGCATGTGTCACAGTCAGTAATTGTATAACAAAAACTTGCTGGCAGATGAGTGAAATTTGCTTGGCAGAAGAAACTCAAAGTATCTTCTACCAAAAAACTTTACCTATGGCCAATTTTTTGTTTGACAAGATAAGTCCTACTTTAAATGGAACTCCCAACCAACTTGGTCAGGAATGGTCATTAACATTCCCTCCTTTGGCCTAAATGATTCCTTAGTTAAGGTTGCAAACCTCTCTTACAATATACATATACCATGCTTCCATCTGCAAGGGCCCCCTTTTCATTACAGCTCAAGTAGCCCTTTAAGAAGGTACTATGTGTTAAAGAAAAAGATTAGTTCTGTTAAATTTGCCCTAGAACTGAAAGTATCATATGGGGCCAAGGCAAACCTTTACTTTTTGTATGGTGATCCCCAGAGTGCTATTGAAGCACCTAAGCCAATCCTGATTTTTATTTATTTTTTTAAAGAATCTGGAAAAGGCCTATATATTGTACATTCCCAATTCCAAAAAAAAAATGGGATGCTACATAAAAAACTTGCTACTCTCATGAACCCATATTTTATTCACAATACAAATGGAAAACCTATCAAAAGCTTAAAGTAAGCAAATGTACCATTTTAAGAAATGAAAGGAAATTTTGAAATTGGCCGCAAAAAAAAAAAAAGAAATTGTCTCAAAAAAAGTTGACAGGGCCATGTTTACCACGGTTTAGCATTGCCTCTTTTAAAGACACTCTGTAACCTCTGGGAAATGAGACCAGTTTCTGGAGTTTTGGGAGAGCAATGTTGTCTCACTCTTGCCTGATATAGGGTTCTGACTGCTCTACAGTTCTGTGTTTTTGTCGTGTTTTTTGTTGCACTATGATGCACTAAATATTTTTAATTGGTAAAAGGTCTGGACTGCAGGAATGCCCGTTAAGCACCCGGACTCTTCTACTACGAAGCCAAGCTGTTGTCATAGATGCAGTATACAGTTTAGCATCATCCTGCTGAAATATGCAAGGCCTTTCTTGAAAAAGATGTCTGTATTGGAGCATATGCTGCTCAAAAACCTGGATATATCTTTCATCATTGGTGCCTTTTCCAGATGTGCAAGCTTCTCATTCCATACACACTAAATGCACTCCCATACCAACAGAGATGCAGGCTTTTGAATTGAGCGCTGATACATGTTTGTCAAAAAGAATGTCTCATCAATTTCGTCTGACCACAGAACAGTTTTCCACTTTGCAGCGGACCATTTTAAACGAGCTTTGGTCCGGAGAAGATGGAATTGTTTCTGGATCATGTTCAGATATGGCTGCTTCTTTCCATGATACAGTGTTGCATTTTTGGATGGCATGGCGAACGGTGTTCAGGCGATGATTTTTGGAAGTATTTCTGAGCCCATGCAGTGATGTCCATCACAGAATCCTGCCTGATTTTGAATGCAGTGCCGTCTGAGGCCCCGAAGATCACGGACATCCAATCTTGCGTTTCAGCCTTCTCCCTTGGGCACAGATATTGCTCTAGATTCTCAGAATCCTTTGATATTATGTACTGGAGATGCTGATATATTTAAAGTCTTTGCAATTTTACATTAAGGAACATTATTCTGAAATTGTTTGACAATTTTTAGACACAGCTTTTCACAAATTGGTGGCCCTCTGCCCATTAGTACTTTTACTCTCTAAGATGCTCTTTTTATACCCAGTCGTGTTACTGATCTGTTGTCAATTAACCAAATTAGCTCTTCCTTGTTGGTACCACTTACTTTGCCAGCTGTTTGTTGCCCTGTCTTAACTTTTTTGAGATTTGCTGTAGACATAAATTTCAAAATTACTTTTTTTTTTCTTTCTTAAAATGGTACATTTTCTCACTGTGTAAACATTTGATGTTTTCTGTTGTGAATAAAACATGGGTTTATGAGATTTGCAAATCATTGCATTCTGTTTTTATGTAGATTTTACACAGATTCCCAACTTTTATGTAATTGGGGCTGTATTTCTTTGGTACCTGAAGCTGTTCTAAATAATTTTTTTGAGCTCAAGTATTTTCTAGCAGTTTTAGAGCTGGGTTTTAGTTTGCTTAGGCTCCGGAGCAAACATGGAGCCAAGTCTCTACTGCTGGAGCTACTTCAGAGACAGAGCTAGCAAACAAGCAGCATTGCCGAATGCCAATTCACACCCAAATGTTTTTTAATGCATTAAACATCCACAAGAGAGCTGCCTTTCATATGAGAGAGCACTTACAATTGCAGTTAAATACCATGGTGTCCCTTCCCCCACCCGTTTAACCATTTGTCGACCATGCTATAGCCAGATGACGGCTACAGTGTGGCTGTCCAGTTCTGGGAGGCGGCCCTATGACGGCCGCTGTGATCGTGCCTGCTGCGGCACGTGGGCAGCTCGCTTTGTGGCCACAGTGTCCTCTAGATCCTCGAGGGATTGGTCCCATTATATCTGTCCAGGGTTTCCATCTTTTTTTAAAAAACATTTTAGGACATCCCTGCTTGATATATACAAATTATTCCTCACTTATTGTATCAACTACTTTTACGCATTCTCCAACAGGAATAAGTGTGATATTATTTGTGAGGGGGACAGATACCGACTCGCCTAATTCCAACCTTATTACATGGACCAGCTGTTTTTTGGACAGCTCTGAAATGAGTGGTGGATTGTTTTTCAGAGCAGTTTGATCACCTCTTAAAATTAAATAAAATTTTTTTGCTATACCATCTTATTGTTATTGACCAAAAGTCATTAACAATTGCGTTATTGACCAAAAGTCAGTATCTCAGGGGTATACAAGACCTAATCAACAAAATGTGTATATACTGCATAAAGCAATTAAAGAAAAATATAAAAATATTTCATTGAATAATCAAAAAAATTAAACCTACACAAACTTTTTTTTTTTATGGAGGTAGAAGGTGGTTTTTGTTTTTGTGTATTTTAGTTTCTTTTTGATCATAAAATTTGATACATTTTTGTTGGGTTTTGTATACATACCCCTGAGGCTCTGCTATATGGCCCTTTTTCTATTCTGCCTTTATTCTGATGTATGCTTTAGTTGACCATAGATCCCCACTTTTAGTGAATGACCGCGGGCACATGTTTTTTGTTTTGTACCCAGTAGATTTAGCTTGTATTCTTTACTGTTATTTTTGGGAAAAGTCAGTATGGTTGTTATGGGTCAGTATTAAAGCAAGCAGAAGGGCCGCTATCATTAAGGGACCTCAGTAATGGTAGCCTTTGCGATTCTCAAATAGGTTCACTTTATAAGACCAGTGTAATTCATTATAAGCCTTTTTCCCTTAGCAGAAGGCAGCACAATTAAAATGAGCAGCATTTACTTGCAATGTGTAGAATGGAAACTATTATAATGATAAAACAATATCCACAATCCACAACCACAATTTCCTTTGTAATTTTCTAGAAAATAATCTGTGCAAAACAGGACGTTGCTTAACACTACCAAATCCTGTTTTCTATAAAGCAATCCCTGAATTTCTTCCTGTCACTTTCTCTTGGTTTAACAGGTTTGCAGTCTTGGCAGTTGAAGGAAAAAAAAAAATGGAGCATTTCAGAATTTATAATCATTTGGAGGGATATTTTCATAATGCAGCAAACTTCCCATGATTCGTTAAATTAAAATGAAATGGCTGATATCATAAATCTGTTAGGCCGCTTTCACACGGGCGGATCTCGGGAGGATCTGTTTTTGGACATCCGCTTGCTCAGCGGGGATCGCTACGTTGATCCCCCGCTGAGCCGGCAGATGACTAGTACGTCTCTACACAATGTGCAGAAACGGACCGGCCAGATCTCTGCTTTCCTCTATGGGGGGATACGATGAAAACGAACCGTCTGTCCGTTTTCATCCGATCCGCAGACAGATGGAAAAATAGGGTTTTCCTCCAACATCAGAAATGGGGCATAGCGGAGACTGATGTCGTCGGACGTTTTGTATCCGAAAACGGAAGGAGGAAAAACGGACATGCGGTGTGAAAGGGGTCTAACTCATACTCAGCAGTGCAGCAACTACCCTTATGCCGCATACACACGACCGGTTTTGCCGTCGGAATTAAGTTCCAAAGGTTTTTTTCGACGGAATTCCGACTGAATTCAGCTCAAACTGTCTTGCATACACACGGTCACACCAAATTCCGAAGGTCAATAATGCGGCGACGTACAACACGTATGACGGCAATATAAAAAGGAAGTTTTAATGCTTCAGTTCCGAGCATGTGTCGAATTGTTTCTAAGCATGTGTCGAAATTTTGCGCGTCAGAATTGTATACACACGAACTGAATTTCCGTTGGAAAAATTGAGAACATGCTCTCAATCTTTTGCTGGCCGATTGGGGCTGTCATGTTGTAGTTCTCAATAAACTACTACAGCGCTGTTGAGTGCTGTGCTAGTTCATTGAAAGTTCCTGTCAACATGTAACTGAATACTCGTATGAGGTACGCGTACGCAGCTTGCACACAGTCTTCAAGAGCCCTGCATAGCACCCACGATCTGCTGATTTTTGCTTTCCCAATAAAATATAATGCATTTTATTTATTTATTTTTTTTAACCAGCAAAAAGATGTGCATTATTTATTATTATTATTATTATTATTATTATTATTTATATATATATATATATATTTATTTTATTTTTATTTATTTTTTTGAAAAAGTGAACTTATCCTTTAAGGGCCTGACTTAGAATCAGCAGTATGTATTTACCACTGCTTCATAAGGAAAATAAAAATAAATCGAAGCTCCTTTAATTCCAATGACCTGTCAAAATCATGTGACCTGCATCTCCTCCAATCACTGAGTATTCTTTGCAGTGCAACCATGGCCTGCTTTTATGAATAACATGTTAAATGCAAATGCAGTGTGGGATTAATACTGCATTCTCTAGCAAATGGTGGTATGCGCTCTTCACTATAAATAGGCCTTCAAGTCTCACAGCCCATTGTATCGCTAGCTGTCAGTTGTTTTAAAGCAGGGTGACTGTTAAAGCTGAACTGCAGGCATATGTTTAATGCAGTTATTTATTGATTTAACAATAAATGCATATATTTTTATGTGCAGCTAGTCTAGATGACGGCCTCCTTTCATCCACTGCATAATAAGGCTGGGTTCGCACTAGAACATGCAGCGGCTCACAGGAGTCCGGTGCGTCGCCATTCACCATTTCAGCCCGAATTTTAGGGCTGAATTCGGACCTGAAATGGACCAAAAGACACAATGCAAGGAGATGTGTGAACCGGCTCCATAGAGAGCCTGTCACAATCTCCACTGCGAATTGGATGTGGAAGAACCCAGCCTAACACTTAGACTGGGAGAGAGACTGGCAGCCCTTGTAGCCAATTAGGCACATATGCTGAAAGTAGCTGAGAGTAAAATGAGCAGAAATGGTTGCCTAGAGTTTTGCTGCTTCTTATTTGTCCAGTAAGCAGGCTGCTGGTGGAGAGGTGATATTAATGTGTTCCTTATGTCGCATTACCTTACACTTTCCACAGTCTAGTACAAGCAACTCCTCACTGCAGCACAGGCACTGTTTGGTTTTATCCCAAGTGTTTTTTAACATGCATCACATGGCATGCTGGATGCTGCTATTGTCTGTCAAAGCTCAGGGAGACATAGTGACTCCTTGCTTGAGCAAACAAAGTCTGCGCCCTCAATGCACCCACGACCAAGTTTCCACTGCAAACTTGGTCTGGACTCTGCTGCATCCGCAGACCAGCCACAGCTGCACATGCAACCATGGTTCCACTGCATTCACAGCCTTGTCTCCACTCCACTGCACCAGCAGCAAAGCCTCCAATGGACCCAAAGCCAGGTTTCCACTGCAATTGCAGGATCAGCCTTTTCTGCACCCACAACCTCTGCAGCAACCCACAGCCTCCTCCACGTCCAGTCTCAGCCTCTGTTACATGTGCAATCTCTTTTGTACTCAGTCTGAACCTCTGCTGCACCATCTATGCATCTGTAGCCTCAAGCCTTTGCTGTGCCTCCTCTACAACCACAGGCTCAAGCCTTCAGTGAGCCTCCTCAGCACCTACAGCCTCAAGCCTGGCTACCAAGTGCCGAGAGGTCTCTCTCTTTTACACCAGTTCCTCATTGCCTGGCACCTACCCTCGGTTTCTGCAAGTTTCGGCTCTCAAAAGGTGTATATACTAACGATCAGATTATCAGACAATCGCTCCAAAAGCAGTATTTTTCATCTGATTTTTCTTGTCGTGTGTACTAGGCC
Organism: Lithobates sylvaticus; assembly: GCA_028564925.1. NCBI lineage: Eukaryota > Metazoa > Chordata > Amphibia > Anura > Ranidae > Lithobates > Lithobates sylvaticus. Next base: position 48,182,567 of record CM053034.1, on the reverse strand, counting down.
TTCGACTGCCCACAATTGGTGACAATAGCGGGAGGTCGTATGGCCAGCAGCACTCTTCCCTCTCCTTTGCGTTGACTCATAAGCATCATAAAATATATAGGTATTTAATAACCTATAGGGGAATAATGTATATTTGATAGTATGGCTGTAAATTATTTCAAATGAAAGTAAACACAAAATGAGCCACGGGAAGACAGACAAATACTATGATATGTCTTATTGGTGGGTGTGGCAAACCTTTTCCATCAGTTTGTAGTCCTCAGACATCTGAAAGTTAATGTCTTTGAGCTCCTTTTTATATTTTTACAAAAATGCTGGGCAACTTCTAAAAATCTTGTAGCCAATATTTATTTTTTCTGTCTCCTTTAAAGTGAACCCATGCTAGGAGCCAATTACCATGCCCATGTGTTGTCATGTGGGGGCAGACTGATTTCCTGGGCTTGTGTAAGTACCAGCCAGACCAAATTAGCGCTTACACAGATCTTTTTAGCTTTGCTCTGTTGCTCTTTTTGCACAGCAGCACTTGGGTGGGGCAGCACTAAGATCCAATTGGGCTTTGCTGCAGTGCACATGGGCTGAGAATGTAGAAATCTGAGTGAGCAGAGGCATGCTCCAATGAGCATACACCTCTTACCTTGCAGAAAAGTTTTTTTTTTTGTTTTGTTTCATAAATGTTAATTGGAATTTTAAAGTGAGGTACAACATCAATATGCATAACATTCAAATGAAGTACAAGCAAATTAGGTCTAAGGAGAAAAAAGACGAGAGACGGCACATTCCCGAACTAATGTACACAATGAGCTTTGAAAGGCTATTATTACAGTACAAATGAGGTTATCACTAAAGAGAAGGATATTTAAGCTTGTAATTACTTTAGATAAGTATATCTAGTCTGAATACCTATTGGGTACCATCCAAAAGGTTAAGGGTCAAGCCAATAAACTGCAAAATCAAGAGGAGGAGCGTGAAGAAGAGCAAGAGGAACCAAAAAGTGTGGGGGGGGGGAGCATAAAGAAGGGGAGGGGAAGTTCCGTCACCTGTCCCCACCCTCAACAAACATCTGCCGCTAGAAAAGTAAAATTTAACAGGCACTGAGATTTCAATGCTTGGTCAACCAAAAGGTTTCTGAACATGCTCACTGACTTTGGTTAGGCAGCTCCCGAACAAACAGGCCTCCCTCGATGGGCACCCAGAAGTGATTCGTGTAAGGATACAGTATTGGTACCAAACCAAATAGTGAGAGTCTAAAATACTTTTTAATTGTTCACAATTCAATTATATGAAAAGCAGCCAATGTGTTTCGGGTGCACCGCCACTCCCTTCATCTGGGTTCAGAAAAATTATAAGAGATCTCCTCATAACCCTCTTCTATCTTTCCTTAGAAATCCTGCTTTTTACCCGGCATGGAAATTCCCGAAATCATTTGCGGCTTGGTCCACCTCTAACCTAACTAGACTTCACCAGATATGCAATAAATCCAATATTATTACATTTCCAATGCTTTGTGATACATACGGACTTCCGAGAACTGAAACCTTTCGATATTTACAAATCAAAAATTTTTATACCCCTCTACTTAACAAGGGTTCGATGCTTAATCAAATGTCACAATTTGAACGCATCTGTAAGAGCGATCCACATGTAAGAGGGGTGATATCTGGATTATATCAACAATTGAATGCACTCCCGAATGATGTTTTTCCTTCTTATGTAGATAAATGGGCCACGGATATGAAACGAGTAATAGACGCTAATGACTGGTCAAGAATATGGTTAGCCACCAAAAATTCTTCCCCAAATTCCTTAGCCTTGGAAACTAATTATAAAGTTCTTGCGAGATGGTATCTGGTACCAACTAGAATCGCTAAATTCATCCCAACCTACCCGATTAATTGCTTTAGAGGCTGTTCATCCCCAGGTACCCATTTCCACATATGGTGGCAATGCCCGATAGTTCAAGAATTTTGGAAAAATATTTTTGTAATGGCCTCTAAGGCCCTGGAATGTTCGATATCTCCAGACCCAGCTATGGCTTTACTTAACTTAAAACCTGCTGGCCTAAACGGTAAACAATTCCAATTATTCATCCAACTTAGTACAGCAGCGAAACAAACCATTGCAAAAGCCTGGAAGACTCAAACATTGATAATAGCGGAAGCTAAACACAGAATGAATAGAGCTCTTATATATGCTAAAATGACAGCTATAGAGAACAACAATATCAAAAAATTTACAGAAATATGGCAACCATGGGTTAAGCATTATTTTCCGACGGATTTTGACCAGTCATTATTGTCACCTTACTAAGATATAACTGAATATATATTATTTATTTACATGTTTACACACCACTTAAAAACACCACCTGGAGAGTACCCCCTTTATCCTTCTTCCTCTATCCTTTCTTCTTTTTTTTCTCTTTCTCCCTCTTTTTTCCTGAATTGATACTGACAATACTCTATACATGTGGAAACTGTTGCTTTCTTTATTACTATCTTCAATAATTAATTGATTATAGTATTTATAAGATATGTTTAAATGTTTAAAATATACATTAGAATGCGAATTGTAACATTTTAACGCTTATATTCATACTCATTTGTTATTGATTATACCGCATGTATGTCTCGAATACATGTTATTGTCTTTCCTTTTTGTTTTGTTTTTGTATCTCTGAAAAACTTAATAAAAATATTGAACGAGAGAAAAATTATAAGAGGCCTTAAATGGACACAAAAAAAGCTATAACCAGTGGTCTTTTTGGTCTGATTTAGATTAATCAGTTCAGCACAGCGCATGTTTGCAGGCTACAGGGAGAATTCAAATTGATCCTCACTCACTATTTTTCTAGGCCCTGGTAAACAAGGAAAGGTGTTGCCTCCAAAAAATCATTGGCTTAATTAAAGTGGTTTTCACCCTAAAGAGATTGTAAAGTCTTTATTTTTAACAAAAAAAAAAAAAAAGTTATACTTGCCTGCCTTGTGTATAGTTTTGCGCAGCGCAGCACAGATCCTCCTCTTCTCGGGTCCCTCTTCTGTGCTCCTGGCCCCTTTCTCCTGTTGAGTGCCCCCACAGCAAGCAGCTTGCTATGGGGGCACCCGAGCCGAGCCACAGGTCTCGGGGTCCAGTCAGAGTCACGACCTGGCCCTACCCCCTTTCCTCATTGGCTGGCTGACTTTGACAGCAGCGAGAGCCAATGGCACCACGCTGTTTTCTCAGCCAATGAGGAGGGAAGTCCTGGGCAGCCGAGCCATTCCTACAACATTGCTGGATCTAGAGGGACCTCAGGTAAGTATGGGGGGGGGCTGCTGCTGCACACAAAAGGCTTTTTATCTTAATGCATTAAGGTGAAAACCTTCTTTGCCGCAGCTGCCCCCAGACACCCCCCCCCCCCTTTTCCCTACCTGAGCCTATCCGATCCAGCGATGTGCTCCTGTTGTTGTCTCTCTCCTCATTGGACAGATAGCAGTGGGAGTGATTGGCTCCCGCTGCTGTCAATCAAATCCGGGGGGGGGGGGGGGCGGAATCCCACTTTTGGTGTCAATGGAGGCAGTATCAGAACTTGGGAGCGAGCGCCCAGGGAAAGCAGCTTTCCCTGGGGTCACCAGAAGAAGAAGATGGGGGCTGCTCATTGCAACACCATTGCACAGAGCTGGTAAGTATAGGCATGTTTGACTAAACAGGATAAATGTTGTTTTGGCAGCTAAAATGTATCAAATCCAGGTGTATTAACTTGTCTTGGAAATTGCCTTTAATCAAAAGTACATTTTAATATTTTTTTTTTTTTGTTTAAGAATTATTTTAAATGAGTCAGGCACACTGTTTTTGTTGAAAGAAAAACTGAGTCTTCCATACCCCCTAACCGTTATTCTGTTATCAGAATCCATCTTGTAGTGTGCCTTGCAAACAGTCACAGAGATAAATATCTGATCTAATCAGGCAGGCAGCCAGGAAAAAAACAACCCTTTCTCTCATATGACAAAGGAATGGTTTGCTGAGCAACAGTAAAGATATATTATCAGATTAAAAACAGTTAAAATGGTTTCCGCTGGAGTCTCAATTAGGTTATTTCAGCCACATTAGTAAGCCGGTATTTGTGGAAAAATAGATCAGAATCCTAAGGGACCTGAGAGGAAGAATATCAAATCCTTATACACCAGAGGATAGGAGAAGGCAGCACCATTGTAATACATTTAAACAAGAAGCAGAGCCTGGAAACCCAAGCACATGAAAATTCTATTATTTTCCCGCTAGCCACCCACTTTGAGACGTGCTAATGTGCTTCTATTTTTGTCTTTGTTCAGTTGAATGACCACTGAATATTTTAATGCAATATTCTTTGCACAACAATGTGACGTTCTCTCTGGCCATAAATAAGCTTACGAGGGGCTCTGAGTAGACAAGGGAGGGCGGTCTCATGGACATATCTCCTGGTCAACCCATTGTGGACACAAAGTGCCCACGAAAGTGGCTTCTGGGTTCTGAAAACGGTATGAGCAGGTCTCGGATCTAGTAACCTGGAAGCGATGTCATGACATCACTTATGGTTTGCAGAAGACTTGGGCCCCTTTCACACTGGGGCGCTTTGCAGGCGCTACAGCGCTAAAAATAGCACCTGCAAATCGCCCTGAAACGGGCTTTCACACTGGAGCGGTGCGCTTGCAGGACGTTAAAAAAAAACTCCTGCAAGCAGCATCTTTGGAGCGGTGAAGGAGCGGTGAAATCAATGGGGCAGCGCGGCTATACTGCCAAAAAAGCGCCGCTGCAGCGGGTGGTTTTAATCCTTTTTCGGCCGCTAGCGGGGGTTAAAACCGCCCCCTAGCGGCCAAATAGTGACAGTAAAACGGCGCTAAAAATAGCGCCGTTTTACCACCGGCACCCGCACTGCCCCAGTGTGAAAGGGGCCTTAAAGGTACCAAAAAAAAACTGTATTCAAACAAGAAATTTTGGTGTTTTTGAATACTTTTAAGTGCAAAGGAGGATCCCTCCATAAAGACTACCTGACACTGCCTATTACTGTCACAAGGGATGTTTACATTCCTTCTGACAGCAATAAAAGTGATCAGAAAATGTTTTTTTCAAAGGAACAGTGTAAAAAAAAAAAAACATTCTTTTAAAAAAGCACCCCATCCCTCCATACTTGCGTGCAGAAGCAAACGCATATGTAAGTCGCAAATGTAAACCGGCTGGGCTGCGTGCTCGGATAGGGGTCTGGTATGGATCTTGGGTGGACCCCCACACCGTTTTTTGGCATAGGGGTTCCCCTTAAAATCCATACCAGACCTAAGGGCCTGGTTTGCCCTTGGAGGGGAACCCATGCCGGTTTTTATTATTAGAGAGGCGACATTGTCGCTAAAGTCACTTCAATATAGATGGAGATCCGACTTGGAGGCGACTTCCATTGAATTCTTTGGGTACAAGTCGCCTAGAAGTCGGATTGAAGGAGTACAGGAACCTTTTCTGAAGTCGGAGAGACTGCAGTAGTGTACATTAAGATGGATCCATTCACTTACATTGCTTTTTTTTTTTTTCATGTAGCGCGACTAGGGGCGACTTGAAGTTTGATCCAAAGTTGCCCCTGTGTGAATGGACTCTTATGCTCAGGTTGTGGTAGAGGCTATGTAAAGGTTTAATTTTTTGGTAAAAGTCCATGTTTACTTTACTTAAAGTGGTTGTATACCCTAAAAATTAACTTGCACCTACAGGTAAGCTGTACAAGAAACAAGAAATATCTCCTAAACCTGCACTGTTTAGGAGATATTTGAAAAGAAAGTTTTACAACGTTGTCTACGGCGCATGCGCGCCGTAGACAACGGTGCATTTACAGGGTCAAGCCCCATCTTCAACTGCGGCTCACCGCAGTTGAAGTGTCCCGCGCACATGCGCGGAGCGACGTCCTTGCCGCTCTGGCCAATCACAGCGGCGCTGTGATTGGCTGGAGCGGCGATACCCGGAAGGGTATCTGTTTGAATGAATGAATGAATGATTTGTATAGCGCTGCAACTGCGAACTGAATCGCCTCGAGGCGCTTGATCCGACCTGCGTTGATTCCTTCTTAGAAGAGGTAGGTCTTGAGTTTTTTCCTGAAGGCCCGATGGTCTTTTTCCAAGCGGATGTTCGTAGGTAGAGCGTTCCATAGCCGTGGTCCTTGGACTGCAAATCTTCGTTCTCCCCTTGACTTGTACCGGGATTTGGGGACAAGGAGGAGGTTTTGGTCGTTAGATCGGAGGTTGCGATTGGGGGTGTAGTGTTGTATTTTTTCGCATAAGTATTGAGGAGCATCTCCTTGTGTGCATTTGTGGGTCAAGCAGAGGGTCTTGAATGTGATCCGATTCTTTACGGTTAGCCAATGGAGAGTCCTCAGGGATGGGGAGATGGATTCCCATGTTTGTTTTTTTTCCTGTGACTAGTCTTGCTGCCGTGTTTAGAGATGGATGCGGCCGGAGGGGGAGAAGAACACGGCGTCGGGGGCCCCGATCTAAGGTAAGTGATGCATAATGAGCTAGTATGCTAGTCATACTAGCTCATTATGACTTTGTCTTGCAGGTAGTTACCAAAAAAAAAAAAAATGTTTAAATGGGTATACAACCGCTTTAATTCATGGTATTATATGGTATTATGTTTTTCAGTAGAGACTTTTTTTTTTTTTTATATTGGGCATCTTTCCTTTGATAAAAGAACAGAGACCTGTGTATCAGGAATATCAATATAAAACACAGATCGACTTCTAGCACTTGTCTATAGTAACCAGATAGTAGAATGAGCATCTGGGTAAGCTTATAAAGAGTTTGGATGCCTAATTTACTTCCATTGTGTCCTCCATGCTAGGGCTGAAAGGATGAAACAGAAGGTGGCAATAGCATTAGATCAGATTTCATTCACCTTGCATCCTCTCCATTTTGTTGTCAGATGGGCTTTGAGATACCCAGCTGCAACTGGTAATGAGGTGTCATTTTGATGAGGAAGCCAAGATCAGGGTATTTCTTTGTATATCTGAAGTTGCTTTACAATTTCTAACCTTTTTCTTGTTTTGTATACAAGATTTAACTTGTCATCAGATAGTCTTACAAAAAGTCAGTCACATGCTTTGTAGCTCTAGTGTATTTCTAGTGTATATGTATATATTTGCACTAGAAGCCAAATTTTATAGTTGCCTGTATTGTGTTTCAGAGATTTTTTATTTTTTAACCAATTCGCGACCGGCGCACGGCGATGTACGTTGGCAGAATGGCACGGACAGGCATAAGGGCATATATACAAGTCCCTTTTTAAATGCCGCCGTGATATCGGGAGCGTGCCGGTTAGGGACCCCCGTGAGGCCGGTCGCGGGTCTTGCGGACTCGATTGCCGCGGGGACACCCGCGATCGTCTCACGGGAAGGCTGAACGGGGAGATGCGGAAATAAACAGCATCTCCCCGTTCTGCCTAGGAACTAGTGACGCCGATCTATGCTCCCTGTGATTGGAGCAGAGATCAGCATTCACTAGCTGACAGCCACGCCCCCCCCACAGTAAGAAACACATGCCTAGGCCTACTTAACCCCTACACTGCCACCTAGTGGTTAACCCCCTTCACTGCCAGTGTCATTTATACAGGAATCAATGCATTTAAATAGCATTGATTTCTGTATAAATGACAATTTTCCCAAAAATGTGTCAAATGTCCGATGTGTCCGCCATAATGTCGCAGTCACAATAAAAATCGCCGCCATTACTAATAAAAAAAAATTAATAAAAATGCTATAAAACTATCCCCTATCTTGTAAACGCTATAACTCAATTTTTTTTTTACCAAAAATATGTAGAAGAATACGTATCGGCCTAAACTGAGGAAAAAAAATTTTTTTATATATTTTTTGGGGGATATTTATTATAGCAAAAAATAAAGAATGCGTTTTTTTTTTTTTCAAAAACTTTTTTGTTTATAGCGCAAAAAATAAAAAACCGCAGGGGCGATCAAATACCACCAAAAGAAAGCTCTATTTGTGGGGAAAAAAGGGACGTCAATTTTGTTTGGGAGCCACGTCGCACGACCGCGCAATTGTCAGTTAAAGCGACGCAGTGCCGAATCGCAAAAAGGGGCCTGGTCCTTTGGCTGCAAATTGGTCCGGTCTGAAAGTGGTTAATGAGATCAGTTATCTTAATATGTAACACATAAGCAAATAAAATGGTAAAAAAATGACATCTCCGTGCTGCTGATCTTCTGCAGCCACTTCCTGTCTACTTACATGCCCTCCAATGATGACTGCATGGCATGTCTCTGTGGGTTTCCTTATGGTAACAGCAATGGACCCTGCCTCTATAGTGTGTATTGAAATGTCCACCTGTATTCTCCATTTGGAATCCCATTTGGCAAGGTGTTAATACAGAAGCTCAATTTAGAGATGGGGGGCAGTGGTGTTATCCTGCAACGGTGCCTCCAATAATTCATGACAGGATCACCAGGTATTGCCTTAATTACAGCTGCAGATTTAAACATTTTAAACATAATTTTTGAAGCTACATTAACATGTTAAAGCTTATTTGGGATTTTAGCAATTCAGGACAGCAATATGGGAACCGGCATTTCTGATTTTTGAGTTGAAGTCTCCGGTTCTGTGTTTATCTGTGGTTTACTACTAGTGAGTCACTGACCTACAACAACCATGGTCTTATAAAATGTTCCAACACCTAGTAAGCGCATGCTTGTTCCAGGTCAGTGATTCACCAAGTACTAATGAAGGACTAATAAGACAACCCTAGAGCAAGCAGCATCGAAAACAAGTCCACAATGGCAGTTCTGTGTTTCTTGGTTGACCAGCTCTTTTTCAGCCAGTTTACAGAGAAATACTTGTCTATTTTTGACAGAACCACTTTACTCGTTCTTGCACAATGCAAGCACCTTTTCTGTGTGGGTACGGTGTGATTAAAGCCATACAAAATGAATGGGTTTGTATTGCATGTGATTTGAACAGGAACGCTGTGCAATTCCTGTCTGAATCGCAGGCAGTTGCCCGCAACGCATCAGTGTGAACCGGGACCCAAAGTATCAGAAGATTTAAATAGAACATTTCAAACAGAGGTCCATATTTCCTTAGTTGGAAATGACAATTGTCATTTTATGTTCTCAATTTTTTTCTTTTTATGGCCGCTCACACTACACTGCTGCCAAAGTTATGTAGATCCTGAATATCTCCATTTAGATATGTGTAGGAAATGTATGGACTCATTCAAAGAAGCAAATGAAATGGAAAACACAATGACCTGTAACGATTTAAATTTATCTTCTAGGTGACTGTACATAGTGACTGGGCATTGCTCTACCTTATCAAATAAGTCTGTGTAGTGTACCTTATATGCAATTTTTGTTGGGAGATCAGGGTGTACTGATCTGGAGGTTTACATGAGCTAGTGAGGCTGATGCAGTCCAGACAGCCTGTGGCCAGATTTGTAACCTGTTCAAATCAATGGCTGGCGCCACCACTGTTCGCATGTAACTGCTAATACCAATACCGGTGCTTACATGACATTTTGCACCCAGGGTGGGCAGTCCTGGCTGCACCCAAACTAGACATGGCTAATCCTTTTTTTTTTTTTTTTGTGGCCATAGCACAGAGTACTGCTGCTTTGGATGCAGAACTTGGCCACAGTGCAGAGGTTTTTCACACTGTTTAATAATTGATGTAAATTTTGGTGAAATTTGAGTAAAGATTTTTAACTGATTAGTGGGCAGGAAATGGTGCGCCTACGTGTGAAGTTGAAAGGTTAAGACCTTAAATCAGGCCTTAGATTATGTGATTTACTTTTCTTTAACCACGGGAAAATCGCTCAATTCCCGAACAGTCGGTGTTAGTGGGGGAATCCCTCTCGCGGAGCTGTTGTGTTCTCCCAGTGGGAGGGGGGAGGGGGGTGTGCAGGGAGAACACAGTGTTTACTGCTTAACAGCTAAAGCCGCTGGCAATAATCATCCAAGATGTTGTTTGAACCCAAATACATTGATGCAATTTTTTTTTTCCCCAATTTTATTTTTTTATTTTTATTTGGTTGGACATGCATTTTTTTTTTTTTTTTTTGGGCACACAATATATAAATCTGTTCCCCCTAAGTTTAAAGATTTGAGTGCCACTTTTCTACGTATATAACTGTTACATACCCTCCTTTATTTTTGCTTATAGTAATAACGGCAGCCTCTTTGGACCTTGTGTTCCGAGTTGCACACCAACTCTCTTCCTGTACATGTTCATAACTGTCCCACCCCTCCAGCTGTCTTACTTGTAGATTCCTTATCAGCTAGCCATCTGCTAGAGGAGCACAACATTGTAATAGGTGTAGATTAGGAGATTGCCACTCTGTTATCCCCCCATCTTCAGCAGAGAAGAGAGCTGGGGTAGTTTACTAGCAACAGCATAAAAGCCATTCATGGTCTACTAGCTACCATTCACCTTATAGTGATACTAAAGGCAACGTGTTTTTTTGGTCTTAAAATAAAGCCCCCTCTACAGCTCAGAGCTCCACTGAGTGAGAAATAATGAATTCTTCTCTTTTAAATGTTAAGTTCACCTTTGGGAACATGTTCCAACTGTTTTTAGGGTGGAACTTAGAATTTGTTCCCACTCTTGCAGCTTCCCCGATCAGCTGCATCTAGTGACAGCAAGCAGGGGATCTTCCCCGGCCTGGCCGGCCCCATCATGCATTCACAAAGTTCTATGAATGGGAGAACTACAAGTACCGACATCCTTTGCAGCTGTTGACTTGTAGTTCTCAATGAACTACCAGGGCGCTTTTGAGTGATCTAGGTAGTTTGTTTCTTCCTGGCAGTGTTTATCTGCCTGCCCATAAGAGGTATGAGCAGATAGATACACTGACAAGTCTGCAGGAGTCCTGCGTGGCACCTGTGATCTGGTGATCAGGGGTGCAATGCTTTCCAGGCTCCTAGTAAACAATTAATCAATGCACATTTTTTTTAACTACAATAAGATGTGCATTTATGTTTGACTTTTTAAAAAGTAATCTTATCCTTTAACCACTTGAGATCTGCGTACCTGCTTTGCCGGGACTAAGTCTATTGACGTCGTTCCGTGCCCGAGCGGCCTGCACCCTGCAGGGCGCGCGCTGTGATCAGCGAGTGAGACTCGCTGGATCACAGATCGGAGTAAGGGGTCCCCTTACCACGTAATCGGCTATTTTTCCTCCTCGTGCTGACAGACAAAAGCCGGCTTCAGTCCCAATCACGGCGAGCTGCTGCTGATCCTCAGTGCCCATCTGTACCCCCTGGCAGTGCCGCCCAGCAATAGGCAACAGTGCCACCTATCAGTGCCAGAACAGTGCTGCCCATCAGTGTCACCTACCAGGGCCCATCAGTGTCAGCTTATCGGTGCCCACCAGTGCCGCCTCATCAGCGCATATCAATGAAGGAGAAAAATTACCTGTTTGCAAAATTTTATAACAAACTATTAAACATGATTTATTTTTTTTTTTTAATTTTACATCCTTTTTTTGTTTGTGTAGCAAAAAATAAAAACCCCAGCTGTGATTAAATACAGCCAAAGAAAGCTCTATTTGTGGGAAAAAACAATAAGAATTTAATTTGGGTACAGTGTTGTATGACCGCGCAATTGTCATTCAAAGTGTGTCAGCGCTGAAAGCTGAAAATTGGTCTGGGCAGGTGGGGGGTTTAAGTGCCCAGTAAGCAAGTGGCTAAATTAACCGTGAATGGACAAACATTTGCTAGTGATTATGTCAATAAGAGAAAAAATACTTTTTGCCATGTTTTGCATTTGGGCAAAATAAGGTTAGCAAAATTTTTTGGCCTGCAAGAAAGCAAGGCAGTCTCCCACAAAGCTCCCTGCCTGTGGGATGCAGACAACACGCTAATCACTCCTTACAATGTATATTTATTGAACAGTCAAAGTATAAAAGTGGCAATCGCTTAGAACAGCAGGTGAATGCAAGTGGAGCAATTCACTGGGAGTAAAAAATACAATTATTCTCCGTCGCCATTCCATCCGTAGCCTACAGAATGAACTCTGCCCCATCATTGGTGAGACTAGAGCGTGAGACCAACCCTCCGCTCCAGGGAGAAGACTAAAGGCGGCCATAGACTGATTGAAAATTCAGCCTGTTCAGCAGGAACTGGCCACGTTTTGATCAGTCTATCAGTACTGAAGTCGTTCCATCGATTTAACTTCAGTACAACCAGCCTGTTTTTTTAGTTTGATCACTGCCATTGTATTCTGCTGGTGGGGAAAACCCCTTGTGTTCCCTGCCGGCAGAACACAGTAGTGCTGTGGGAGGGATTCCCGGTGTTGATGAGGAAATCAAGTAATTTTTTTTCCCCACCCATGGTTGAAGAAAAGAAAAATGCATAATTTATTGCCTGCCCTAATTTTCACCGATAAGTAAGGCTACAGCCCACAATAGAAAAAAAAATAATTTAATTGTGAGTGTTATCCTAACTCTCTTTTTTTTTTTCTCATATCTAGGGTTATTGACATTTAATACAGGTCCTCTGTAAAGGGTTGTAAAGGTAAAAAGTTTTTTCACCTTAGGTGAAAAAACATCTGACAATAGCGCCCCCCCCCCCCCCGGTTTACTTAGCTGACCCCTCGAAAGCCCCGTGCTCGCCCCTGACATCCTCTTCGCTGCTTAGCCTGGCCGTTGATTGGTTACAGTGGATGGATTGAAAGCAGCCCAGCCATTGGCTTGCGCTGCTGTCAATCACATCCAATGATGCCGCACACGCCAGGGGGCGGGGCCGAGTGATACAGCGAGCGGCTATAGCATGGGAGCGCACCCGCAAGTACTCCTTACCATGCAAGGGAGCTCGCATGAAGGTGAGAAGTCCTTGCGGGGGGGAGCCGAGACAGCCGCCGAGGGACCCCAGAAGACCAGGTTTGGGGCCACTCTGTGCAAAACGAACTACACAGTTGAGGCAAGTATAACATGTTTGTTATTTAAAAAAAATAAAATAAATTTCCTATACAACCCCTTTAAGCATGAGGATTTTGCTCATAGACACTCAAGAAATATTTAACAGCTTCAACGCGGGAATTGAGTCTAGTTTAGGCTGGGCACATCACTCTCTTCAGATTCCCAGGCTTGTTTCCTGACCTCACCCATGACCTTGAGTTGGGTCTGAGAGGGTGCTGTGTCTATTCACTGGATCATTATCAGCCATCTGCGGTTTAAGCACCAGTCAAAACCCATTAGGTCAAATCATGCCTGACGCTTTAACTCTGAAGCAGTTAAAGCTCCCGTAGCTGTAGTAGGCTCAGACTCCTCCCTCACCAGAAACCTTATGCAGGCTCGTAGGCCGTTGGGTTACTGAAAACGTAAGCTTCGGCCTCTTGCCCATCTTGTGTGGGTATCTACGTAGATCTGTGTATTTATATTCATCAATACATGTGAGCATGTTCATGCTAATTATCAAAGTGCTAAACGGTTTTCATTTTTATCTCAGCTACTGGCTTATATCTCATAGACTTGAGAATTACATTTAGGAACCTGTCTCAACTTGTGTCTTAATACATTACTTTTCTGTTTGGCCAACTGAAAGCAAAAAGGAGGCACCAGGCAGGTGGCTACTATACATTCTGCTTTGCTGCTTCATAATAGAGAATTACATTGAGGGGAATTTATCAAAATTGAACCAGACAGAATCTGGAGCAGCTGTGCAGGGCAACCAATCGGCTTCTATCTTTTATATTTAAAACTTAACTGAACAAGCTAAGGATAGAAGCTGATTTGCTGCCTTGCTCAGCTGCTCCAGATTCTGTCTGCGCCAACTTTGTTGCATTCCCTCTATTTTGGTTAATGTTTTGTAGATCTGTATATATAGAATTTTTGTTTCCATGTATAAATTGTAATTATATGTGTATGTGCAACAGTCATTACAAATGCATGTTTGCAGCCTACAATGATGTAAAATGCCCACAATGTTCCTGGTAACCAGAGGCCAGTGTGATCTTTACCCAAACTTGGGTAAAGCTGAACCCAGGGATGAGCAAATATTTTCTAAATGAGTGAACCAAAAAAAAGAAAAGGCGCCACTCAGGTAGAGATGTAAATTCCAACTAGACTGCTGTTAGTGCAGGCAGGGACAGGGTGCGCCTCCTAGCTGCAGGAATGTCAAAGGAAAAGTGATCCCCATGATTAAGCTCCAAGGTGGGGAGTGAAACGCATTGGGGGCGTGGCCTGGCTGGAGTCCAGGCTGAGGCAGCCATTCATCTCACTTAATGCACATGGGTCTGCTTCAGGATGTACAGCTTATGGATCTTTTTCTTTGACATTCTTAAAGTGGAGCTCCATCCTGGGGAAATTTTTTATTTTTTTTTTTAAAAGTCAGCAGCTACAAATATTGCAGCTGCTGACTTTTAAAAATCGGACACTTACCTGTCCCGGGGTCCAGCGATGCGGGGGAACGAGGACCCCCCCTCGTTCCCCGAGCCGCTCACGGCGCCGACATTCCTAATGTGGGAACCCGACTGTGGCTTCACAGCCGGGCACCCACTGCGCATGCGCGAGCGGCGCCATGCGCCGTGATTTGACGCTCAGTCATCTGGGACACGTGACAGGTCCCAGATGACTGTGCGGCGCCGAGGGGGAAGTGACGTTTTGCCCGGGCAATGAAGGTGGCAGACTTCGAGGGACCCCCTAGCAACAGGCATTTAGAGGTGAGTAAAAAAATTTTTTTTTTCCAATTATTTTTTTTTTTTTTATGATTTTTAAGCCCCTTTTGTTTTTTTGACCGCAACCCCACTTTAAATATAAGTCCTATGTATTCTTCCTTGAGTCTTTGGGTGTTTGTATATTTCTTCCAGATTTGTGTAGTAAGCCAGTGTGAAACTTTACCTCTGTGCAGTAGCTTCCTGTATTGAAGACCAGTCACTGCTGCGCTCTCTCCTTGTGCAGGGTGACTGGTCTTGTCTCCACCCCATGCTGTAGTAGGTGGAGCTGCTGGGTCCCTCCCACAGCTCTGCTCTCTGTATAGCACAGTGCTGATGTCACTGCTATCTTTACAAGGTAATGTTTGGGCTTCCAAATGCATTAGATGCACAATTGGATTTTAATCCTTTGTGTCTGTTGGGGAATATATTTAAATTAAGTTTTACGTTCAACTTTAAGCACATGAAGCAGTTTACAAAAACTGTCCACTTCTCTGCTCCTTTCTGTAGCTTTATGCAAAACTATAATATTGGTAATGCCGACATGTTCTCTACTGATTCATATAAAGTATGAATTGTATCTGTAGGTTAACTTTAAAACACATCCCATGGTGAACCTAAGTCATCAGTTTTGCCTATTGCCTTGCTTCTGCTACCTCCACCTTCTGTTGCAAAGGAAGGTATTAGGGCCTGTTTCTACAGAATCAGTTTGAGATGTTTCTGATATCATTCAAAAGTCTCTTGACAGGTGCAGTTGACCACCTTCTGACCTGCATTTGACCTGCTTCTAACGGATCTTGTATTCTTGTAGACTTGTATGATAATACAAGCCCCACACAGGCCCAAATTTGGGGCACCTTGCATACCTTCTGTTGCCACAGAGGGTGGTGCTCCCCATTTACTATTCCTCTTATTGATGCTAAACACCTTTTTTATCACAAGATGACTTGCATTATCCGCATTTGGCGACCTGTTTTTTTTTATAGTTTTGATTTCTTTTCAGTTTTTATCATTTTTATGTCCCTTCTTTCTTCAACCAGATTGGATAGTGATTGTAATGTTTATACTGTAGTTTGCTTCAGATCTCAGGAGAAAAATGTGTCTCTTGGGCAGCCAAGCCATTGATCAGTGGTCAGATCATTTCCTAATGTCTGACCAATGTATGACGTTTATGAGCAGCTTAATTGGAGTTTGAAAACCACTTTCAGGTCGGCCATATCATTAAAAGAGTTCATGTACAGAGAGGAAAGTGTATAGCCATCATCCAAGTGGATCCCGTTCATTATACTTACCGTAGTTCTCCTGGGAAGTCCATTTAACGGTTATTGCTTATGTATTCTTTATGAATTTAGTCACAGTAATGTATGGGGCACTTATAACCCAATCAATACATTCAATGAATCTAGAGATAATGGAAACGAATACTATATAGATGCCTAATAAATGTCACATTCCTCAAACATGATGTTCGTTGTGTCTAATTAACAAATAGCAAATGCTATAGGGCTATTACTGTTCATAGCCAATCATAAGTCTGGAGCGTATGCTGGGAAATATCTACCGAAGAACAGTAAGAAAGCTGTGTGCCAGTAAATGGGCAGATCAGTCTAATGAATAATTAAGAATATTTGCTTATCCCATTTCCTTAATTTATGGCAACTTTATGAACAAATAGAAAGCATACTGTAGAATGGCTTTATCTTTGACAGAATCCCAGTACCTCTTTGTATATCAGATGTCCAGTTATATCCTGTGGTTAATCAGAGTTAAGCTGGCTATACACTAGTAGATTTTTGAACGAATGATCATATGAACAAGAACGTGTTTTGGGGGTCATACCCCCTTCTTCGGAGCTAATCCAACCCAATGAATCCCCACACTTTAAATGTCCGCACGTCACCAGCAACTCCTGTGAGGTATGACCCCTGAAATACTTTAAACTCTGAAATGTTTGGATAGATGCCTGTGCCTTGACACTGGGTTTGTCTCTTGATGCGCTTGTTTCTTACCACCTTTGTGAGTACACTAATATATTTCTATTCAATAGATTTTAATGGTGGTAATGCACAAGGTGTTTGCGCCTTTTTTGTGTGTCTCTACAGTTTGTGTTTCTCATCGCCTGTTCTGACCTTTTGGTGAGAAGTTCTTTTGTCCCTTGCCAATATGCGAGGAGCTTGTGCGTGTTTTGACACAAGTTTGAACCCACCCAAGCTATCTCGCCAGGAAGCTGTCAAAGCAGGCAGCCAATCATGAGCAGTGGGGGCATTCCCCACCCCACGTACACGTGTCCCTTGCATATGTGCAGCTGTAGGAAGGGCAATGGCTCAGTTGCCTATGATTTAGATATTCACTTTGACAGCTTCACGGCAGGATAGTTCTGGCAGGTTCAGGCACGTGTCCGAATACACCTAAGCTCATCCCTATTCAAGAAAAGCCTCAAAACAGACCTCTACCACTTGGAATCGATCAATTTTCTCCAGTACATTGTAGTTGCACCTTTTAAAGGGTTGGCTCACCTTTTCACAAAAAAAAAAAAGCAAAGGTGAGCTAAATCACACCCTCCCCACGTCCCTGGTCCCCACTGCCCTTATCTCCTTGCTTGATTATATTCTGCTGCCCACGCAGCTGTTGTAGTGGTTTGGACATCAGAAATGCAGTACACAGCCCAAATGCTGTGTAGCATCATTGTGGTGAGCGGGCATTGATTCACACCCGCATGTGACCGTGCTGACCAATGAGAATTTCTCTGAGCTGCCATGGAACTAGGAAGGGTGCAGAAGAGCATGGCTTTCTAATTTCCAGCGCGCTACATCAACTAGCGTGGGCATTAAAAGATAATCATCCAATGAGGTAAGTGCAGCAGGAACTGGGGGTGTGCAGAGGGTGTTGTGTATTTTTTACCTTTTTCATGTTTTGTGAAAAGGTGAACTAGCCCTTAAAGAAACCCATAGAAAACAAATGGATTTCTAGGTGTGGATTGCATGTTGCTGGGAACAATCAAGCAGTCCTAACCAAAAGTAACCCCAGTGCTGGTAAGTGGGCCCCATTCAAGCAGGTGGAACTTGAAAAACACTGTAGGGGCCTGCGATGATGGGTTTGTGTCTAGTATCAGTTTGACATCCGTTTGATATGCCTTTGAGAGCATTCAGAATTCATTGACAGCTAAATTTGACTTGAAGTTGACCCAATTCTGTTGACCTGCTGGAAGAAAATGACGGAAAAAATTTGAGATCCTGCTCTCAGATTTTCCGACAACAAAGTCCGATCAGACTTTTTCCGATCGTGTGTAGCGAATTCCGATGGACAAAGTGCCACGCATGCTCAGATCCAATTACAAGACCAAAGCTATTGGCTACTTGCCTCTACGTAGTTCCGTCGTACGCAACGAACGTCACCACGTTCAGAATGATCGGATTTTCCAACAACTTTGTCCGACCGTGTGTATGCAACACCAGTGTCGGACAAAATCCGTCGGAAAAAAAAGACGGATTATGTGGTCGAAATTTCCGACTGTGTGTATGGGGCATTAGTTTGTTACGGGCAGGATCACTAGATGTAAATAGAAAAAGAGCCTGAAAAAATAATCCACGTCTAAGGACTGGTACGTTGCTTAATATCTTTTTTGGGTTTAGATGCAAGGGTTTTGAGTTTTCAGACAAATTAAATATTCATTGTTTCATATTTATGCCTTTATAAATTAAAAAGACCTCTTTTGTCCCTCCCAGAAAGACAGTTGGCCTTAAAGTGAACCTTTGAAATGAAAACTGAACAAAACAAACATATCCTTCTATAGTGTGTACCTGCCTCTATCCAACACACTAAAGGCCCATAAACACGATTGGACTTTTTGACAACAAACATGCAAATTACCTGTTTTAAGGAAAAATCCGACCGTGTGTACGCTCCTTCTGACAAACTTTTTCGGTTTTCATCAGACAAATGTTCGCTGTGCAAACGGAAAAACTTTCCGACAACAAAAGTCCTATGGTGCAGAATCCTATCGTGTGTACACAAGTTCATCGGACTTTAGTCCAAAGTACAAACACGCATGCTCAGAACCAATGCAAAAGATCAGACAACAATAGAGAAGTTGACCAAAGGGTGGCAGTAAAGAGCTGAAAAAACATGTGATTTGGTGAAAGTTGGCTGAAAAAGTCCTGCCGTGTATATGCATACCAAGTTTACGGCCAACGCCCTTTTTGGACAGAAATTCAAAGGAAAAGTTTGTTTGAAGTCCGATCCTGTGTATGAGGCTTTAGTGTGATTTCTGTCTCCTTTCTCATTCCTCTATCTACATGAGTCACGTCTAGCAGTCTGACAATCCTGAGAGATGGCACCCCCCCAGCACACAAAGTGATTGACAGCCTCAGTTTTGCATGTTTCCCTATGAGACCGTGGGGCCCCCCACTCAGGTCTCAAATTACACTCAGCTCCCACTGTGCAGAATGTGACATCAGATCCGGCCCCCTGCCTTATGGACCTCCGAAAGGCTGTGTAAATCCTGGACTTAGGCTACAGAGGAGAGAGAGTTGAGGATGAACAGGTACAGCTTATGTTGGAGGATTTGTTTCATCTCTCTGTATCACCTGAGGCTAATCACTTCAGTGGGTATATATTAGAGCTGCACGATTCTGGCTAAAATGAGAATCACAATTTTTTGGCTTAGAAGATAGGTATGAAGGCCTGTATTTGTAGGAGGAGCCTGAGAGGGCTATTTAAGCCTCCTCCTCCATCAGGGCCAGGGTCGTCGGCTTCTGGGTTCCCACCCACCCGTTTCCCTCAGCCTTTCATACATACTCGTAGTACTTCTATTCTTCTATTCCTACATTCGGGGTATGCCCTCTTCTCAGGCATATCGACCAGCCAGGCCAAGGCACACCTCAGGCCTTGGTTCTTAGGAATATTGCATTTCCCGCTTGAAGACTCTGACTACAAATCATTTCCTTCTACTCCTATTCTTTTCTCCATCCTTTTCTCTCTTTTTCTATTTTTATTTTTTCTCTTTTTTTTTTTTAGAATCTTTTATAAGATGATATACACCCTTGTTTGACTTTATTACATACAATAAAAACTATTGTAAACAGCAGATAGATCACGATTCTCGTGGCGTAACATCTTTCACATTAAAACAAAAAAAAAAAAGTTGTGCTAACTTTACTGTTTCGTTTTTTATTTAATGAAGTGTATTTTTTCCCCAAAAAATTGCATTTGAAAGACCGCTGGGCAAATACAGTTTGACATAAAATATTGCAGCAATTGCCATTTTATTCCCTAGGGTATCTGCTAAAATATATATATATATGTGTGTATGTATATATATATATATATATATATATATATATATATATATATATATATATATATATATATATATATATATATATATATATATATATATATATATATATATATATATATATATATGTATATATATATATATATATATGTATGTGTGTGTGTATGTGTATATGTATATATATATATATATATATGTATGTGTGTGTGTATATATATATATATATATATATATATATATATATATATATATATATATATATATATATATATAATCGTGTGTGTGTGTGTGTTTTGGGGGTTCCAAAGTAATTTTCTAGCAAAAAATATTGATTTTAACTTAAGTGTCAGAAAAAGATTTAGACTTTAAGTGGTTAAACTTCCTGCATTTACATGTGGTTGAAAGCTTGGCAGTCTGCCCAGATTATTTGTTTACACAAGAAGTTCTATCCCTTTGATCTAAGAAGTAAGAGTTAGTTACAATGTTTCAAGTTCTGAACAGGATGCTTTCTTTTAACAGCGGAGCAGATAATCGCTCCACTTGTTTATATGAAAGAATCACCTACTCTCAGCAGGACAGATCGTCAGGGGGGTGAATCGAGATCGCAACTTAACGATTAATCGTGCAGCTCTAGTATATATAAAGGTTTACAACTACATTAAGATTTTCTTTTTAGAAATACAATTTAAGTGCAGTATCCCAAAACCACTGGTCAGTCTATTTTGTACTGGTCTAAATTTAGCAGAGTTCTGATTGTTTGCTATGGGTTACTGCACTTAAAGGAACAAAACCCTCCTATCTTTTGAAGCCAAAGAAGCTGCCAGTTTATTTCCTGCTAAATCTGTAGTTGCCATTGTGCCGCACATGTGGTCCGTTATGACACCAGTCATTTGATGGCTTAACAGTTTGGTTAAGAGCACAAGCAACTGTGACAGTTCTCATTTATGGCAGGAGTAGGCAGCCTTAAAAAGTTGGCGATCTACCTGAAGAACATGGGAGAAGTCAAAGATCACCAGCAGCACAGTGTCGCCTCCTCACACCTGATTTAAACCCTTTAATTGTGGTACTACCATGTTGCAGTCGCTTGCATTGCACAGCAATCATGGGTTTAATTTGGGTGGTGAGGAGGCAACATATCGCCTCCTGACCACCTGTCATACACACTCCGATTACTTTTCCTGCTGCATTTGTGAATGAGGCCTTAGTTGCATTCGGCAGAAGCACTCTTATAGGCCCACTCTGCATGCGCCCCACAGCAGCATGCTTCTGCGGGGTCCAAAGGGTTAAATCAGGTGGTGAGAAAGCAAAACAGCGCTGCCTGCTTTAACCTCTTGATTGCTGTACTGAACAAGGTTGCAGGGCATTTGCAGAGTGGCCTCATTCACTTGAATGGGTCATGCTTGGCAGGTGCTGCACCACAAACCATGACTGGGCTTAGAACTCCTGCTGTGGCTGCAACATGTATACACCCCTGGCTACTGGAGCCAAAGGGGGTGCGGTTGGAACGGGGTGATAAAAACACGTCTTAACTGTGAGATTTTACTTGCCCCCCCCCCCTCCAACTACAGATGTAAATGAACCCTTAATGGGTTTAGTTCCGCTTTCAGACTGAACTCTTTGTAAGCAAGTGTTGTGGTATTAATGAAAAAGCCACTTATGTCTGAGTCTGTCGTCCTAGTGTGCTTTAGTAACCTATGATATTGCAATAACAAAGACACAATAGCAGAAATTTTATGAAGCAAGATACTTTGTTTATTTGACATTAAAGCAGAAATTAACTCTTACAAACAGATTCTTACTTTGTCCCTCTTACATAAATGCAAAAAATATGTATTCTTTTTTGTTGCTTTTTATGCTGCAAGGCCGGGTCCCCCCACCCTGGAGATTGCTACATCTCTGCTATCCCAGGAGGCAGTGTGCTACTAAGCTACAAATTTGTGGCCCAGGTATTGGGTGCCATTGGGAACTACAGCGATCACCCACCAGAAGGTGGTGGTGTTTGTTCCACCAGATGTGCCGCTAGTTTCTGCCAGCTCTCAAATGCCTGAAAGAGATTGGCGCATGTGTGCATGCACTGTTTTTTTTTTTTTTGTGTTTGTTTTTTTAAATGGCAGCATGGAAGGGGGTGGAGGGAGGTCATTTAGGAGCAGTTAAGTTCCGTTTTTAAGTGGTTTACCAAGTTTACAGATTTGCTTCCTGAGCAGAGAAGAAAAAAAACATTTTGGCACAAAAAATTTCCATTTAGTTAAAAAACAAGATAACGCTGAGCATGTACAGAATTTTGATTGGCTTTCAGGGCGCTGGGGCGTATTTATCAATGTACCTGAAATAAGAATTGATTTTTACTGCAGCTACCAATTAATTTAAACCTGACCTGGAAAATAAAATAACAGTTGCAGAATTAATAATGTGACTTTTGGCTGTTGGGCAATACAGACACTTCTTAATTAAGGCGCATTAATGAATATGTTGACTGGGCAACTTGAAAGGAGAATTAATCTAACTACATTGTCCTGGTGTAGTAGCATTGTACATCAGAATTTGGAGAAGTTGCTCTTCTTCTTTTTTTGGTAACAATTTTAGAAGCCGATATACAATGCCCATATGCAGTTACCACATGATACCTTTTTAAAAAAGTTGCAAGGCTTTCAGTGAAAATACCTACTTTTTTCTAGACTTGGAAATGCCAGAGACACACGAAAAGTTTTTTTACTTTTTTGTTTGTGCGCCCATGGATTATTTGCTTGTATAGTAAGTGTCCCCAAACATCTGCAAAAAATTGGGTGGGGGGTGTGACAGACCCAACTAAGACGGGGGGGCTTTTGGAGAGGACTGCAGGGTGGCTTCTTGCCTACTGACTGTGGGTCCAGGCTTTTAAGGGAACACTACTCTTTGGGAGGTGTGTGCCTGGGGGACACTTGGAGTGGTCTTGTTTCTGATTCAAGTCCATGTTTCCCCAAAACACAGACTCTGCCAACAGGAGATACATATTTAGGGCCTCTATGCCCAACACCAGCAATGACTGCTTTAGATTGTGATATTTAAAGCAGATGTTAATATCATTGGCTCAAAGCAACCTAATTCTGGTGTCTCCTAATTTAATCTGTTTAAGGCGTTCTGTGTTGAGTGTCTTTCTCACATTGTGTGCCTCTTATGTGTGCATATCCATTGTTAATTGAGTCACCTATTGTTTCTGTCTGTTCATCTTGGAGATGAGGTTAATTGTGTCCACCTTATCTATCAAGCTATTTGTGGGATGTTGTATGTTTATGTTGATTAGCTTACTTAGATCATGTTTATGTTGGCTGTTATCTATGTTAATTATATTCCTGTTTACAGTTTGTATTGTATGCGATAATGTGATCAGGCTCACCTGATAGCTATTGTGTGGTATATAAATTCTGTGTGAATTTTCAATAGAGCGTTCCAGTTTTCATCTAAACTATTGCCGGCTAGTCTTGGATGGTCAGCTATAATATCTGATTCCTGGTTCTAGACTGGAGGAAGCTATATCTTGAAGGAAGCACCCAAGCTGGGTGCTGGATGGTTCCGTCACAGTGGGCATCAAGTTAATAATCCTTTTTCCCCAGCTTCTGTACTCTTGGGAATGACTGCATTGTCCTTCTACCGAGAGCATGGAAAATGCCAAGTACTCCAATTATAAGGAAGACTCAAGGAAGATGCAGAAGAAACATGAGATTTGGCACATTCTGCATTCCCTGGGATCTTGTAAATGTTGTGTCTCTGGGGCAGAAGGTAAAGGGAACTCACCCCTAATAGGATGGACAGCAAAAAAAAGACAGGGGTCTTAAAGCCTAACATTATGTTTAATGTCCCTTGCAAATAGCTTGTTTGGGCCAAGCTCGCCCAAACAAGCTTTTTACTGCACTAACAGGTGCACTTGCTGTAATAACTGCATGTAGCCTCAGACTGTGTTATGACAGCGCAACAGGAACTTCCCATTCCACTCCCGAAACAAAATAATCCGGCTGTATTCTATGAATACAAAGCTTAGTCTGATTGGCTGATACGGAGATTGTGACACCACCTGCCCACTTCTCCACCTCAGCCTATCGGAGGAAGCTTTGTATTCATTTAGACCCCTTTCACATGGAGGTGGTTTTTAGGTGTTTTAGCGCTAGAAAAAGCGATGGTAAAGAGCATGAAAACCGCCTCCCATTCATTTCAGTGTGACTTTTCACACTGGGGCGGTGTGCTTGCGGGACGTTCGGAAAAGTCCTGAAAGCAGCATCTTTGCAGCAGTTGGGAGTGCTTAACTGAAATGAATGGGCAGCGCTTCCAAACGCTTAAAAAGCGCTTCGGAAGCGATGCAACACGGGTGCTTTTAACCCCTTCTTTGGGGCTAAAATGCCCCGCTAGCAGCAGAAAAGTGGCGCTTAAACAAGTGGCGCTTAAACAAGTGGCGCTTTAACAAGTGGCGCTTTAGCACTAACGTGGCCCCAGTGTGAAAGGGGTCTTATAGAATACAAAGCTCACCATGAATGGCTGGGCAGTGCATAACCGGACTTTATTTTGTTTTTGTTTTCCCGTCCCGCTGCCAGAACACTATTTTAAGGGGATATTATAATACTGATGTTGTAAGGCGCTGTGCAAACTGATGGTGCTGTATAATAATAATAATAATAATATTAAAAATGAAGTTGGTGCTTACACTTGGGAGCCTGACTTATTCAGATCACTGTGAGCCTCGCCCCAGATGAGATTGCAATTTTATCTAAACTGCCTGTCCCATATGACAACGTTGCTTACATCAGCAGTACTTGACATAGCCTGTAGGCTTTAGTCCCCGTTGCTGGCTTGAGATCCTCGTTTCTCGATGGACCTGTACACTGCTGACATTCCTTGCCTCACTCACTATGTTGTGTTCTGTCTCAGTAATTGGCTGTCTAATAGATGTGCTCTTTGTAATCCAAGTGTCTTATTGTGAAAATCAATAAATAAATTGAACAAGAAAACATGGTGTTAGGCTTTAACCCTCCCTACTTAATCCAAAACTAATAATAAAAGGTTTTGCTTTGCATACACTTGAACTTGTTGCTTTGCATGGACACAGCAATAGCCATTATTTAAGTTTTAAGTATTATTAAGTTTCTGGAAAGACAAAGTGTAGGGTTTTACTGCAGAATAGTAAAGAGGGTACATACATCTACTTAGAGTTGACGATTGAAGGATTAATGTAACAAACTCCTCATTTTTTACGAAGGGCCTGCTTGACACAGATCTGAATTGACCTTGCAGCATATCTTGAAAGCAACTAGCAAATGTTTTCTTTAACAACTTCCATACCGCAGGCCATCATATAACGTCCTCGGCTTTCAGTGGAGATATCTGAATGATGCCTGCAGCTACAGACATCATCCAGATATTGTTTTTTTAGAGCCAGCAATTCTGAGCACAATAAGAATGATCATAGTGGCTGTTCAGCCGCTTGATCGTTCTTAACGGTGATGGGAGGGGACGTCCACCCCCCCGCCACCCTCTGGGGCTTCTCCGGGCTCTCGCGTGCGATCAGGGACCCGGAGAACAAATTGGCCGGCACCAGAAGAGAGACCTAGAGATTTCTGAGGGACAGATGGTCCCCGGAAAGCTCTATGATCCTTGGAGGCCTGGGTGCGAGGTTATGACGTTACGTCTGGGCCGCACAAGTAAACAAAGCCTAGATGTTAGCTAGAAAAGCATACATTTATTTTTCCCAGCCTGGAGGAGAGATGTGGGGTCTTATAGACCCCACATCCAGGCTGGAAAAATAAAATAGAGGCACCATTCCTATTACAAGGGAGGTTTACATTCCTTGTAATAGGAATAAAAGTGATCAAAAAAAAATTTAATGGGAAAGTGTAAAAATGAAAAAAAAGTAAATGAACAATAAAAAAAAAAATTTAAGTGCCACTGTCCCTGGGAGCTGGCACGCAGAAGCGAACACACACATACATAAGTTGCGCCCACATATGTAAACGACGTCCAAACCACACGTGATGCATCACCGCGATCGTTAAAGTGAGAGCAATAATTCTAGTTCTAGACCTCTGTAACTCTAAACAGGTAACCTGTAAAAAAAAATTAAACCATCGCCTATTGAGATTAAGTACTAAAGTTTGGCACCATACCACGAGTGCGCGCAATTTTAAAGTGTGACATGTGAGATATCCATTTACTAGGCCTAACATCTGTCACATTATACAAAGAAAAATCACTACGCAAATACCGTGTGGCATAAAAAGTTGCAATGAACGATATATAATGTTTGGGGGTTCTGAATAATTTTCTAGCAAAAGAATTATGGTTTTTACATGTAGGAGAGAAGTGTCAGAGTTTGCGCAGTATGGAAATGGTTAAAGTGTAACTCCACTTTTGTTCATGCATAACAACAATCCCCTCTGGGGATATACTTTGCAAGGATTTTAGCCTGTTCCTAACAGATTCCTACCGGTTTCTCTTCTGAAGGAATAGCTCTTTGTTTGATTTATGTCAATGTGTAGCGTGAATCTAAATAGGGTTGGCTTTTTCATTATTAGCTGATGCACTTGCAGTGTCTTAATGAGGAAAGTTGCAGAGTCTGCATCCCTTTTACAAGCGATTAACCCTTAGAGAGTGTCTTATGCCCAAAATATATTTTTGTTCCAGAGGATGCCTAAAATCTGACTATTATCTTAGTGCAGACTTCCTTGGAAATCAGTGAGCCAATCACACGAGCAGGAAATTCTATTTCTGCGGCTGTTCCATGCACCAGTGGTGTACAAAACGCCTCCAGGTTTGCCGTATTGCTTTGAATTTTCCAGAAAATTAACAAGATTTTTCCCTTCAGTGGCAACGGATATAACAATTCCTCACTAGCCAAAATTAAGCTGTTCAAACTATTTTTGCTCTTTATGTTAAAAGCACATTTATCCTTTATAATGGATATTATCTTTGCACTTTGCAGATTTCATGAGCTGCTAATGTTGGTTCGGATTCTGCATGCTCTTCTCTTATTGGTTTCATTTGGAAACCTTCATCCCCAGATGGATACAATATCAGGTTAATACATCTGTTGCACTCTAAGCTTAACCTAGGAAACCATCTTGCGGCAAACAGTACGCAGCTAATTCAAAGCATCTTTTTTTTATTCTTGACAGTTGTAGAATCCATCTTTTTATACAGATTAGAACGAGTCCGGTATTTTATTGGTGCCTCTGTACAGAAGGCTTCCCTTTAAACCTCTGCGTATCCAGACATAGAGGATTAAGGAGGTTTAACAAGATTTGCCTAGAGTAAAAGGTTTACCCACAGTGCCTGTTTTCTGAGCTGGGAGATCCCCCCCCCTCCTCCTCCCCCCGCCCCCCACCCCCCCGCTTCTGACATAGTTGCTACTCCCCTTGACCAATGGGTGATCGGCTTCATTGTAGCCTTTCCAGATACAGATTTGCTATAAGAAGCCAGACAGATTTATTTGCTTTCAATTTAGACACAAGGGCATTTTCGACGTGTCATTTTTTCTAAATAGTTTATTTTCGAAAACCAAGAGCTGTCTGCTCGCTGATATAGAAAGGAAAACAAAATCGTCTGCCCCTAATAGAATTTGCCATGTTCTCAATGCAGGATAGAGGTTAAAAGATAAAATCTGACTGGGTTCATTATGCATTTTGGTGGAAAATTTCTAACATATGTGGCTCTCCAAATCATTTAAAGATCCAGTAATCTACAGTACGAGATATTGGGTCCTAAGCAACAATCCTGGTTTAAAGACTCGGTGGACCACCCCTAAAGGATATATACAATTAAAAAAAAACACACGCAAAATCAGGCCACTGTATCCCTAGAAAAATAATTTCATTGTACCAAAGGTTTAAAACACCTTGGAAATGTGTATAACCCATTAAAATGACAGACCTGAACAGTGTCAGTGTAATAAGGGAGGTTATACATGTAGTATTTGCATAGAATAAAGCATTTCTTTAAGAAACCAATCTATACTGTATTAATTATCTGCGCGTATATGCACATCCCATCAATGTCCTCTCCAATACCGGAGGAGGCCTAAAAGGAAAGAAAAGCCTATGTCTAACCATTCTTAAAAAAAATTCCGAACCTCTTCCTCCTATCTATTTTTCCTGTATAACAAAAGTGTGTACTTGCCTATTTTTAATCTGCTCTGGTCATGCAATCCCGCAGCTCCAGCTTCCCTGTGTCAGCAAACGGCTGCTGCAGGCGAGAGGAGGGAGCATTGACAACTGCTGGGCTACAATTAAGCCCCGAAAAGGGCGGAATGCATCAGGGGCATTCTCTACAGGCGGAGAACAGGGGCTGAAGACATCTTTTCCCCATCTCATTACATTTATGCAACAGGGAGCCAGTGTCTGTGTGCAACGGACACCATTTTGTTGAAGGTCATGGCTCCCAGAATACCTAACCACTGATGAATGCTCCCTAAGCTGGAGCTGCAGGACTGGACCGGAGTGGATTAAAAATGGTACCCACATATTTTTTATTATTTTTTTCTATACAGAATAGGTAGGAGGGGGGGAAGAACATTTTTAAGAATGTTTAGACTTAAGCTGGCCATATATGGCTCTGTTTCAGCAGGCTGATCGAAAAAAAAACTATGGATTTTCCCATCCACAGCGAGGTGGATGGGGGAATCCTTCCTGCTGTGATTTTCCATTTTGACAGCAGGACCCATCTGCTGTCGATAAACACAGATTAGTGCTGCATGTACTGATCAAATGAAAATTCACCAACAATCCCGTGTAAAAGGAGTCAGTCATTAGAATTGGCTACTCTTGAATGGGAACGATCGTAAATGGATCAAAGTTTGGATGGTTCATGCTGTAATGCACAAATATCGAATCATCTATGGCCAGCTTTAGGCTTTTCTTCACTTTAAAGGATAAGTTCACCTTTTAACAAAAATCTGAAATGCACATTTTGTTGCAGGTAAAAAAAAAATGTGCATTTATTTAGTTTTTGGGAACCTGTAAAGCAATGAACCAGCGATTGGCAGATGACATGCAGGTCTCCTGCAGAACTGTATCGGCTTTTTCGTACGAGGAAGCCAATAATTTTGACAGGAAGACTCCATGAACTACCATGGCGATCATAGCACCATGGTAGTTCAATAAAAAATAACAAGCCAACGGGCGCAAAGGCTGCCCGACCTTGTAGTTTTCTATTCACAGGACACTGCAAATGAGTGATGCGGCCGGAGCCCTGCTAGGCCACTTTAAAAAACAAAAAAAGACCGCAGGAAAGAGGCGATCCCCTAGCTGTTGGATCGGGGTTGTGGCTGGTAAATTCGTACCATGTTACAAAGGTGAACTTCTCCTTTTTAAAGCGGTTGTTAAGCCACTATAATCTATTCATCCCATCCCCTCTGTTATATAACCACGTGTCCCAGTGTCTGATCAATATAAAAAAGATGCCGATTTGTACCTTATATCAGAGCGTCTCCCGGGGCTCACGTGACTCCTCGGCTCTCTCCTTTCCCTGGCTGACAGCAATGACAGGAGTTCTTGCCGAGGAGTCACGTGAGCGTCGGGAGACGCTATGCTATAAGTTGCAAATTGGCATCTTTTTTTATATAGATCAGACACTGGGACACATTGTTATATAACAGAGGGGATGGGATGAATAGATTTTAGTTTTTAAAATGGCAGGAGGGGAGGGACGGGCAGTGTCTAGAACTGACAGGCGGGCGGGGAGGAGAGCTGCGGAGGACTGAGGCATGTAAACTGATCATAGTGTAGGGGCTCAGTAGCCATGATGAACCATGGTCAGTTTACGGGGGGGGGGGGGGGCAGAACCAAGAAGGATTAGCCAGTCATTTTAGGTTATACAGGGGCCAAATGACACAGCACAAGCACTGTGCTGTGTAACGTGCTTTAAGCTGGGTTCACACTTATGCAAATTGGATGAGGATTTCCTCACATCCAATTTGCATAGCAAGAGATTGTGACCGGCTCTCTATGACGCTGGTTCACACATCTCTGCAGCGGCTCCAGTGCGACTTGCACAGGAGTCCTGTTGCGTCTTTTGGTACTTTTCAGGTCTGAATTCAGTCCAAAATTTGGGCTGAAATCAGACCTGAAACGGTGAATGGAGATGCACCGGACTCCTGCTGTGTGTTCTTGTGTGAATCCAGCCTATTTTTTTTTTCCTTTTTAGGGTAAAAAACACTTTAAAGGGGTTGTAAAGGTTTAGTTAAAAAAAAAAAAAAAATTGAATAACAAACCTGCTATACTTGCCTCTCCTGTGCAAGAGTTTTGGTAAGTATAACAAGGGATCCTCTTCTGAGGTCCCCCATCGGCGCTCTTGGCTCCTCCCAGCATCGATTGCCCCCTTGGAGACCTGCATTCCAAGGGGACACTCGTGCGTGCTCCCATGTCCTGCTGCTGCATCCATTGACACAGACCGCAGGACACGATCCCGCCCCCCATGTCACTGGATTTGATTGACAGCAGCAGGAGCCAATGGCCGCTCTGCTGTGCTTGTCCCCGTTGATGGAACGATCGGCTTCAGGTAAGTAAAGGGGGGCCTATGGGGGGCTGCTGCACTAAAGAAGGGGGAAAAAATTGTGACAATTGTTTTTAAGTAATCAATTGTCTTTATATCAGCAAATCAAGCAGATGGAATAATTATAATAGAGGAGGAGATACTTGGTAACTGTGAGGTTGAGGCTCAGCCTACAAGAGACCTTTTTTTTTTTTTTTTTTTTTTTTTTTTTTTTTTTTTTTTTTTCGTGCAGAAGAAAATTCCTGGTAGGTTTAAATAAACTGAATGAAAAGAAACGGAAACCGCGCCACCTTACACTTGGCTGTGTCGCCAGCTAGAGAAAATTCAAACTATAAAAACATAACGTGCCATGAAATCCATTAATCTTTTATCCTGGTACATGTGGATAGAAAGTGCTAATGTGCTGTGTAATCCAAAAAATATATTTTTCTTAGATAAATATACATAAAGTGCTTCTTTGTTGTACCCCTAAGTTGCTATCCCCTGCGTGAATCTCTAATTATCATGCACAGTGATTGTTTACCATTAAGCCATATATCTAACAATAAAAAATAAACTTAAATAAAATTTCCACATAAGCCAGTATGCATTAATACATCTAAAACCAAATGAAGTAAGTGCAAATAGGTGCAAGTAGACTTGCACGTGCTGGTAAAAACGATATAATCAACCAAGAAATACCAAAGTTGATATTCATAACATATGAACCAAATGAAGTAGGTGCAAATAAGTGCCAGTAGACTTGCACGTGCTGATAGAAACACTGAAATCAACAGAAAATACCAAAAATAATAATCATAACTTATAGTCCATTTGTGACATAGGAAATGCTTCTAGATATAAAGTGCTTGTGTTCAAATAAGGTACACCGTGCAGTTCCTATTTTTCTCTGTGCAGCCGCCACCAGTTAGGTAATGGATCACTTACCAAATTTAGGCAAGTGCAGGGCATATGGTTTAATTAAGGATAACCAGTCCCCTCTCTGGTCTCCCTCCAAGACTCAACCTTCTAAATTTGGATGTACCTTGATCTCCAGTGATAGGTAATGTAAAGAAAAAAGGGGGGCTCCAATAGTGAAGTATGTTTTGTCCAAACAATTTTTATTAAAAATCAAATGTTTAAAAAACTCACATTTATCAGTGCCTTTGGCCGGCACTGAGCATATCCAGCCTGGTAGGTAGTGTGATGCGTGCTGTTTAGTATGCGTCCCAGGTCCCTTCCTAGTGCGAGCCGCCTCCCCGGAAGTGACGTAATCGCGTTATCTCCCAGCAGCCTCTACGCGTTTCGCAAGACCTTTTGCGTCATCAGGAAGCTCAGTGCCGGCCAAAGGCACTGATAAATGTGAGTTTTTTAAACATTTGATTTTTAATAAAAATTGTTTGGACAAAACATACTTCACTATTGGAGCCCCCCTTTTTTCTTTACATTACCTATCACTGGAGATCAAGGTACATCCAAATTTAGAAGGTTGAGTCTTGGAGGGAGACCAGAGAGGGGACTGGTTATCCTTAATTAAACCATATGCCCTGCACTTGCCTAAATTTGGTAAGTGATCCATTACCTAACTGGTGGCGGCTGCACAGAGAAAAATAGGAACTGCACGGTGTACCTTATTTGAACACAAGCACTTTATATCTAGAAGCATTTCCTATGTCACAAATGGACTATAAGTTATGATTATTATTTTTGGTATTTTCTGTTGATTTCAGTGTTTCTATCAGCACGTGCAAGTCTACTGGCACTTATTTGCACCTACTTCATTTGGTTCATATGTTATGAATATCAACTTTGGTATTTCTTGGTTGATTATATCGTTTTTACCAGCACGTGCAAGTCTACTTGCACCTATTTGCACTTACTTCATTTGGTTTTAGATGTATTAATGCATACTGGCTTATGTGGAAATTTTATTTAAGTTTATTTTTTATTGTTAGATATATGGCTTAATGGTAAACAATCACTGTGCATGATAATTAGAGATTCACGCAGGGGATAGCAACTTAGGGGTACAACAAAGAAGCACTTTATGTATATTTATCTAAGAAAAATATATTTTTTGGATTACACAGCACATTAGCACTTTCTATCCAGCGATCTATGATTGCTGTATTTGAAACTGCTAGAACACCAAAAACCAAAAAATTTTCTAGAAACACCCTGACCATTTAATGAAACAGTAGCGCCGGTACCCCACATTTCCCCAGGTTTAAATAAACTGCCCAATATTTTGTGATCAATCGCCCCTGTATTGACACCTTTAGACAATGCCAGCATTAGTATTTTGGCCTTGTAGCACTGGGGCTCTTCCAGCAGTTGTCTTTCACTATGGCTTCACTCAAACGTCTGCATAATAAAATGGGGACATATTTATAAAGCATTGAATGTGACTTTCAGCAGTTATTCAATGCAGATTAATCAAAATTGCTAGGTCTTTTCCACATTATCATACAAGACACAGCCTAGATAGATTCAGTGACTTTCAAAAGGTTCCTACACTACTTTGATGTGACTTTCTTGCAACTTGAGTACCGGAGTGTGTAAAAGTCGCAAAACAAAGTTGCACTCAAAACCATGCAACTTTGGAGTCAAACTAGTGTGAATGGAGCCTTGAAGTTATTTTTACGATTGTGATTGCAAGCACAGGTCTTGTCGGCAGATTGTTAGACTGCCAGACCAGCTAATGGATTGTCCCCTTGACTTTTATTGGAATAAAGTTGTAGCTGGACTTCTTAGCAGTGGTGTGGCATTTCAATTTACATTTTTGTTAGGTGGTCATTTCAAGACCTTCAAAACCTGCAAACAGTTTACTTTTGTCCTGTCCCTGCACTATACTTGGCTTGTTTCTCAAAATCAGAGCGCAGCAAAAAAGTCATATTCAGTGTCTTAGCCCAGCCTCTCCCAAGGCTGGAGATGAAGGTAGACCTGGCCGGTACAGAGAGGACATGGAAGTCAACAATCCTTGGAGGCCACGGCTGTCAGATCTTATGTATGCAGCTGTGGAGGGTGGGATTGGTCAGGTCAGAGCACAGGGGCAGAAAGCATAAGTGTACTTGTTTTGGAATTTGCAAACTCAGATATTACTTTGTAAGCATGGCAGTGACATCATCACTGTACTGTACAGTGCTTGTGCAGAGAGTAGAGGTATAGGGGGCCCAGCAGCTCCACTCATTATAGGCTGCCTGCAGGAAACTATAGAAGGGGGTGAATACAAGACCACTCACCCTGCACAGAGAGAGAGAGAGCCACAGTGAGTGGCCTTTAATACAGGAAGCTCCTGCACAAAGGGAAAGTTTCACATTGGATTACTGCACAGATCTGGAAGAAATGCACAAATCACATCAAAATCTCAGGTTGGGTTCACACTATGTGTGGCCACAGGGCACAGCAGTGGGTCCGGTGCATCCCCGTTCACCGTTTTTTAGGTCTGAATTTTTGGCTGAATTCAAACTTGCAGTGCGCTCTGCAGCCACCCCGGAGATGTGTGAACCGACTCCTTTGAGAGCCGGTCACACTGTCCTCTCATGCAAATTGGATGCGGGGAAATCCACATACAATTTGCAATAGTGTGAATCCTGCCTCTAGGAATACACATGCCTCTTGTATTTAAAAAAGATTTACTTATCCCAGAGTTCACTTTTAAGCATTTATGTTGAGCACAGGCTCCAGCACCATTGCAGGAATATTTAGGGACCATACAATCTGCAGAAAGGCAGACCTAATGTTTTTCTAACTCCTGGGATGTTGGGAGGTGGTTGCTATAAGGCAGTGTAGCTACGTATTTAAATGCCTGTCATTCCTAGAAGTCCAGCTGACTGTGCTTCTTTCACATTGGGTGTGACATTGTGCTGTGCCTTGTTTCGTCCATGCTGTGTCTCTAGAATTTTATACTCTGGCACTCTACTTTTCATTTAGTTTTACATTAATGGTGACAGTGGTAATTTTTTTTTTCTTTTTATATGCATGGATTTTCTAGAAGGCAATTCCCTGAACCTGTAAAGTATTAAATTTGGCATTTAGTTTCTTTTGGGAGTCTGAAAGGCCGTGATCCGTATTAGAGCTAGAGGATGCTGCCCTTACTTACAGCTGGTTATACTGCAAACAAATGGGGCAAGTGGCAGGAATATGAGGCAGTACAGAGAATCCAGTCAGATATCAATGTACTGGAGTTAGATCAATGAAAGATATATACATATGCACACTTACACCCTCCCGAATGTTGAGGTTTGTGCAGACACCAAATTCCATCTGATGCCAATACCCAATCTAAAGTAGCTGTAGCTGGGCAATTTATAAACGGGTACAACCAATGTTTCTTCTTTGAGGACAACTGAAAAGATTATCACTTTAGTTGTCTTCAAAAAGAAGGATCAGCTGCCATTTCATTGTAGCACATATCATGAAAATAAGTCAGGCCATATGATTGTAAACATTGACAGCATTTCAGCCATGCTTCATGTGACAGAAAGGGCCTACAGATATGGCATCAAACAATATTTTTTACTACTGGTATCCCTTGTCTCCATGCTCCAGTTTTTGTAAAAGGTGAACTCACCCCTGTGACTCCATACAGAGCTGTATGTACTAAAATTGGGGAAAGAAGGGAGGGTCTCTCTTCTGACCTATCCAGCTGTCTCTGTGAGTGGTCCACTACATGTCCCTTGGTCAGCCAGGGATAAACATACTCTACATAGGTGAAAAGTAAGGATTTACTTGCAATCAGTACACTCTTGAGCAACACCTTCTGGCTGAAAAATCGTAAATATGAAATGTGCATTTAAAGAAATTAATAAAATCGCTTTAAAATGTTATACCTGACTATAGTAAGACAGGATAGGCTATTGCTGAGACTAACTCCTAATTTATATTTTTATCTTGTCCAGTTTCTTACCTGTAAGATGAAAAATAACTTTATTTTGTATATCTACATTTTGTTTTTTCTAATCTGGTTGATGTGCAGCTGACGCAGCGGAGATAGGGCCCTTTGATCTGATCTTTGTCCTTTGCTCTTTTTTGTCCTGACCTGATTGTAGATCTAAGCTGACCCAAAGCTTTCAGTACACTCTAGGGACTATGAATGTTGTCCTTCCTAGGATGCTCTTCATGGCTTTTTACAGAAACACTCAAACTGAAAGATTTTTTTCTAACCCTTCACACTGTTACACAGTATTGTAATGTTATTGGGGGGGCGGGGGGGGGGGGAGGAAAAGGAAGGAAAGAAAATGTAATTAATATAATGGATAATATATTTAAGTGGTTGTAAAGGCATAAGGTTTTTATTTATCATCATGCAGTCTATGCATGAAGATAAAAAAAACCTTCTGTGTAGCAGCCCCCCTCAGCACCCCTAATACCTGAGCCCGATCTCTGTCAAGCAATGCGCATTAGTGCCTTGCCTGTCCGAGACTCTCCCCCCTGATTGGCTGGGACATAGCAGCGGTGCCATTGGCTCCCGTTGCTGTCAATCAAAGTTAGCCAATTAGGAGAGAGAGGGGGCGGAGCTGAATTGTGACTCTGTGTTTGAATGGACACACGGATTTGTGGCTTGGCTCGCGTGCGCCCATAGCAAGCTGCTTGCTGTGGAGGCACTCAACAGGAGGGAGGGACCAGGAGCACCGTTCCTGACAGATCCCCCTCTCGGGAGTCTCCTAGTCTGGAGCAGGAATGGGTTGAGGACGGGGAAGAGCTGAAAGCTCAGGATTCGGTGGAGTTCCCGGCAGATGAGTCTGCTTCCGAGCAATCTGGACAAGATATCCTGTCAATGTCTGCCTCTGTCGCAGAGGCTTTTGATCCTGACTCTGACCGAAATGGTTCATCCTGCCTTTAAGTTTACTCTTGAAGAGGTGACTGAGCCCCCCTGGTCCTCTCTGGGATCTCTGAGACCTTTTCAGGTTGCACAGACATTCCCCTTACACCCCCTGTTGGAACAGGCTGTGTATGCTGATTGGGAACATGCTGACAGGACTTTTTTGCCTCCTAAAAGGTTTTCCCTTTTTTATCCCATGGATGAAAAGTTAGTTTAAAAATGGAGCAGGCCAGCCGTAGATGCAGCAGTCTCTTCCTTAAGCAAGAACTTAACATGTCCGGTAGATAATGCACAGGGTTTGAAAGACCCTGTTGACAAGAAATTGGAATTATTATTAAAAGCTTCCTTTTTCTTTGGCCAGTTCAGCTATTCAGCCAGCTGTTGCAGCAATTGGTATTTGCCAGTCCGTAAAGGATCAAGTCAAATGGCCTGATAGGCCTAACCAGGGGGATGATCTGCCTGAAAGTAAGACTGATATTCCTCGAGCGCTGTGTTTTGCTGTTGATGCTTTAAAGGATTCAATACAGCAGGTTTCTTGTCTGGACGTATGCGCAGACTTTTATGGCTTAAGAACTGGTCAGCCAAGCTTTTTTGTAAAAAGTTATTGGCAGGTTTACCGTTTCAGGGGGAACGTTTATTCGGTGGTCAATTCACTTGGACAAATATATCCAAAAGATTTCCGGAGGGAAGAGTTTTCTACTTCCTGTGAAGAAAAGCACCAAGCGTTGCTCGTTTTAAAAACCCAGGGACAGCGTCAGGGCGGTTCCGCCGCCAACAGGGCACTAGGGCCAGGGGCAAGCCGTAAGGCCAGGGCCAGAAAAAGCCCTGGGTCCAAAATTCTTCTAAACCCAGCACCAAGCCCTCCTTTTGAGGGGACACCCCCACTCCATTGGGTTGGGGGAAGGCTGCTGCACTTTGCGGACATTTGGAAAACAATTCAGGACGAAGGAGTCACCTCAATTATATCTTGCTGTTACAAGCCCCCTCAGATGTCTCTAAGATCCAGCGTTCCCTCGGATCCTCCAAAAATAAACTTATTGCTTCAGGCACTACATCTAGTTCATCAAGGAGTGATTGTAGAGGTTCTGGTACCTGAAAGGGGCACAGGGTTTTACTTAAACCTGGTTACGGTTCAGAAACCAAACAGGGACACAAGGCCCATTCTGGACCTAAGGTCCCTGAACAAGTATCTATTAATACAATCCTTTCGGATGGAGTCTGTCCGCTCAGTAACCTCACTCCAGAGGGGAGACTTTTTAGCCTCCATCGATATAAGGGATGATTACTTACACGTACCTATCTTTCAGCCTCATCAGAGGTTCCTACATTTTGCAGTAGAGGAACATCATTTTCAGTTTGTTGCTCTACCCTTTGGCCTTGCTACAGCTCCCGGCTGTTCACAAAGGTCCTAGCACCAGTACTGGGCCTTTTAAGGGCCCAAGGGTACTTGGGTATCTGGACGACCTCCTGCTCAGAGATCACTCAGTACAGGCTCTAGAACAGTGCATAATATACACAGTGAGGTATTTCAAAAGCTTAGGCTGGATCATAAAATCCGAAAAGTCAGCCTTGAGACCAGCTCAAAGTCTAAAATATTTAGATCTGATTCTAAACACGGTCCAAGTAAGAGTATTCTTGCCACTCGTAAGGATCTGTGCCCTGAAGGATCAGGTGCGTCAGATAAGGGGCACCAGACAACCCTCCATTTGGCTCTGTATGAGGCTTCTAGGGAGGATGGTATCCTCCTTCGAGGCAGTGCCCTATGCCCAGTTCCATTCCAGGCCTTTACAACAAGACATCTTGTTGACTTGGAACAGGAAGAAAAGCCCTGGATTATCCAATGTGATGATCTCCTCAGGCATGCTTAAGCCTAAACTGGTGGTTGCAGGATCAGAACCTGTGAAAGGGAAAATCCTTACTTCTGGTAACTTGGAAAGTACTGACTACAGATACTAGTCTCTCAGGCTGGGGATCGACCCTAGACAGGCTCGCAGCCCAGGGGAAATGATTAGGGACAGAGCAGACCCTGCTCATCAACGTCCTAGAATTACGGGCAGTACGTCTGGCCCTACGATCCTGGACAGTGGAGCTTCAGGACTGCACCATCAGGGTTCAGTCTGACAATGCCACAGCAGTGGCCTATATAAACCACCAAGGAGGTACCAGGAGTCGTTCAGCTCTGAAAGAGGTGAACTACATACTAGCCTGGGCAGAGGGACATGTGCCAATTAAATCGGCAATCCATGTTCCAGGTGTAGAGAACTGAAAGGCAGATTATCTCAGCCGCCAGCAGATCTGCCCGGGGGAATGGTCCCTACACCCAGAGGTGTGCAAGGAAATTTGCCAACGTTGGGGATGGACAGAGTTCGACCTGGCATCCAGGTTCAACAAGCTACAGCAGTTTGTGCCTCGAACAAGAGATCCACTGGCAATTGGAGCAGATGCTCTGATAGTTCCATGGAGCCAGTACTCCCTGGTTTATGCTTTCCCTCTGATCCCTCTCCTTCCACATTTGTTGCACAGGATTCGGAGAGAGGGGATTCCAGTCATTCTGGTGGCACCAGCCTGGCCCAGATAGCCCTGGTTCCCAGAGATTATGAGACTGACAATAGACGGGCCATGGACGCTTCCACGTCGCCCCGATCTACTGTCTCAAGGTCCTATATTCCACCCCAATTTACAGTCTCTAAATTTGACAACATGGCTATTGAAGCCAGGGTGTTAAAGGACCGTGGCATCTCGGGACCAGTGGTGTCTATTCTAGTGAATGCTAGAAAAGCTATAACTAGCAAGATTTATCATAAGGTCTGGAAGACTTTGCTTGGTAGTATTGCTTGGTGTGAAGCCAGAAAATGGCATCCTCGGAAATAGGTGATTGGGAGAATTCTTTCTTTTCTACAGTCAGCTGTGGAAATTAAATTGGCTTTGAGTACAATCGGAGGTCAAGTTTCGGCCCTATCAGTATTCTTCCAAAGGCCTTTAGTCTCCCATTCACTGATCCAAACTTTTATGCAGGTGGTAACTCGCTTGCTTCCCCTCATTAGGTCACCTATGTGTCCTTGGGACTTGAACTTGGTGCTGTCTGTGTTGCAGAAACAACCATTTGAACCTATTAAGGAAATTCCATTAGACTTGCTGTCACGCAAGCTAGCCTTCCTGATGGCCATAACCTCAGCTAGAAGGGTGTCCGAGTTGGCGGGCCTTTCATGCGGGGGACCGTACTTGATCCTTCACCATGACAGTCGTGTTATGATCTGTTCCATCCTTTTTGCCAAAAGTGGTGTCGGACTTTCATTTAAATCAGGACATTATTTTGCCTTTTTTTTTTTTTTTTCCTCAGCCTCGTTCGGTGGAAGAGGGACGACTGCATTCTTTGGACGTTGTCCGGGCAGTCAAGGTTTATCAGACTTTTTTTTTTTACCAAAAAGGAACCAAGAAGGGGCAGGCCTACGGTCTGAAACATAAAGCTCCTCCCTTTTAGGGTGAGAGCTCATTCTACCAGTGGTGTAGGAACCTCCTGGACTTTTCGCCATCAGATATCTGTGGCTTAAAATTGTACCTGGTCTTCAGCGCACAGTCCACAAAATGTTATCAAGTGGATGTTCGAGCAGCCGAGGATTTGGCTGGCCGCAGTGTACTGCAGGCTACCGTATAATTTCTGATGGCTATTGTCTCCCTCCCCTCAAGGCTATTGCTCTGGGATGTCCTAGCAGGTAATGAATATTCTGACTCTGTGTCCCATGATGTACTTAAATAAATGGATTTTACAGGCAAGTATGACGTAAAAAATCCTGTTTCTGTTGCAGGGGATCTCCCCTCACCCCCTTGTAATTACCTGAGCCTAATCCAGCATTGTGCATGAAACCAACAACTCTCCTGGCTTTATCCCTCCTCACTGGGCAGATTGATAACAGCAGTAGACATTGGCTCCTGCTGCTGCCAATCAAATCCTATGGAGAGGGGGGTGGGGCTGAGCCCTGCTGTCTGTGTCTATAGAGCCTGCACAAGTGCCAGAAAGAAAGCCGCTTTCTATGGGGAAACTTGTCAAAGAGGAGAGAGAATTGGGGCTGCTCTGTGAAAAATCATTGCACAGAGTGGGTAAGTATGACATGTTTAATATTTTAATAAAAATTATAATGGAAGCTTTACAATCACTTTAATCATCACATCCAGATTAATGAACTCCTCCCTCTGCTGCTGAAAGGCAATGTGTACCTACTTTATATTGCTCATTACAGGTGTTTGACAGGCGGCAAGGAGGTGATATGTTGTCTCCTCACTGCCTGTTTTAATCCTGCAAAGGCTGAGCCGC
Organism: Lithobates sylvaticus; assembly: GCA_028564925.1. NCBI lineage: Eukaryota > Metazoa > Chordata > Amphibia > Anura > Ranidae > Lithobates > Lithobates sylvaticus. The sequence continues at coordinate 48,142,006 of CM053034.1, read as the reverse complement.
ATTTGCATTTCACGTGGTTGCAGGGCAGTTGCGCCATGGCCTTATTCACTCAAATGGGCAGTACTGCCACCAAATGCAAGGGGTAACATTTTTGCTGTGGCATTTGTTCCCCCCCCCCCCCCCCCCCCCCCCCCCCCCCGTCTGAGTGCATTTGTAGCTTGGGAAGGAGGACTTTGAGGGGTAGTAAAATGCAGCACAACTGCCTGGATTTACAACCCTCCAACCACAAGTGTAAACAAGCCCAAAATAGTATTTCGCCCTTATAAAGCATGCCCCGACCACAGCTTAGTGTCCACGAGTTCAAAGCCAAACTCCAGGCACAAAAACGTTAATTTCTATTTATTCCCCTAAATATATTACTTGATGGCCGCAAAGGATACAAAACGCCGTACTGTACATATCCTGTTCAGAAAGCCAAGCAGTGGGAGGGACCCAGCAGGCTCCACCCTCTACAGGCTGCCTGCAGAAAACTACAGAAAGGGGTGGATACAAGACCAGTCATCCTGCACAAGGAGAGAGCAGCAGTGGCTTGTCTTTATTACAGGAAGCTCCTGCACAGAGGGAAAGATTCACTTTAATTATTGCACAGAATCTGGAGGGAAAACCCAAAGCACACCAAGATTCAAGTAAGAATGCACATGAGTTCAGCTTTAAATTGAAAATTGTGCAACTAACATTTTAAAATCTATAGCATTATATGGATCACGTCTGTGTTATTTAGCACTGTAAAAATGTGCAGTACAAAGAGCTGCAATAAGGCGTAGAATGCAAAATCCCATTTCAGCCAATTTCTAGCTCCCACTATTGGGGTCAGAATAGTTAGAAATACATTTTAATTGGTTCCTATGGGCAGCTAGCCTTTATTTAGCACATTGCGCTTTATATATTATAGCAAGTTTATGCAAAAATATTGGAGACATTTTTTAATTTTAGAATTATGTATTCATTGGCTTAACTATGCTTGGTGCTAAAATGGAATAAGCTCAAATCTAAATATTCACTATCGCCTATAATTAAACAGAATTCTTCTATCAGACTATCTTCCTGAAAACAGTTTTTCGTATAAAAAGTTAAAATGGTTTTTGATTTGCTTGTACTTGCTGGGAGTGCTTCCCTTCGTTCTCCCTAGGGACAGATTCGGATAAGCACCGAATGACCTCATGGGCAGAGCAGGAAGGTTAATCACCAAAGTAAAATTGCAAAAATTAATTACAAAAGAAGCGTATAGTGATTAATCTGGAGACCTTACATCTGTTCCACAAGTCCGGAACCCCTCAGGCAGCACGATTTATCCTTGGGACAGGCAAAATACTGATCGGAGCTGTGAAATACTTTGCAACATATTGGAATGCCGCTATTTATTAACATGGAATAGACCTGGAATCAGCATGAGGGCAACTCCTACTGTAGTTGGCCACATTTGCATATACTGTATATGGCTTTGCAGTTCTTCCTCCCTGGAAGAAGGGGACATGGAAGAGGACCAAGTCCATTACCGACATCCATCGTGCACTAGGAGCTCTGTGGATGAAAGCATAGTGATAGACGGCCCTAAAATTCAAAGGCATTTACAAAATTTAAAGTAGAGCTCCACCCAAAAGGGGAAGGACCGCTTATTTGCCTCCTCTACCCCCCCCCCCCCTCCGCTGCCACATTTGGCACCTTTTGGAGGGGGGGTACCTGTTTTCGACAGGTACCTGCTCCTACTTCTGGCTGATCTCGCCGTGTGAAGTCAGCAGGAGGTTCGGCCCCCTCCTCCTTCCTCCGCGGCTAGGCTATTCACAAGGCACAGTGCGCATGCACAGTACGGAACTGGCTGCGAAGCCGCAAGGCTTCCCTGCCGGTTTCCTTTAGTGGAGATGGTGGTGGCAGCACCTGACAGCCAATTGATAAATCGACTGGGGTAAAGACACCGCTGGATTCGTGGACAGGTAAGTGTCCTAATATTAAGTCAACAGCTACAGTATTTGTAGCTGCTGACTTTTCATCTTTTCTGAAGGAGAATTTAAGCTTTAATTTAAATGGCTGTATTTAAAGTGGAACTCTAGTCAATCCTCCAAATACACATATTATATTTATTTATATATATATATATATATATATAATATATATATAATATATTGTGCTGTTTAACATGCCAAAGTGTTCATCCAGTTCTCAGATTTACACAGCTTTGTCTTTCAGGTCAGGAGACCTGATTTTATTATACTACAGCTCACTCTCATTTACAGGGCTTTTCCTTCCCCCAGAATGTGTCTGGCTAGTGAAAGCTTGCTACATCTCCTGTCACTCTGCTCTCTCCTCCAATCAGCATGCTTTTTGCCTTACAGCTCAGCTACTTCTCACTCCCCAGTCTGAGCTTTGCTGTACATGGATACTAAATCAAATCCAGGTACTTGCATTGATTGCTTTTAAAAGGGGCACATTTAAGGATTTAAAGGCGTTGTAAAGACAGGAGATTTTTTATTTTAATGCAATCTATGCGTTAAGCCTTCTGTGTGCAGCAGCCCCCCTAATACTTACCTGAGCCCATCGCGGTCCAGCAATGTTGGATAAGAGACTCCACTGTCTAGGACTCTCCCTTCTTATTAGTTAAGACAGCAGTAAAGCACCATTGGCTCCCACTGCTGTCAATCAAAAGCAGTGAGCCAATGAGGAGAGAGAGGGGGCAGGGCTAGGGCTCAGTGTCTGAATGGATACAGGGAGCTGCAGCTCGGGTGCCCCATAGCAAGCTGCTTGCTGTGGGGGCACTTATCAGGTGGGAGGGGCCAGGAGCGTTAAAGAGTGACCTGAGAAGAGGAGGATCCGGGCTGCTCTGCAAAACCACTGCTTAGAGCACATAAGTATACAGGGGGTCCCCGACTTACGAACACCCGACCTACGAACAACCCCTACTTACGAACGGGGTGCTGCGGGGACCCTCCGCCATTTTCCGGTGGTTTTCGGCGTCTTTCGGCCGTTCTGCGCATGCGCGGCCATACGGAGAGTCGAAAAATGCCGGAAATGTCCGTAATTTGCCGCGCATGCGCAGAACGGCAACAGACGGAACATCGGAAATGTCCGGAAATCTCTGTATTTGTCGGTCTGCGCATGCGCGCCGACTTACGAACATTTCCGAGTTCCGTACACGGGGCCAGTCCCTAACGAGTTCGTAACTCGGGGACCCCCTGTATGTGCATATAAGTATTGGGATGAGCAGCATGGTAACTTATCCGATTTCAGCTTTCATCAGTTTATAGCAGGGCATTGGCAAACATTAGTTCCCAAACACTAGACACATCTAGTGTTTAGGGGTGTTTTGTGTTTTTCCTGCTCTTCAGAGCCTCTCCTGAACACGTCCTTTCGTGTTTTTGCACGGACACACAAGCTTGCTTTTACAGGCTGAAAAAAAAACAAACAAAAACGCTCAATGCTTATCTAAGCTCTGTGTGCATGAGACCTAAAGATGTTTTATGGTGCATTTTAGGAGCGTTTTGCTGTATAGGAGCTTCTTCAGGGTGGGGTCACAGGTTTTTGTCCCCATTGATATTTTTTTTTATTGCATGGGAACATATGAAAAACATGCGTAACGCATTTTGGTGCTTTATTTAGTTGCTACCTTTTAAGTCTAGAAGGGCCAAAAGGCCCAAATCTGCCTAAAAAGAAGCTCCTGTACTTTTTTCAGCGTCGTAAAGTGCCGAGTGCTCAAGTGTGAACAGGCACCCATTAAAATGATGGGATTTTTTATGTTGAGCGTTTTGTGGCTTTGTGCTTTAAGCTACAAAATTCTCGGGCATCATTGGGGGACCTAAAATAATAATTTTCAGTGGTAATTTTAGGTTTCTTCCTAATGCACATTGCATTAAGCTTTAAAGAAGTAGAAAACGGCAAAAAAATTCAATAATCTTCTCCCTGCAAGTCAAGAGCATAATGTGCTAGTATGCATTAGATACCATCACATTATGAAAGAAAACAAACCTGAAAACAAAGCCCTCCAGTGGAGCGCTGTCACGGCTCCCCAAGGGGCTTCCATCTTCACCCAGTCTTCCGGGTTTTTACAGGCTGTGTGACTGGCCAAGATGCAATGTTGCCACGGCACGACTCTATAGATGGCACGCCGCCTATTGAGAGCGAAGTGTGTGTATTGTGACATCACCGGTGCTACACAAGTAAATATCTCATGAAGGGTGCAGGTTTAGGAGATGTTTCTGTTCCTACTGGTAAGCCTCATTATAGGGTTTGCTTTAGGTTTAAATCATGAAAAGGCCTTTACTTCCACTTTAATTAAAATACCAAGGAGCATATTTAATTAAGCATTGCAGTGACTAAATCCAAAGTGCAGTAATCAATCAGATTTCAGATACTGCGACAGCAGGAACAGAAGAGTACAAACACCATCAAGGCATTGGGATGTGTTTGAGATTAGCTCTGCTATTTGAAACTGTTTTGTTCAGAGTAAATTTTATATTTAATGTACTAAGTGTATAGGGGATTTGTGATATTATTGAGGACATTCGTTATTTGAGATGGATTTTGCGCTTTAGTGGTGTTAATGATTATCTATACCCACCAATCACAAGTAACCACCACTGATCTACCTATAAAAAGGAGCCATCTCATTGGTCGCAGCATTTTATTGCAATACTTTGGGGGTTATTTACTAAAGGAAAATCCACTTTGCACTGCAAGTGCACTTGGAAGTAAAATCGCTGTAGATCCGAGAGGGACATGTAAGGAAAATAAAAAACAGCATTTTAACTTGCACATGATTGGATGATAAAATCAGCAGAGCTTCCCCTCATTTCAGATCTACCCCTTAGATTTAGAGTGACTGCACTTCCAAGTGCACTTTCAGTGCAAAGTGGATTTGCCTTTCGTAAATAACCGCCTTTGTGTTAATAAATAACATCCATGTGTGGCTTAAGTCACTGACAAAGCTATAGACCACTGATCCAGCATACAAGGCATGGCACAATGTGATTTTGTTCTTCCTGCAGTTCCCTAGCAACTGTGTCTGTCCTCACAGAAGCTCCCGTGGGTTTCACCCAAAATAGCACTCTTATCCAGTGATGGCATGTGGATGCCACTCCTAGGGCCTCATTCTTAGCTTCTGCATTAAAAAAAAAATGTTCCAGCAAGATGCTTTGTCTTGTCTGCATTTCATCACTGCTATCATCAGCTTACTATGACAGTCATTCAAACATTCTATATGTATAATAGGGGCTTTTGTCACACCAGGGGTCAGAGGAAGTGATGGATCTGCTGTGAAATGATGCCTAATTCAGGTTTTGTATAAATTGACTTTTGTGTTCTACCTATAAAAAAATGTCTAGCCATTAAGCCGTATAGCAAAGTAAAGTTTTCAGAATGGGCGCATTATTCTAAATTATAGCTGCAGCGTTTTCCGGTCTTCTCTTTCCCTTGCCACTAACCAGCAATCTAATTCATGTATGAAAATAACTATCAAATGTCCTGGGTAGAAATGATAAGACTGAAGCTGGGGGTCTAGCATTTTAAAGAGAGAAGAGGCAGTTATTTTATGCACCTAGCGTGTCAAGCTCACTAATTCTCTTCATATTTGGGTGGGCATTTCCAGTTTTTGAAACGTAAAATGGCTTCAAGCAGAATTAAAAGGGCGTATGAATTTTTTTAAATTTTTTTTTAAGAATCATACTTGCCTAGCTTGATGCATAGAGATATTGCATGCATATAGCAGAAGGACCCCTCAGGTACTTTAAGGATTTCCTGCCTTAAAGTCCCTGAGGGGGGCTTCTTCTGCTATATGCATGCAATATTATTCTTTCAATAATTGGGATGTTGGCAGTTTCTCCGCTATTCCACCCGGTTCTTCCTCTGTATTTCTAGCTGAATGCGGCCTCGGCGCGATGCTGCATCTGTCCTCCGCCGACTCCAACACTGAGAACCGAGCGATCAAACACTGCCGATCGATCAGTACTCACAGCTACCTGAGCAGAGAGCTGTTGACTGTCAGTCACCGCTGTCTGCTCTGCCCCCTCCTCGTTCACTGGAGTGCTGAGGTGTGGAGGGGGTGGGGACGGCTGGCTCATGCTCCCAGCGGCTTGCTGAGCCGAGTGCTGGTCCAGGCATATGGGCGGATCCCAACCAAATGATCGCGATCTTGCCAGAGTCTGGACCGGCTCTGCGACGTCAGCCGACCAACGGGCTTCAGCTCGCTGTCGGCTGAGAACATGTCACAGGAGTGCTGAGTACACTGTACTCCTGTGATCCACAGGAGAAGTACAATGAAATGAGCTTTGGCTGTATTTCTTTTAGATCACTCCAACAATTTTTTATTTATTTTTTTTCCTCCCCCCTCCCTCCCTCCCTCCCTCCCGCAGAAAAGATATATATTTTTTTTCCTTCTATATATCTTTGCGCTGCATAGCAACACTTCTTGGTTCCTAGCCTAGGCCAGGCCCTGGGTTAGCTACGTCACAGCTATCCCAGGAGGCACTGTGTTACTATGCCGCAACTGTGGGGTGTTAGTGCGCATGCACAACGGTCGCGAGGTGGTATACTTGCAACCTGCACAGCAGTGTTTGTTTACACTTGCACCGGGATTTCTGCATGTGCACACACAAATATTTTCCCTGCCAGGTCCTAAATACCGGCGGCTCATATGCACACATGCCAGCGCATTAATTCAGAATACTCAGATTCAGAATACTTTAGTTATCGCAAAGAAAAATGATTAAAGATGGTGGTGAGGAAGAGGGGTTGGGGGAGGCTGTTTTCAGTCATTCAGTGGCTTAGTTCCAAAGATGACACTTAAATGAAATTTTAAACACAACCTCTAATTTTTCTTTACATACATTATATTCAAACCATTAATATCATAACTGGGTCTATGTGTTTTTTTTATGCAATTCAGGCATATTATGGCTGGGGGAGGGGCCAGCAGGGGGCTGTATATAGCTTTCTAAAATAAAAATAAAAAAGCATCGCAGCACCCTGCCTCAGTACTCCTCCTTAAGAACCACAAGCCATGATGCAGGTAGTGGCCTGGTTCTTGGGGAGTGTTATGCAAATAATACAAATTCCTTGAGGGATGCATGTGGATAGTCCTCTGTAGGCTACATCTACATTCACATGCAGACCCCCCCCCCCCCCCCCCCCCCCCCCCCCCCAATACAGAAGAAAAAGGTTTCTATTAAGGATGAGCTCAGGAGTGTTCGCAACCAGCACGTGTAGAGCCCTCCAGGAAGTCGGCACTGCACAGCGCTAATCACAGGCAGTGAGACATTTCCCGATCTCTGCAGCCGCGCATCAGGTCAATGTCTCACTGCCTGTGATTAGCGCTCGGCAGTGCCAACTTCCTGTCGGGTTCTGCACATGCTGTTTGCGAACACTGATAGCAGAAAACAATACACTCCTGCACACAAGTGAGTACCAGATGGACTCGATCTCGTAATGGATAATGTCTCTGGTCTTGCTGCCCTCAAGGATAGGGGTATCCTAACAGTCAAAAGGAAAAGAAAGTAAACAAGGGTGCACGACCTTGTGCATTATCCTTAGGTAAATATTTCATTTAAAAATAAAATGGAAAACTACTTGCAAACGTATAAATGAAAAACTCATGATACAAGTAGTTTTCAGAGGACAGCAGTTATTCACGATGGTTTCAGGATTGCAGGAGTCTCTGACATGTTTCAAAGGATGACCACCTTCCTCAGAGCCCTGCAGGGCTCTGAGGAAGGTGTTCATCCTTTGAAACACGTCAGTGGCAGTGACTCCTGCAATCTTCTCTGTTACGATTGGGAGTCTATTACCATCTTGAATAATTGCTGTCATCTGGAGACTACTTGTATCATGAGTTTTTTGTTTATACGTTTGTGAGTAGTTTTCTGTTTGCGAACACGCTTGACCACAGCCTTAGTTTCTATGAACCAACATAATGTTTTCTTCTGAGTATAGAAGCATGCTGACCCCAACTAGTAATGACTTGGCATGCAATTGAAGCTCCAGCCTATATAATGGCTTTCAAATGTGACACCCCTTCTAAGGCCCTCCTTTATGTAGTTTCATACAGTCGCCCTAGGATGAGCAATTCTACTCCCGGAAGCCCCTCTTTCACCATCATACTTTTCGTTGTGCAGTGCTTATGGTAACCTTTTTACACAAATGTTTTAATTTTGACTGGAGAGATACTTTGGTTTGACTTTAATCTAATCTACAAAGACGTGGGTAATGTCTGTCTCCTGTGGAATGGAGGGCCACCTCTAGTGAAATATGAGTTTTGGTGGGTCAGGGAACCAAGATGCTGCTTCCCTTACATAGGATCAAGTGGGGAAAACCATGTTACTTTTTCAAGGATATCAGTTAAAGGTAGGTGTGCATACCTGACTGTGATATTATGGTAGACAGATAAGTGTGCTACCTTGTTCTCTTTCTTGATTGGTCATTTGCTGTTACAGATATGACGAGATGAATGTTACTCAATACAGCAATGCATAGTGCAGAGGTTGTGGATAAAGTGCACAGCCCATAGCAGCCAATTGGCTATTACTTTGCTGACATCAGTTTTGTGGAAGAAAAAATCTCATTGGATCTTTTAGGCTGCAGCACTTTGCAGATAGCCTTTGTCTTATTGGCCAAGTCTGGTAAATCTTGCTCATATATTATGTTGAACATTTGTGCCAAAACAGGCTAAGTTTAAGCCTTGATTCATGCTTTACACTGTGCCTGTCCACATACAAGGGCTCAGGCACACATAACGCCATGAGCTACTTCTGAAGCAGAAGTCAAAACAATTGCCTCCTACTCCTTTAACTAGCTTTCCATTGGCTAAAACAAAAAAGGACTGACTACACCTGAAAAAAAAAAAACTCCAAAATCACCTGTAAAATACTAATGCTCACATTTAAATGCAAGTTCTCCTTTTCAGAAAAAAATAAAAAGGTGATTGAACACCCTGATAAGTGCCCATGCAGCTGCATGCTTGCTGCAGGTACTGATCAGTCATTTTGATTTGTCAGCGCTGTCACAGGACATCACTCTGGTCATCCTGGAATCTCTGCAGAAAGAAGGGGTAGAAGAGTGGGGGATTTCAAATTTCATTATCCATAGCAGGCCCATGATCCATAGCCACTGGTGTAGATCTGGGGTCTCCAAACTATGGCGCGCTGAAAATCTTTGTCTTCCCTACTCCCCCAGAAGTAACTGATTTAAGGCAGGACAGACTCGGAAGGGGACCCTGATGCAAGGAAGGATGCTGGTGAAAATACTGATGTAAATGGGTTTGATTTGCTAAAGTTCTTCTGTGTTCTGAATCATATCTTGCAGATTACAAAAGTAAAAAACATATTCATTTAAATGTATGCATAGGGCCACTGATAAGATGAGCCCGTGATGTCTATTCATGTCTGGAGCTTAACACAGTTGCTGATTTCCAGCTTTCCCAGGCTCTGACATCACAGTCCGAATGTGACCATATATGCTAGGTCCCCCCTTTTCCAGGCCTCAGTGTCCGTGGGTTTTTCTCTTCAGGGACTTGTCCAGACCCCTTCCCAAATTCCTTTTTGGGTTGGGTGGAGTCCCCCCCCATTGTTTCATATATATATTTTTTTTACAAAAAATTGTTTCTATACAATGGGGCACTCCCATCGCAAATATTTATTCTAAAGCAGATACAAGGCAGGCAGAGTCGCTGGAGACCTCATGTGACAGTGTTTTTAATGTGAACATGGATTTTTCATGCATATACAAAGCTGAATCGGATACTACACTCATCCTGTTAACCCCTGATGAAAGAGATGACAATCAGCTCTGAAACGTGTTGGATATAGTTTAAGGATATTGTTTCTACAGTTGTATAATGCTCTAATAAAAAATATATATATAATGTGTGTGTGTGTGTGTGTGTGTGTGTGTGTGTGTATATGTGTATATGTGTAATATATATAATTTTTTTTTATATATATTTTTTTTTTTTTTTTATCTACATCATTTACTTCTTTGGTAGTGCCCTTAAAGTCCCACCCCCAGGGGTTTTCTTCTTTTTTTCTATCTTCATTGGATGTGGCACACTAGGAAATTTGCATCATTGGAACTCTTTTCATTCATTTAAATTTAATTAATTTGTAAAACTGATTTTTTTTTTTCAGCTCCTTAATATTTGTAAAATGGAGAATGTGCATCTCATACTGAAAAGTTTGGAGACCCCCTGCTCTGGTTCATACTGAAATGTAACTAGACTATTCAGAATATGGCAGGGAATAGAATTCATATACTGAACACTACGGATAGTGGTAAACACAACATTTTTCCTTTAGTCATTTATAAACCTTTCTTTACATCCTTAACCACCGTTGGCCACTATATCATTCAACAAGAATGACTATGTGCCCATTATACAGGGCAACCATTCATCTGCCAGTGTACTGGATCTCCTCCCCTGGGGCCTCCAGGCTTGTAGAACATTCTCAATTCCTGCCAAGTATGTATCCTGACAACATCCTTGTTTTAATTGAACAGGATATGCCTCACCCTTTACAGACGCACTGGGGCGCCACTCTCTCTTCAAGAGGGCATCCCTTACTTTGGAAAACAAAAGGTTTTAGCCTATCCTGTGCCAGGCAAGCGTATCATCCTGTCACCATCTGTCATGCCTTCTCAATTGCCAGATGTCTTAAGGAAGTGGAAATATTTGGAGCCTTTTATGTTTCTATGTACAAACTGCTAAGAAAAAACATCTTTTTCCTTTATGATTATATCAGTCAACGTTTAACCAAAAATAAAATTTATCAGTAATGAAACAAAAAGTCAAGATGAGGTTAATCATAAAAGAAAAGTTAATCACAGAATATCCTGCTCTATGTACACTAGAAATTGGTTATAATAAATTGTATCAATTTAAATGCTCAAAGTACAAAGCAGGGCTAGCAATGAATGTTCTAGTAAAATTGTAGCCAAGGTACTAAGAATGGAAAAAAGAGGAAAGCGCCAGAAGTGCCTAATAGGATGAAGATTACAGTTACATCTGCAAGTGTTGGATTTATCAAGGGGAGTCTTGATAAGGCTAAGGGCTCTTTCACACGGACGGACCGTATGTCCGTTTTTCACCCTTCCGTTTTCGGATGAAAAACGGACATACAGGTATCCGTCGTCACCCGATCTCCCATAGGGGAGAGCGGCGCTCTGACAGGTCCGTCCCTGCACGGAGTGCAGAGACGGACCTGTCATCTTCTGCTCAGCGGAGATCGCTCCGGCGATCCCCGCTGAGAAAGCGGCTATCCACGGGGCGGATCTGCACTGATCCGCCCCGTGTGAAAGAGCCCTAAGTGACATAGAAGCTCTCTGGTTAAGTGTGTTGTTAGAATGGGAGAAATAATGTTGAATGTATCTACTTTGGTGAGGGGGCAAACCTCTTTAACATTACAAAACAAGCCAAACTGAACATACATTACATATATCATGCACTGTAAACCACATGCTGGTAAATACGGCTAATGTGAAAAATGGGCAGGATAGCAAGAGGAGAAATGAAAGCTCCCATGTAGTTCAAATGCATGCTTTTGAAGATCAAATATACATTTACTCAAGCACATCTCTATGGAAGTAATCCATCATACTTGCAAACCTTTAAAGAGCTTTAGAGGTTTTTGGGTAGATGCCATAATCCGTGAAGGAGCTACTCTGGATGCATATGACGAATCACTATGGACCTGAGGTAAGAGCTGGAATCGGCATCTGCTCATTCCTGATATGAGTGTTGGGGATTGGTGATCTCTTCACACATGAACAGCAGTCTTAAATTGTATTTAAACCCAAGAACAATAATGCAGCTTACCAGTCCTTAGATGGAGTAGCAGCGTTCTATTTTTTGGGGGGCTTTTTCCCTTTATTTTCTTTCTGACCTAAGGTGACTACACTAACTCTACTATATGGGTAAGGAACAACACCACCACCCTAGGGTAAGCAGTGTGTTGGGACAAAACGCCTCCCTCTCCTCATCTCCATTACATATAGAAGGTGTTTATAGTCCACAGAGAGGGGTAAGGATGGTAACATTGTTTTTTGAGTTTTTTTTTTTTCACATTTATTCAGCAGATATAAAACTCTATAAATGGTATGTTTACCCTACCAAACGAAAGCAGATGAGAGACGATCGTAATTAGGATTTACTTAACATTGAAATGTCCGTAAGTAGCTTTGGTCATTGTTGGTAAAGCATCAACTAATCATAGCTGTGGTGGGATGTTTTATTCTATTTGGCATGATGAACTAAAGGTACACTCCTTACATTGGATATTCTAGACTCGCAAGAACAATTAACAAGCCATAATTACCATGTTTGTTTAGTAGCTGCTTTTATTGCAATAGGATAAACATACTTTTGTGCCCACATCTGGTTCTAGAATACAGAACACCTACACAGTAATGACCACCATCTGCTTTCAAAGAAGCAGAAAGCCACTCATAGATTTTGGACCAATATTTGGGATCAGAAGGCCACATGCTGCTAAGACATCTAAAAAAAAGCTATAGAAGACCAGAGCTAGTAGTGGCGTGGTTTAGTTTGTAGAGACCTTTACAAAGTGGTCATTTAGCGATAGTCTCTTTTTAGTCCTCTGTCCACTCTCCCAGGCTAAAATACCCAGCTCACTTCTGTCCAATTTTGTCTTTTAGCTCTGCACCCGAAAGTACAGTAAATGGGAAATTCAGTATGTGGTAAGGTGCTATGCATAGAGTGGTGCCCAAGGCATTGATTAGTTCCAGGCTTTAGTAATTTAGGTCCAGCTTGCACATACCTCCTGCCCACTCTCCCATCCTGCTTTTTCATCCGTGCATCTGCTGTAGTGCATTCCTTCATGTCCCTCCCCAACCCCCATCTTAAACATGTTCATAAATGTGTTTTTCATTAAATATATTAAAGCAGAGACATCAGGTGCAGGGATTTCATCAATCTCCAGTCAAGTGTGCAAATGCATAGTGATGGTTGTGTGTGCAGGTTGAGCTTCAAACAGCCGTGACTGTAGCATTCTGTATTCACGCAGGGCTGCAGTGCTACTTCATATACCTTGTGTACCCTGTGATGTGCAGAACACAAAAAACATACATATAGTCAGCTGTCAAGCTTAGCATTTTGCAACCATTCACCACATTTATTCATCTTTTGTACATTTGTAGGTATCAGTTGTACAATTTTTTTATTTCATCAGTTATTACTGGAGAAACAAACGCGTGGAGGTGTTCCCTAAGTAACCAGAAAATGTGTGTGTGGGTGTGTGTGTACATGTATGTGTGTGTGTGTGTGTGTGTGTGTATATTATTTATACTATATATATATATATATATATATATATATATATATATATATATATATATATATATATATGTGTGTGTGTGTGTGTGTATGTATGTATGTGTGTGTGTGTATACATATTATACAGTTGTGCTCAAAAGTTTGCATACCCTGGCAGAAATTCCGGCATTAATATTGAAAATGACTGATCATGCTAAGAAACTGTCTTTTATTTAAGGATGGCAATCACATGAAGCCATTTATTATCACATAGTTTTTTGGATCCTTTTTAAATCCTTTTTTAAATCATAATAGCAGAAACCACCCAAATGGCCCTGGTCAAAAGTTTCCATACCTTGGAATGTTTGGCCTTGGTACAGACACAGAAGGTGGCACACACAGGTTAAAATGGCAATTTAAGGTTAATTTCCCACATTTGTGGCTTTTTAAATCACAATTAGTGTCTGTATAAATAGTTAATGCGTTTGTTAGCTCTCACATGGATGTACTAAGCAGGGTAGACACTGAGCCATGGGGAGGTAGAAAAAAAACAGTCAAAAGACCTGCGTAACAAGGTAATAAAACTTTACAAAGATGGAAAATTATATAAAAAGATATCCAAAGCCTTTAATATGCCAGTCAGTACTGTTTAATCACTTATTAAGAAGTGGAAAATTACAGGCTCTTTTCATACCAAGCCAAGTCCGGTAGACCAAGAAAGATTTCAGCCACAACTGGCGGAAGCATTGCTCAGGATACAAAGAAAAACCCACAGGTAACCGCAGGAGAAATACAGGCTGCTCTCCAAAAAGACGGTGCGGTTGTTTTTAAGGTGCACAATTCAACGATACTTGAACAAAGAGCTGCATGGTTGAGCCGCCAGAAGGAAGTCTTTACTGCGCCAATGCCACAAAAAGCCAACGAGGCACGTCAAGGTGTTGGGCATATTGTAACCAGGCTTTTTTGTGGAACTTGTACAGTAAAGACTTCTTTCTGGCAACTTGACCATGCAGCTCTTTTTTTTCCCCCAAGTATCATCGTATTGTGCTCCTTAAAATCAACCACACCATCTTTTTCCAGAGCAGCCTGTATTTCTCCTGAGGTTGCATGTGGGGTTTTCTTTGTATCCTTAACAGTTCCTGTGGCAGTTCTGCCTGAAATCTTTCTTGATCTACCTGACCTTGGCTTGGTATCAAGAGATCCCCAAATTTTCCACTTCTTAGGTGATTGAACAGTACTGACTGGCATATTCAAGGCTTTGGATATCTTTTTATATCCTTTTCCATCTTTATAACGTTTCATTACCTTGTTACGCAGGTCTTTTGACTGTTCTTTTCTACCTCCTCATGGTTCAGTGTCTAGCCTGCTTAGTACATCCATGTGAGAGCTAACAAACGCATTGACTTTTTATACACAAACACTAATTGTGATTTAAAAAGCCACAAATGTGGCAAATTAACCTTTAATTGCCATTTTAATCTGTGTGTGCCACCTTCTGTGTCTGTACCAAGGCCAAACATTCCAGGGTATGTAAACTTTTGATCAGGGCCATTTGGGTGATTTTTGTTTTGATTTAAAAAGCATCCAAAACACTAAGCAATAAAAAAATGGCTTCATGTGATCCTTAATTAAGACAAGACAAGTTTTTTTGGCATGATCAGTCATATTTTCAATATTAATGCTAAACATCACAATTTCTGCCAGGGTATACAGACTTTTGAGTGTGTGTATGTATATATGTATGTGTATATACAGTGTATGTATGTGTGTGTGTGTGTGTGTGTGTGTGTGTGTGTGTGTGTGTGTATATATATACAGAATGCACACCCCTGTTAAAATGTCAGGTTTCTGTGATGTAAAAAAATGAGACAAAGATAAATCATTTCAGAACTTCCACCCTTTTTTAATGTAACCTATAAAACTGTACAACTCAATTAAAAAAAACTACATTTTTAGGGGTGGGAATTAAAAATAAAATAAAATAATGTGGTTGCATAAGTGTGCACACCCTCTCACTGGGGATGTAGCTGTGTTCAGAATTAAGCAATCACATAGAAACTCATGTTAAATAGGAGTCATTACACACCTGCCACAAAGGTGCTCCCAAGCAGACTGATCTGCAGGCAGAGAATGTTAAAAACATTTCAGTGCTGGTGAATACATTAAAAGTAGCAAGGGGGGATTGATTGGATCTGATTTCTATCCTGGGGAATCTACACCATGCCTGTACAGACTTCACAAGATACACAAAGTAGGTGCCCCTCTAAGACCATTTGTCAGCCGTATCAACTCTGTTACATATAACATCACTAAAGATCTGTGATCACTTGTAGACTTGGAGCAACGCTCCAAGCTGGAGGATAACAGGTGTCCTTACCGGTATTCAGAAGTGGGAGCAGGAATTGTGGACTAATTGAGAAGCATGGACATATGAGGGGTAAGACACTGCTCAAAAAGACCCAGTGCTTCAGATGTGGATAGGGCTGTGTAACGCCTCAGCCAGGGTTGCCCCAGCCACGCCCCTGACATGTTTCCCCCCAACCCACCGTGGCTTGGTTTTGAGCGACATCTTATCCCACATATGTCCATTGCTAAAGATCTGGCTACTATCCCATCACCCTTAGTTGGCTATGCAGTACACTATATTCCAAACTTTAAAGAAATTGTCAACAAGGTACATAGATTGAAGTTAGTCAGAAGAAACAATGGTGACCTTTGTTGTCACATCCCTTTTCAGCTCTTGAGCCTGTAATAAAACATCTGAAATGAAATGGGCAAGAGGCACAGAATAACAAATTACTCTTTTTGGACTGTTATATGTCAAGGAGGGCAGTGACTTGGACATTGTGGTCCACTGGAAAGCTGCGCACACAGACCAGTGTTGATCTTTTTGATCCCCACCACCCATGGGAACACAAACTGGGCATTATCAGAACTTTTTTAACATGTCAAGCAAAAACTGGGACCATTGAACAGAGGGGAGAAGTAAAACGCACAGTAGTCATCCTGTATGTACCTGAAGCATCATAAAAACTCAAAGCTTTTCAACAAACATTGCATCCATGTGTCCTTCAAGCCTAGCATTACGCTGAGACAAATGCTTGTATATATTCAAAAGACCCAAACACAGGCAAAGGAACTTGGTATATGCAGTGTAGTAAGGGTTTACAACCACTTTAAGGTGTAGGAAACCTGTTGGAGTCTTTGCCTGTAGAATTTGCCCTCCTATGTTGGACCATCTTTTTGCTGAGTAGCTGCTTTGTCTCCTCAATGCACAGATCTTTGCATTCCTCACTACACTGCGCTGCATATACCAAGTTCCTTTGCTCATGTTTGGGTCTTCTGAACATATATAAGCATTTGTCTTAGACAGTGAAGTGTCTGGCCTCAGGTGATGGAGATGAAATAAAATCTCCTACATAAGTTGTGCCTGTTTATCTGTATTTTTCTCTTCTCTACATCAGTTGAAAGTGCAGAATTTACAAAGCTTGTCTAAGCTGTCAAACAGGGGGCAGAGAGATGAAAATACACACTGCAGATTTCAGTAAAGAGAGTTCTGACAGCTGATTGGAGGGAAGGGACACACCCACTTCACCCAGCACGCAGAAACAGATCAGCTCAATCAGCTGGAGATCCCTCCCCTGTCACAATTTTTCTTTTGGTGTCAGGAACACTTGCCAGAAGTGACTCCTGATAGCAGAGGAAGGAAGCTCAGACAGAAATTACCATTTAGAGGGATATGCTTTATTCATTTCATGCCTGAGGTTTACCACCAAGGGTAACTCCACTTTCGTGGGGAAAGAAAATGACAAAGGAAAAAATAATATAGCATATACAATTGTGACACAAGTCATATTGTTGTTGAATGTTATTAAAAATGACCTTTTCAATATGCAACTCTGTAATTTTCTGAAAATGCAATGCAATATGGCTACCTGGAGGTGTTCTGTACACAGATTGTGTACAGAATGCCCCCTAGAAACATAATTTCCTGCTTGTGTGATTGGCTCACTAAGGCCCCTTTCACACCGGGGCGTTTTTTATGCGGTGCAGCGCTAAAAATAGCGCCTGTTCACCGCCTGAAAAAATCCGGCCCCTTTAACTCCAGTGTGAAAGCCGGCGGGCTTTCACACTGGAGCGGCGCGCTAGCAGGATGACAAAAAAAGTCCTGCTAGCAGCATCTTTGGAGCGGTATAGGAGCGGTATGTTCACCGCTCCTATACCGCTCCTTCCCATTGATTAGAATGGGACACCGCGGTAAAACCGCGGCAATACCGCCGCAAAGCGCCGATACAGCGGCGCTCTGCGGGGGTGTTTAACCCTTTTTCGCCCGCTCGCGGTGCGGTTTTACCCGAATACCGCGGTTAAAACGACGGTAAAGCAGCGCTAAATATAGCGCTGCTTTACCGTCACCGCGGCTCCCCGCCCCAGTGTGAAAGGGGCCTTAGTCTGCCCTAAGATACAAGTCAGATTTCAGGGATCCCCTGCAACAAAAATCACATCTAAAGGGATGCAGGCCCAGCAGCTTTTCTCATTAGAGCCCTGAAGATGCACAGCTGATTGATCATTATGAAACCACTCCCATTAGACTCCCTTTCCCACATGGATAGAGACAAATACACAGGGATTGATTCAGAATAACAAAAGGTAGGAATCTGCAGCAAAGATTGTTAAAATCCTTGCAATGTACATAGATCACCCAGAGGGAAATGTTGTTTTCTCAACAAAAGTGGAGTTACGCTTTAAATTAAAGTGACATACTTTTGAGGACAGAAATCCCAACTCTGCCCAAATTTTATTACAATCAAATAAAGGAATAAACAGTTTGTTTTTTGTGGACTTGTGGGAAGGTTCATGGGGCAGAAACTCCCCTCTTCCAAAGGGCATTTAACCCACCTTTTACCAATCAAGAAAATATCACTTTTGGGTGCAGTTGCCCTTTATAAGCTCCATCATAGTGTGCTTGGTAAATCAATACATTTTATGCAGCTGAATAGATTGCTTATAGATAACGGAATCTTCTTTTTAATAATCCACATTGAGCCTAGTCCAGTTCAGTTATTCTGTTTTTATTGTTTTTGATTATCCTTCTAGTCTCTAGGTTAATAAAGTGCTGCGTTTGCAAGATGGATTACTTCAGCAGTAAGATTGAAAGAGAAACGCAGCCTTGGTATTTATGTCAAAAAGCCAACGGCTGCATTTCCTTAAAGCAGCGCAATCAATAAGTTATTTATGGAATATAAAAACATGGAAAAGGCGTACTTGAAATTCATTTTCTGCTTTGTAGTTTATGATGCTTTGGCTGCATAGTTACACCTGTGTCACAGATGAGCAAGTTTAGCACAGTGAGTGGGCTGTACGTGGGGTTCTGTAGTTAGATTTTTGGAAATCTGCACAGAAAATGGAGTACATATTAAAGAGCAAATACAGTACTTTCAGGAGAAACCTGGTATGTGTAAATGTAAAGCTGATCATTCGCATCACATTGTTTTCATTCATCTTGTTTAAAGTGGATGTCAAGGCATTTTTTTCTCATCTGCAGTATTCCTTACCCTTAATTGATGTGCCTTAGCTTTTACTATATTGCTCTGCAGATAGCATTCCTAATATATAAAGCACTCAATCTCAGTCTGATCTGGGTAACCATTCTGTGCATTGGTAGCACCACAGTAAAATTAACGGGGATTCTGCCATTTCGTGTGCCCTACTGCACCTCTCCATCACTTCTAGCACCCATAAAGGCTAACTGACCATGTAATATCTTCCTGTGCCATGTGACTGATATCAATTAGAGGTTGTGCAGCAATTTTCTGCCCCCGTCCCCACCCTCCAGGCTCGGAAATAGAAAGACAAGACAGCCCAGAAATATGTGAAGGCTTTTAATGCACGTGCCAAGGGTTTCTCAACCAAACTACCGTATATACGCAAGTATAAGCAGACCTGAATATAAGCTGAGGCACCTAATTTTGCCACAAAAAACTGGCAAAACTTATTGACTCGCGTATAAGCCTAGGGTGAGAAATGCGCAGCTACTGTAAGTGGAAAAGACAGTCAACAATGCCCATTTGCAGCCTCACTGTGTCCATTTGCATGTCTCACTGTGCCCATTTGCAGCCATAGGTTCCCACGAACTTCAAACTCTGTAGTTAAGGGTTCCTAGATGCCCCCTAGCTGCAGCCAAAATTTGGGGTTTCTGGACCCAAAGGGTCCCGTAATGACATTGCTGCAGATGGCCACAGTTTACCGACTTTGGGGCCCTGTATCTGGGGTTCCTAGCACTAAGTGGACCCGAGATACGGGGCCCCCAAGTCGGTTCGGAAAATGTCAAGCACTTTTCTGCAGCAAAGAATGATATTTTCAGAACCGACTTTGGGGTCCCGTATCTCAGGACCACTTGGTGCTAGGAACCCCAGCTATGTTTGTAGTACTAGTTCAACTGCGTTTGCACATTTGGGGATACTAGCATTGTGGCCCTGAGATACGGGGCCCCAAAGTCGGTTCGGAAAATGGCATTTTCTGCAGCAGAAAGATGGTTGACTCGAGTACAAGCCGAGGGGGACATTTTCAGCACAAAAAATGTGCTGAAAAACTCGGCTTATACTCGAGTATATATGGTATGTTTTATTTTGATGAATGGATACCAATAACCAGCATGTTGGCAAGAATTCAACAATTACACCCCCCCCCCCCCCAAAAAAAAAGAAAAGAGCTGGCTATGTCTTCTGTTTGGCTTTCTCAGTAAACTAAATAAAGATCCCTTGAGAAGGCTCTGTGTTATCACATTCAGAATTTTATCGGCATTGTATGTGTGCCAGTGTCTAAACGGGCAGATATTTTTGGAAAGAAGAGTGGAAACCCCTTGCACTATTCAGAAAAACTCGTCTATAGAAAGTTTTCTGTACATTTTACATTTCTCCTGGTTAAAAATGTATACACATAAGTCAATATTCTACATCCTGTGTAATCATACATCACCATCAGTCTTTATTTCAATATTCATGTTATGCAGTACAATTTCAATCTATACAGAGTCTTACAAAATTGACGAATGATACTTGAATGGATGGTACAAAAAATGCATGCTGTAAGGGATTAAGAAATCCCATGATGTGTAGAACTCCTAAAAATAGTGTAGTCTGGAACAGCCAGAGAATCATACCCGTCCCTGGAACACACCCTTTTTGTGGTTTCTAGTTGATGCTGTTCCTCATATTTTCCTTCTCTGAGCCTGCTTTTTTTTTTTCCTATTCATTTTTTACACGCATCTTCCGCTGGGCTCAGGCGGCTGGGAGATGAAATGTTGCCATGGTAACGAAGCTCATTAATTGAGCTTCTCTTGAGTCTGCACCCAAGTGCTTTTCTGGTGACGAGGACAGAAAGGCCTGGTATTTAGTTCCATGACAGGCCAGTGGCCTGTAGCTTTCATATCCATTCTATATATTAGAATTTGAGTGGTATGTACTCCTCCAGATATGATGGCTTTATAACTGCGCTGTACAGACTACACCACATGCTGGATCATTTTATTTAAAAGCATGGCCCAAATTAGGGGACATGAAGGGCAAGCAGAGGGTAAAGAACTAGTCCCTATTGACTTGCCATGTTCTGCACTCTTTGTGGATGATTCCATTCACAGTATGCAAAGCTTTCTGAGAATGGGCAAGAGGAGAGATGGTGTGGATGAATGTCAAGATCTCCCTTCATACATTCATATAACACCTTGCATTCTATAAGTATGCTGCCCCTAAAACAACTGAGGTCTTGTTGCTGGGGGCCCTTGAGCACTTCAGTCCTCAGCTTGTGAGTAGCACTCCGCTTCGGCTGCTGTGCATCTCCGCACAGAAACACATTTTACTCCTTTGGAAAAGATATTCGATACCCCACTCTGAAGACGTTTCTAAAACTGGTAGATGGGGCTCTTCCTAAGAGCCCTTTCACACTGTGCCGCCTAGGGCGCTATTTTTAGCACTGCTTTACTGTAGTTTTAGCTGTGCTATTCGGCCACTAGCGGGGCGGTTTTAACCCCCGCTAGTGGTTGAAAAGGGGTTAAATCCACCCGCAAAACGCTGCGGCAGCGTTGCCCCATTGATTTCGATGGGGAGGAGCGGTGAGTTCACCACTCCAAAGAAGCTGCTGGCAGGATTTTCTGATGCCCTGCCAGCGCACCACTCGGGCTTTCACACTGGAGTGAATAGAGCAGCTGTTTTAGGGCGCTATTTTTAACGCTATAGCGCCTGCAAAACGCCCCCAGTGTGAAAGGGGTCTAAGTAGGGGAAAAGACTAAGAAAAGAAAACTGATTGCTATCATCATATAATAATGTAAGTTGTTACATTATCAAATTTTTGGCTTTAAATTTCACTAAACCTAATTAACGTTCCTGATTTGAGTAGGCCAATTAACTAAAAATAAAAGATAGTATCCAAGCAGTGTCTACCAAGTGGAAACCTACGTAAACAAAGTAGTAGTGATAGGAAAAAGAATAAGGAAGAGAGTAAAGCCCCGTACACATGATTAGAATATCGTATGAAAAATACCGCTTTCGAAGCTATCATACGATAATCTGATCGTTAGTACACAGCCTTCGTTCGAAATTTTCCAAAGGAGCTAACGCAAAATTTTCTCATACCATGCCAGAGCGTATGATTTTTGTTTTAATCCGAACAGTTTTCATTTCAAAATACAATACGCACCCATTACCATCAACTCCAAATTTTTATTCTGTCCGAGAATTTTTGTACTTCAGTAACCTATTCGTTTTCGATATGAAGACTAGCATGCAAACAAAAACGGATTATTGTTCGTCTGATAATCTCATGTGTACTAGGCTTTAGTAAGCAGCACAAAGGGATCATTTTACATTTATAGAAGTTTACATAGTAAATATAAGTATAAACTGTGTATGGCCGGCCTTATGTTTAGCCATCCACAAGGACCATGGTTTCCAAGTCTTTTCCTAAACTAGGTCCTTTTTACATCTCAAATCTAGTAATTTTTCATGAATGAAATTTGGGTTTAATCGGCTCTACCACTTCTGAAGGGTTGGGAGCAAAATGTGTGCTCTGATGCCTAGTAGTCACTAATTTGGTGGCTAAGAGAACGTGAGTTTCTAAAGTGTGCAAATGCACGAGGAAGTTCATAGATTTTGAACCACCAGTGCGGGTAATGGAGGTGTCAGGAAACCGGTAACTTCATATAGTAATTGGAAATCTCTTACTCCAAAAACTGGTGAGGTGTTTACGTTTCCAGTGTAATGAGCCAATGGAGCCACAATCTCTCTAGCTTAAAGGGGACTGTGAGCAATAACATTTGGCCAACGTATACAGTGTAGGATACCACTGTAAGGTTATTTTTTCGGATAATTCCCAATGGTCTATACAAAACTCCAAAGGCTAATACTATACAACATTCTGCTACTGACAGTGATAAAGTACACCCATTTTTGTGTTACTGACTGCATATGTAAAGAAAAATAATGGCATAAATAAGGCAAGGCCATACATTCACCAGTTTTCTTTCCTTCAACCACATGTTGAAGGAAAGTCAATTTCTCAATTCCCTCATCAAAAATTCAGTGTTCGTGGGGGAATACCTCCCATGGAGCTATTAGTAAAGTAATAGTAAGACTTGCCTACACACAGGGTACAGTTTTCTTTCATTATAAATAATTTTACTGTCCTTCAGACTGGGGTTTTTGCAGATTCCTTGTAATGATGATCAGACCAGAATGGTTTATTCACACTTTGATTCTTATGAATATTTGCATGTGGATGTGTCTGATCAGAAAATTATGCAATTTAGGAATCCTGTCAGTCTTGATTCATTAATTGTCTGATTCTCTGTAGAACAGACAAATCTTTTTCATATATTCCAGAGAATTAAAAAAATTAGCAGTTTGCCAATTGACCTGGTTTTCCTGCCCATTCACTTATGACAAATTCGATGACTTTTTTTAGGATCATATTGCTTTTTGCCTTGGGAACACAGCAAAATGTAACTTCAATACAATCCAAGTGTTTTTTTTTAATCAGAATGTAGTATGTGTAAGCCATTCTACACCTCTCTCATAGCAGACCACGCAAATACTAAAAGGCACAGGTACACAGGAACCAGTTCAGGATGTATAATGCTTGATCCCGGAGTAGAAATAATGGCTACAATTAGCAAATACAGACGCATAATTTTGAATGTTAATAGTATGCTGTATTTTTCACAAATTAGTGGGGCGGCCTAGAGGACCAGTGCTGTGGAAACGCAAGCAAAGGGTAGAAGACTAGTCATCAGTATTACCTATAGGTCCCCTGCGGCTGATCTTTTCCCCATTACTGATGTACCATGCCTTGTTCTGCACTGTGTGTCTGGAGGTAGCCGTCTTGGTAGGGGTGATTTGATGACTGGTGGGGGTAATATACAAGAAGCAACAGAAAATAGGAGGTAGTTCTTTGCACTGCAGATCCGTAGCTTGTTCTCCAGTAGACCCCCTGGAAAACAGAAGGCAGTTCAAGAGTGACATTACCAAATCTCATTCCAAATCTCTTGGAATCTCTAACAGACAACAGAGCATTTCACACTGCTGATATACAGTTAGAAGGCTACAGAGAGTGAAAGACCAACAACATTCCATAGCTCAACTCGCCAAACAGTCTGCCAGCCAACCAAATGAACCTGTCCAACAGTCTGCGTTTTAAAAACGGGTTTAGTTAGCACGCATTTGGAAATGCATGCGTAAGCTGCAAGGCCTCTTCACGGCACCCTGTGTTTTGCTTGCAGTCCTAACGCTACTGAATTTATAAGGGTCTCCACAAGATAAGCACATGCATTAAATGGATAGATGAGGGGCAGGTGGGCCTGGAGGCAGCCCAATCCCCCTTAAAGGAACAAGAGCACACTAGACAGACAGAAATAGCACAGTGGCAGCGAAGGTGCCCAGTGTGTCCCCGGACCATATTTACACCAGTAACAAACAAATGGCCCCAGCCCCCACCTATAACTGGCCTTCACAGCAAGGAGCACATGGAAGGGCAAACGCATGAAAGACTGGTTGGTGAGTTGAAATATGGAATGCTCTGTTTTTGTTTTTCATGCGTTTTCCCTTCCATGTGCTCTTTGCTGTGAAGGCCAGTTATAGGTGGGGGCAGGGGCCATTTGTTACAGAACAGGAGTGCCTAGGCACACTCGCATGTTAGGAAGCACCTTGCTATTTTGCCGGAGGAATTCAAGACAGAAGCTACATAATTTCACGCTTCTACAAAGACGGGATGGCAAGTCTTCACTTTTTGTGTTCAGGTCCACTTTAAGCTGAAGGTTGAAGAATCTGTAGACCCTGTAAAGGTTTTGCTAATGGTCACATTTTGGTGATTTGACCTTTTTAGAAGACATCGTTGTCAACCGTTTCATTTGCCTTGTATCACTTGCCCGTTTGTTTTCTTGCCTATATACTGTATGTTCTGCTGCATTGCTGATTGTATAATGGTGCTTAGTGATACTGTCATTTAAGAATATGTACAGTATAGAATAATGCATCCCCTCCTGCAGATAATAAGCATTTTTTTTAAGATGTCAACTTGGAGCACCATGCTATGCATTAAAGCACTTTGTATGCCTGCATCCTTGTGCTTTTTTGAGAACAAAATGTCTATCTTTTCCTCTAAACCAATTCTCCATTATAATTATCTTTTCATTACCCTGTGTTTTCTTAGTTTGATTATACTTGACATTGTCACTTAGTTATTTTGTTTTAAACTGGAACTCCAGTGTTTTTTTGTTTTTTCCTGCTTTTCACCACCCCAGGTTAAAAAAAAAAATTGAGTTTCTATGTACTCCACTCTCCAGTGCTGTACCCAACGTTGTCCTTTATCTAGCACCTGCAGTTCCCTGTGGGCAGGATGACGCTAGCATCATTTTGCTCATTACCTGTGAACCCAGCCTGTCGTTTTACATGCGGTTACCGACAGGCTGGGCTCGGAGTACTCCAGGACTGAGTGGGGCTCATTACATGAGTTCCACTCGGTCCTGGAAGAATGCCTGCTGCTGCTGTAGAAATGGGAAGCAACCATGACATCACTGGACTTGGAAATGAGGGGGATTTTTTTAGGTTTAAAAAAAGGGGCAAACAAGGTTAAAGGCAGAACCCTAAAGTGGAGTTCCACCCAAAAGTTGAACTTCCGGTGTCGCATTTGGCACCTTTCAGGGTGGAGGGGTGAGCAGATACCGGTCTAATACAGGTATTTGCTCCAACTTCCAGCGAAAGATCGCCGCAGTATCTGCAGCGATCTAAGCCATGTCCGGCCCCACCTCCATTCCCTCCACTGTCTTCTGGGAGCCGTACAGGTCCAAGAACACAGCATGGACCACTCAGAACGTGCAGCGCGACTCGTTCAGGCACAGCAGGGAACCAATCTGTGAAGCCGCAAGGCTTCACTTCCTGATTCCTTTAGTAGCAATGCCGGCGCCTCAACCTGGAGCTGAGGAACGGGTCGGCTTCGGGTGAGGACTTTGCGTGTGCCCTTGACAGGTAAGTGTCATTATTTTAAAAGTCAGCAGCTGCAGTATTTGTAGCTGCTGACTTTTACATTTTTTTTTTTTTGGTGGAACTCTGCTTTAATATACCCACTGTCAAAATGCCATCATTATAGAAAGAACAGATAATCTGTGCCAAGTTTCAAGTGCCACCTACAATTGCCAATGTCAGAAAAAGGCTTGCTGAAAAAGAAGAGTGACAGGAGCACTGGAAAAGCCTGTTTGGCTAGGAGAGATGTGCCAGAGAAACTGGAGTATTCAAGGAGATTTAGGCCACTATTGTGGTCGTTCTTTAGTGAGGAGGCAGATGCCTGCAAAGGTGACTCTCAGAACTGTTGAATAAGAAAGGGGATTAATAAGGGAGGTAAAATAGGTGAAGGAAGGGTCCTCAGAGGTTGCCATTTTAGCTATGAAAGGTTTATAAACCAGAAAGAGTTAGGATTTGTTCAAAGTAGAGAGGCAACTCTGGGTCCCAGGGATGGAGACGGTCTGCTGTGAGGTGGGGGAGTAATTTAACCATGGCTGCCAAATTAAATAGGTAATTTATCATGCGATTCCACCATTATTAAGGTTAATTATTCATAATGAAATTTTCCCTATGTATGGCTTTTGACTTAAAGGCAATTGAGAAATGGAGATTTCCATGCTTGGGCCATAGTTCGGTAGCTACAAATATTTGTGTTGTCAATGGGTTTATGGGGGAAAACCTCCCAAGGATCCTTTTGGAAATTGATCAACAAGATTGAATTAATCATGGTATAATCCCTTATCCATAGGGGAGTCCACCAGATCTGGGTCATGTCATCAATCTCCTGACTCCCTCTGAAGCAAGAGGCGAGATAAGACGGGCAATTCTCGCTGGAGTAAAGTACAGTACCTATTCCGTTTTCCAGCACTTTTCATATTTCAAGAGCCACTTAAAACTTTTTTTAATCAAGTGATGGCCAAACCAAGTCTTCTTTAATTACAAAAGCAATTAAAAACTGTTCCTTTATTTTTACAGCCCATAACAACAGAATTTCCTTTATTTCTTGAATAAATAACACTCTAAAATATAGTGAGCAATACACCCTTACTTTTAATTTATGCTAACATTTGTAAATATGAAAGTCCTTCATAAAGTAAACATTCAAAATAAAGTTGAAAATTGTAGAGGCACTTGTACCTAAGTATATTTATTAATTATTCAGACATGAAAGAAAATGTTTTTGGGTTGAAAAGAACGACTGTCTTACCGAATGAAAATGCTCTCATCAGTTGGAGTGGATTCTATACAGGAGTGTTAGTCTTGGTCTGAATAACTACCCTCCATTTGTGTTCATTCTGTTTCGGAGCTTGTCATGAAATGGCCCCCTTCTCTCATATTTCTAGAAGCTAGCGAGGCCCAGTTCTCCACCAGGAGGGGCTCCAAGACTGCACATGGGGGACAGGATGCTGAATATTAGGCCCAATGAAAGATATACATTTCAAATGCAAATCATGCCCAGTGTGCCCAGGGAGGGGGGATTTGTGTTAAAGGTTAGGCCCAGCATGGAATGCCCCCTGTAGAGAGACAAATATAAGTGCATTGCTTCTCACACACAATTAATTGGGCTCTGGGATCTAATGAAGACTCACATTCAGATGTCAAAAGCATTTTTGCTTTGATGGGCATGATATAGAATGAAATACTATAGTGGTGATGTCATTTAACCCCCGTTTCCAGAGCCTTATCAAATTGAACTCATTTTTAATAAACTGTTGCAAGAGTACATTTTAGTTTTTTTTTTTTTTTTTTTTTTATACACACCTATGGAATTGTCTTTTCTATGCATACAGTGGGTAGTATTTTGTAAAGGGGCTATCGACAATGTTTCTTTGCTAAGCGTTTTTTGTAAATATGTCTGGACGAGACAGATCCATGAGACCCTTCAACGGTTAGGTACGGATACCAGAATATCCTGCTCACCATACAGAATTGACCCAGTGGTGATGTCTACCAACAGAATCTTCCGGCATTTTCTTCCAAAACCGTTATCCCCTTGAGCGCTATTTTTTCTATCATAGGTAGCCATTGGATAATGAGTGTACCGTATTTGCCGGCGTATAAGATGACCCCCTATTTTTCCACCAGTGAAATCTTAGTTTTTGGGCTATACTCCCCATATAAGACTACCCCCCCCCCCCCCCCCCTCCCGAGGTAACACCATTTAAAAAAAAAAAAACATCAGAAACTTAAAAGAAACATCACACTTAACATCAAAAAAAGGAAACTGGTGAACTACAAGTCCCAGAGATCCCACAATTGGCAGGAAGCAACAATGAATCCTCTCCTCCAAAGCACCATAAATCATACCTGTATTTTAGGGGAGATCTGGAGTTGGATGTGCAGTAACAGGATGCTTTGTTAATATCTACAGCACCAGGTACACCGTATATGATGCTGTGTTAGTACAGTAGCGCTAGGAACACTGCAGAATACAGTGTGCATACAGTGTGCACCGCTGAGCCAATCACGGCAGGCAATGTATTTTACTAATCTGTTGATGGATACAAAGCCTGCTCAGATTGGCAGAGGCTGTGACATCAGCCCGCTCTGCTCTGACTCATTGTAATGCCTCCTGCTCGGATTGGCAGAGGTTGTTACTCTAATCCGAGCAGGCTTAGCAAGGCTCTGTAGTCATCAACAGAATGCATCGCCCACCGGGATTGGCTGAGCGGTGCATACTGTATGTATACAGTAATACCGAGCACCCGTGCTGAAATCCATTGTGGCTGCTTCATACCTGGCATATAAGACGGCCCCCGCTTTTTGGCTGTGTAATTTAGGTGTAAAAAGTCATCTTATACACCGGAAAATACGGTAAGTGGAGTTTGCCATAGAGCATTAAAATTGTCAGTTTTTAAATCTTAGGCTGGCCATAAACGGAGCGATTTATTTAATTTTTTTTTTTTCCCCCTGCAACTACAGTTGTAGGGAAAAAAATCACTAGACTCCACTATCAACACTGTTGATGGGGGAGCCCCCCCCCCCCCCCCGTGCAGGGAAATCGTTGGTTATTGCTAGCGGCTATAACAGCTGCTAGCAGCAATCGCATTTAATGTCCGACAGGCTGGTTGTACCAAGTTAATCGATCAATCAACTTTAGTACATTCAGCCTGCCCATACATAGTTTATAAAGCAGTCCATACATTTTAAATAACTGAAGATTTTCTAAAATGTCCAAATGATTTTCTAAACGTTTTTTCTGAAACCGTAATGTTCTGCCTAGGTATGGTCAAACTGTCACACGACTAAGGCAGGAGAACAAGGACCATGAAAATCTGACTTCATATACGTTATTGTTTTCATTGATGGGGGATGTTGTGTAATGTTTCAGAAGGACTTTTGTTCTCCTCTGAAAGGAAAGAACAATCAGGAAAAGAGGCTCTTTGGCTACTTGAATCGTGACACTTTATATTGTGGATTTGATTATCTCACACTTTTGCTGCATTTGACGTCTCACGCGAGGAAACAACTAGATGTAGAGTGGTTGCTGGTAGTTTAAATATCGAAAGGAATGACATTCAGATCAGCTCCAAATCCAGGACTTAGGGAGGAAGTGCACCTAATACATTTACTGATGGCCATAGACCGGAGATGGTCACCCTATTGGGCAATGTTTAGCCAGATTGGGTGATCATTTTCCAGATGAAACAAGCAAGCTGTTCATAGCTTTGCTATTTTAATTAGTCTACCTTCACTTGAAGTCAGGTTAGCAGCAGCCGTAAATTGAAGGGTTAACTCACAATTAAAATACTTTTGCCACTTTCTTGTAATATGGAAGCCTATTGGATAGAAAGCATTCCAAGAGAGAATCTCTGAACGCAGCCGCTGATGAGCATATCACTGCAAATAACCACTTTAGGTGTACTCCAATAGATTTTTGGTTTTTTTCTTAAACCTCAGCCTTCACCTCAAACTGACACCTAGACCTAACCTTTTAGCCTGAACCCAAACCTAGTCTTTAACCTACTCCTATAGATGACTTTTAAATCTATCACAAACTTTCAATTCAAGCTAAGAATATTATTAAAATAAAGTGCATACGCATAGCTTATGGTCAGTAAAAATGCAATGTCAAACCATTACGATCCCTAGAGCTACAGGCAGCTGAAATTATATGCAACCCTTAGATTTTTCCTGTAGGTCAAGCTTGGCCTTCCCCACTCCTCCTTATTGTCCTTTAATGTAATGACCAGCCTCCATAAACAATCGTAAATCTGGCCATATTACAGCCAGCGGACTGAACAAAATAAAAAAACATTCCTCCATCCACACAAGCAAGGTGGATGGAGGAATCCACCTGCTAGAACATTCAATTCTGACAGTGGGACCTGCAGCTATCAAAACACACTGGTCAACCGCTGTATCCTATCAGCAATATGTACCAGCAGGGACTTCCACACACTGATCGAAACTAGGGCAGTCCCTGCTGAATCAACTTGATTTTAGTCAGTGTATGGTCAGCTAAAAGGAGAAGTACAACCAAAGCTCGTCTGGCTGTACTCCTCCTATGGATCACAGGAGTGCAGTTCGTTCTGCACTCCTGTGACCCATTTTCACTGATGTCTGCTGAGGTCACAGAGCTTGTCCAGGCTCTGGCAGGATCGCGATAATGGAATCTGGATCTGCCCACATGCCTAGACCGGCACCCAGCTAGCTTCTCAGCAAGCCGCTAAGGGGCTCAGCCGACCGCTCCTGCCACAGCTCAGCGCTCTAATGAGTGAGGAGGGGCAGAGCAGGGTGTGGTTACTGACCATCACCAGCTATCTGCTCACGGAGCCCTGAGAACCGAGCAGTCTAACACCACTTAGTGTTAGAGCCAGCTGGGTGACCGACGCTGCATCCACTTAGGTAAGTATGATTCTGAGGAAAAAAATACATTGTTTAACCGATTCCCAACCAGCCGCCGCAGTTATACTGCAGCAGGTTGGCTCCCCTGCACGAGCCGTCGTAGCTATGTGTCGGCTTGCGGGGTCGGGATAGCAGGCGCGACCGCCCGCTGCACAGCGGGGGTTCCAATGCTCATGAGCAGGAGACCCAGAACAGGGACGAGTGTGTGTGTGTGTGTGTGTGTGTGTGTGTGTGTGTGTGTGTGTAAACACACAGTTCTCTGTTCTGACAGGAGTGACAGATCGTGTGTTCCTATTAGCTAGGAACCACAATCCGTCACTTTCTCTAGTCAGTCCCCTCCCTCTTCAGTTAGAATTACCTCCCAGGGAACACAGTTAACCCCTTGATCGTCCCCTAGTGTTAACCCCATTCACTGCCAGTGACATTTTTACAGTAATCAATGCATTTTTATAGCATTAATCACTGTATTAATGCCAATGGTCCCAAAAATGTCAAAATTATGTGTCCACTATAATGTCGCAGTCATGATAAAAATCGCAGATCGCTGCCATTACTAGTAATAAAAAATGCTATAAATCTATCCCCTATATTGTAGGCGTTATAACTTTTGCGCAAACCAATCAATATACGCTTTTTTTTTTTTTGCCAAAAATATGTAGAATACATATTAGCCTAAACTGAGAAAAAAAAATGCTTTAAAAAAAAAAAAAGAAATATTCATTATAGCAAAAAGTACAAAATATTGTTTTTTTATTTTAAACTGTTGCTTTTTTGTTTATAGCGCAAAAAAATAAAAACTGCAGAGGTGATCAAATACCATCAAAAGAAAGCTCTTTTTGTGGGGGAAAAAAGGACGTCAATTTTGTTTGGGTGCAAGTCAGTTAAAGCGACGCAGTGCCGAATCGCAAAAAGTGCTCTGGTCAGGAAGGGGGTAAATTCTTCCGGGGCTGAAGTGGTTAAGGCTTGGTGGGAGATTAGGTCAATACAATTTTTTACAAAAAAAGGTCAAGAGTTTCATATAACTTCAGCTGGTTAATCCCATGGATCTCCTGATGTTGGCAGTGTATTTTCTGAAGATAACCACCACGTTTGCACTTTTTAATTGCATGCTTAGTTTGAATTGCCTAGGTTTCCAGCAAGGTAATATGCAATCTCTGTGTCTGCCGTAGATTAATCTTCCTGTAGTGGTATTTATACAGTAAGTGCACCTGTGTGGTAACAGTATATATTTTTTTGTTTCCATTGTAGCTGGTTTAACTATTCCCATTTTTAAAATAGTAATTTTTGTAGTCCGTCTTTTCCATAGACTTAGCAGTGGTTAGTATCTGTACACGTAATCGGAGAAAAATGCTGAGGTAAGGGGATGCACAGGCAAACTCCTTGGGTGATCGCTTTATCTAACTTGCATTTTTTTTTCTGTCTTTCGCAGGCTGATGCCAAAATGGTGTGTGATGTGGTGAGTCGCATGGAAGATACAGAACCTTTCTCTCCTGAACTGCTCTCGGCTATGATGAGACTTTGGGCAGATTCTGGAATTCAGGAATGCTTCAACCGATCCAGAGAATATCAGCTTAACGACTCTGCTAAATAGTATGTACCCAGTTCATGTGGTAAAATGTTTTTTATCGGAGAAGAATTGGGCTTTACATGGAAACGTGTATTTTGAATGGGTCCTTTTAATGTGGACCTGTGGTATGACTTGCTTCAGGATAGATTGATTGCTTCAGGAGTCCAGGATAGAGGTGCTTAGGCATTTTAATGTATTTACCCCAAATGTGGGTAATTTGATGAATCCTTCATAAATGCCATTTGGGCTTATGGCTCTTAGCCTGGGTTCACACTAGCAGGATCTCAGAGATCGCATGTGATTCGCACCCGCACTGCAGGTGTCGATCACATGCAATCTCTGAGCAATGGGAGTTCAGCCATACAGTCGTATGGCTGAACTCGCATTGGATTTGCATAGAATAGTGCAGAGACTTGTTTTTCCCCGCACTATAATCGGATTGCATGGGTGTTCTCACCTATGCGATCTGATTTCTGTACGAGTTCACAGTTCGCACTGTGATCTGTGAACTAAACTTGGGGTGTCATCTTTGTTAATGACATCCACAGCGGTTCAGGCAAGGCAGTGTGAACTTCCTGTGGGAGAGGAGCGAAGAGGGAACCGGCGCTGGAATCGTGCTGGTTTCTGCATCGCACTAGTGAGAACCCAGGGTTAGAGTTGCACACCTAGGTTTAGAAAGAGTACTAAACTCCATTAATTATCACAGGTAAGTCTACTCAAAATTGATATTTCACTCTTTGATGATGGCAGAGTGGGCTTGTAGACAAGGTAGCAGCTTTGGCTCCTCTATCCTTTGACATTGATAAGGTTTGCAATAGGCACAAAGTAGCCCCATTTGCATTGTCTGTACTGGCACAGCCCCCCCATCAGACGCTAACTGACTACAAAAGCGTTATCCTTTGCGAAGTGGTAGGTAGGTGCAATTATGCAATTTTCCTGGTTTACTGCAGAAGAATAAAGGTTCTTGAGGTCCTGGGTCTGCACACCTGCCATGACCATATTATGGATTTCTTGCTTTATCTGTTGGTTTTATTTTATGGAGAATACGACAAGAGGTGCTGAAACGTATAGTCTGGCAGGATCATGCATAATGGCAAGGTGGACAGAAACAGAACTGGAGATTATGTGAAGGAGATTTCCATGTAATACAAGATGCCATCAGACTTCTCTAATTAA
Source organism: Lithobates sylvaticus (assembly GCA_028564925.1). Taxonomy (NCBI): domain Eukaryota; kingdom Metazoa; phylum Chordata; class Amphibia; order Anura; family Ranidae; genus Lithobates; species Lithobates sylvaticus. The sequence continues at coordinate 48,108,627 of CM053034.1, read as the reverse complement.
AATTAGAAGAAGCCAACTCCACCTTTTCTAAAGTGTTGCACCCATTTTTAGGGTGGAACATTTTTCTAAGCAAACTTCCCCCCAAAACCCCAGTATGGGGGTGGGGGTTTACTCTCAGCCACGCCATTCAGCCGCAGAGCTGCCACCACAGCAAATGGACTTGTAGCTATCAATGGAATAGAAGTGCGATAATCACCACAGTCCTAGTCCATTGACACTTCCTCCAGCTCTCCAACTGTATGCCTGTATGTCTGTATGGGCAGGGAGCTGTAGGAAGCATCTGCAGGAGCCTGGAAATGCTTTGCAGGCTTCACTTCCTCTGGAAGTATGATTAGCTAACCCCTGAATTCCCCTGTCTACCCATCTCCCGCTTCCATGTAGAGGGCATTTCAGACTTCCTGTTATTTATATACTTCATTTTTAGAGAATACTAAAGTGATATTTGATTTCTTCTATCATGAGGAGTGAGACTCCTAAGCAGGGGAGGTACACGCAACAACTGGTTGTGTTAGATCTTTCCACTGAAGTCTTTTTGTATTAAAAAGAAAAAAAAAAGTCAGTAGGTGATTCAAGTTGGCAGCTTCTGCCAAAAACTGGATTATCTGCCATGGGTGGACTGACTTTAAATTACAGCCTCCAGCATGAATCTTCTTGTTTTTAGAACTCTGAGTGACCTTAAATGCATGTTACTTTATTTAAAAGCGGTACTAACCACATTCATAAATATACTGGTAATATATTCTATTCTTGGACAGAAATTCTAATTTCAGATATTTAAGATGTATTATATTCAAGCAATTTTTTTTTAAATACAGATAATTTACATTTGGTATAATGCACTTGCAGTAAAAAAAAAAAAAAAAAAAATCAATCTAGTTTTTAATCTGCTGTTTAAACCTGAGATATGGGTTGTTCAAGGTGTTCACAAGTGTCGCTGTCAAGGCCACTTTGCACTCGCCTCTCCAGTGCAAAGGGACAGGTTCACTATAATGCAGCCAGGTTACTAGGCAGGGCACTTAAAAAAAGAAAAAGGGGGAAAAAAAGGGGGACTGTAGTGTCCTCTGCCCCCCTCCCCCCCACAGTAGTATCCTGTACCCCCAATGTAGTGTCTTCTACCCCTTCACATCACCCCCCCCTGCCTTCTTTCCCCCCCCCCCCCCCCCCCCCCCCCCATAACAGTATCCTCTACCTCCCTTCACATCACACACACCCCGATCCCCTACTGTGGTGTCCTCTGTCCCCCCCCCCCCCCCAAAGCGATGTCCCCTGCCCCCCTTCACGTCACCCCCCCTCTACTCTACTTGGTGTCCTCTACTCTGTACCCCCCCTGTGGCAGTGTCCTCTGCCTCCCCATCCCACAAAGCAGTATCCTCTGTAGTGTACTGACTCCCGGCCACACAGAGCGCTGGATCTGAGCTCTCCCTGGATGGATGCTGAGGCAGAGAATAAGCGGGGCTCTCTCTCTCTCCTCTGTGTACTGTCCGGCCAGCTCCTCTCCCGTGAGAGACAAAAGATGCGGCCAGATCTATGGGTGTGCTCCCCAGATTTCAGTTGTGCCCTCCCCCACCATGGACATTGTGGCCGCTGAGCTTCTCTCCAATCCCCACACTCAGGGCCGCAACAAGAAGTGTCAGCGGCAGAGAGAAGGAGGTGCAGGCTCTCTCCCATCCTGTTATTGGAGTGCTCCTCTATAGAGTACCTGTACCATGCCTGCAGTCTGTCTGTCTCCCGTACCATGCCTGCAGTCTCTGGCTGTCTCCCGTACCATGCCTGCAGTCTCTGGCTGTCTCCCGTACCATGTCTGCAGTCTCTGGCTGTCTCCCGTACCATGTCTGCAGTCTCTGGCTGTCTCCCGTACCATGCCTGCAGTCTCTGGCTGTCTCCCGTACCATGCCTGCAGTCTCTGGCTGTCTCCCGTACCATGCCTGCAGTCTCTGGCTGTCTCCCGTACCATGCCTGCAGTCTCTGGCTGTCTCCCGTACCATGCCTGCAGTCTCTGGCTGTCTCCCGTACCATGCCTGCAGTCTCTGGCTGTCACTTCTGCCTGTTGCCTCCTCCTTCCCTCTACCAGCTATAACCTCTGCCCCCACATCTCCCAATAACCCTCCTATCACCACCCTCTTCCCCCCCCTCAGCGATAATAGCCTTTTCCACCCCAACTCTCCCACCTCGCAATCCCTATTTCACCCCACCCTCAACTACCTTGCCCTCACCCTCTACTCCCACCCTGCCGTCACCCAACTCCCTAACAACCACCCCCTCCACCTCTCAAACCACCCCTCTTCCTAGGCGATGGGTATCGGTTATTGGTATTGATGCGTACCTGCAAAAAAGTAACGGTACTCGGTGTTAAAAAAAAAAATGAATAAAAATGTTGGCATCTGCTTAAATCTCCCAGTGTAATTTATTTCAATACAGAGGCTGTCCTTGGAAATAAATGACATTCATCAGACACTATAGAACTGGAGGGTAGGACAGGCTCTCCTATTAGCACAGGAATATCTGTGGCATTACTTTTATACAGATTTAGTGTGGGGGGGTGCTTAAACAATGGCAAACACAAATGTTAATATAGGCCTTCTGCTGACATGTAGAGAGGATCCTACTGCATCCCTTCTACCCTGGAGAGAACACATCATCTCCAGGGTACAAGGCATGCAGCCATCATTCAGCCACTCCCTTTCCAGCCACCCACGTATGTGCAGGCATCATTCCACTGCCACTTTCTCGTCATTCCTTCGTTATCCTATTGTGCCCCCCCCCACTATAATGAAAGGCATTAATCATGTTTGGAAGGCACAGTGGTGTCTTACTCCGTTACACTAGTCCTTGTCGTACAATTGACACGGAGACAGGAGATGCTGCCCAGCTGTAAAATCTCCATTCTGGAGGCTTCCCCATTGCTCCCAGCCAATCCTTCTGCATCTCGGTAAATCCCTGGTTTCCATAGCAACTCCAAGATCTCTGCCTGCTTATGCTGCTGCTCAATGCAGATCATATCAGACGATAGCAATCTATGTGTACAGAGTGCTGTGTCTCTATGTAAAGTCACCAGGCCAGGAATAGTGTGTGTGAAAATCAAATATGTGCAGGTCTCTATATTCTACCTGTAAGATTTCATTTTTTTTTTTTTCTTTAATCCTATGTAATTACATTATAATATAATGAAAAAGTCATTTAAGTGTACCTGTCAGTGATGGACACTTTGGGGTTGATTTACTAAAGGCAAATCTACTGTGCAGTTGCTCCAGAGCTTAGTAAATTGAGTATTCTTTGCAAAGTAAAGCTTTACATAATCACATGCAAGGCAAATTAAAAAATATTTTTTTTTTCTTGCCCATGTTTGGATGATAGAAATCACCAGAGTTTCCCCCCCTCATTTCAGAGTTCCCCCCCTCATTTCAGAGCAGCTGCACTTGCATTGCACAGGATATTTGCCTTTAGTAAATCAACCTCCATGTTGAGCTTGTAGTAATGTGACCGGACACAATCTAGTCATAGCAGTGGCAAACTTCCATCCCTGATATAGACTAAACAGCAAAGAGGAGGAAAAAAAAGGGGGGGACTTTGTATGAGACCTGTCACTGAATTAATACCTTATTCATATTAATCATGAAATTATTGTTGATTACAAATCAAGTTAAAAAGGTAAATTATTTATTGATCACAAATCAAGTTAAAGTATATAATCAATCATTGGTATAAGACATGATATAGGAGGCAAGGCTCCGCCCCATACCTGTCTTTTCATTCCACATCTTACGTTAAGGCTAAACTCCAAGCACAATTTTTTTTTTTTTTAAATATATTCCTTGTCAGCCACTAAGGATATAAATCCACTTTGTGTACATCAAATGCCTTTTCAAACCCAGATATTACCTTGTGAGAGTAGCAGTGACATCATTACTGCGCTGTACATAGTAGTGTGCATATGCAGAGAGCCGAGCTGTGGGAGAGACCTGGCAGGCTCCGCCCACTACAGGCTGCCAGCAGAAAACTACAGGAGGGGGTGGAGACAAAACCAGTCACCCTGCACAAGGAGAGAGAACAGCAGTAACCAGTCTTTATTACAGGAAGTTCCTGTGCAAAGGTACATTTTCACACTGGATTACTACACAGATCTGTAAGAAATATACAAAACGCACTAAGATTCAAGAAAGAATACACGTGACTCTTGTATTGAATATTTGCTTATTCCAGAGTTCAATTTTAATTTGATGAAAAAAACGCATTGCGTTGGGGAGTCTGGCTATGCATGCCTCTGTACCTTTAACCACTTTAAGACCGGGCCTCTTTTTTTTAGATGTGGTGTTTTTATAGTTAAAAGACTTTTTTTTTTTGCTAGAAAATTACTTATAACCCTCAAGCATTATACATTTTTTTTCTAACGCCCTAGAGAATAAAATGGCAGTCGTGGAAATACGTTTTGTCACACCGTATTTGCGATGTTACATCGAGTATATTGCTACCCAACATGTCACACTTCAAATTGCGCCCGCTTGTGGAATGGCGACAAACTTTTATCCTTAAAAATCTCCATAGGCGACATTAAAAAAATTCTACAGGTTGCATGTTTTGCGTTACAGAGGGAGTCTAGGGCTAGAATTATTGCTCTCGCTCTACCGATCGTGGCGATACCTCGCATGTGCAAACCGCATATGCGGGCGCTACTCGCGTATGCGTTCGTTTCTGCATACAAGCTCGGCGGGACAGGGCACGTTTAAAAACAACATTTTTTTTTCTTCTTATTTTACCTTTTTATTTTTACACTGTTTTAAAAAAATTGTGTCACTTTTATTCCTATTACAAGAAATGTAAACATCCCTTGTAATAGAAAAAAAGCACAGGAACTCTTTAATATGAGATATGGGGTCAAAAAGACCTCAGATCTCATATTTGGACTAAAATGCAATAAAATTAAGAAAAAAAAAATGTCCCTTTAAGAGCTTTGGGCGGAAGTGACGTTTTGATGTCACTTTCGCCCTGCAGTGTCATGGAGACTGGTGGGGGCTATCTTCCCCTTCACTTGTCTCCATGCTCAGCCCTGAGAAGGGTCCGATTATCCTCCGCCGCTGCCGACGGGCTCCGGTAAGCAGCGGGGGGCACTGGATCGCGGTGGAAGGGGGACCCTCTCCCGCCGCCGATTAAAAGTGATCTTGCAGCGAATTCGCCGCAGAGACCACTTTTATCTTGTACCAGACCGCCGGCCGAACACGGGGATACCAGGGTTAGGGCAGCTAGCTGCTGCCATAACAATATCTGTTCCCAAAGTAGGGACATACATCGGCGTGCGGCAGTCCGGAAGTATTCTCCAAATAAACTTGCTGTCTTTTTAGATCTTAGAGTTTGTGGGAATAATGGGAATAATAGTGCCCCATTGTTGGTGTCATTTTTAGGACTAGTGCCCCATCATTGGCATCAATGGGAGAAATATTGCCCCATTGTCAGTAGCAGTAGTGTCAGTGGGAGAAATAGTGTCTACTATGAGTGCAAGGAAAAGTGCCTTCATCCGGCCCACGGCCACAGTTTAGAGACCCCTGCACTAGATATTTAGCTTCAAAGAGAATCTGTCATTTTGCCCAAGGCAGTCAGTTAGCTATACACACTACCCCTTCATCAGGGCTAAAAAACGAGCAAAAGGTCATGAATATAAAAATTAATATGCAAGTACAAATAATGAACATAAAATCAATGGATATATACCTATTTGCATATAATGGCTGACTCCAGTAAATGGCAGACTCAAAGATAATATCTTACATACAGACATCAAAGGTCACAATACCTAATTTGCAAACAGTAAAATGAATTTGGCACCCTTGAAAACAGAACAATATTACAGTCAACATTGTCCTGTTTTTATTGAGATGTTGCCTACCGTTTTATTCGTTTTACTGATTGCTAATGAAGTATTGTGACCTTTGATATCTGTATGTAAGATATTATTCTCTTTGAGTCTATTTACTGGAATTGGATATTATGTGCAGGTGGGTATACACCCTTGGATTTTTATGTTCATTAATTTTAACTTGTATGTTCATTTTGTTTTTCATTCATGACCTTTTACTTTTAAGTAAAATATCTAAGTAATATATATAACCTTTACATTTATATAGCAACCTTTGGTACTTGTTTTGCAACCCTGATGAAAAGGACCTCAGTTTTGGCACCCGGAAACCGTTGGATTCTTTTTAATGATAAAAAGAAAAAAGCCAACTCTTGTTGGACTCTTATGTATGTGGGTTCTTAACTCTGGATTCTCTCCCTCTTTCTAAGGCCCCTTTCACACTGAGGCGTTTTTCAGGCGCTCCAGCGCTAAAAATAGCGCCTGAAAAAAGCGGCTCCTTTCACTCCATTGTGAAAGCCGGAGTGCTTTCACACTGGAGTGGTGCGCTGGCAGGACGGTAAAAAAAAGTCCTGCTAGCAGCATCTTTGGAGCGGTGTATTCACCGCTCCTACCCATTGAAATAAATGGGGCATCGCGGCTATACCGCCGGCAAAGCGCTGCTACAGTGGCGCCACTGCAGTGGCGCTTTGTGGGCGGTTTTAACCCTTTTTTGGCCCCACTAGCGGGCGATTGGCGCCGCTCAAACGATGGTAAAGCAGCGCTAAAAATAGCGCTGCTTTACCGCCGACACCCGCACCACCCCAGTAAGAAAGGGGCCTAAGGGAAGTTCCCATTCTACCAAACCATAGCCGGTGTGCCCAATGACCATTTCAAGGACCTTTAAAAAAAATCTGAATTTCACTCCCTGTTCTTGTATTTTGAGTTTCTCTTGTAAGGGCACCTCTACACCCACTGATATTTGTCTGTGCCACTCCCTTTCACATTCCTCAGCAACGTGACCGTGTTCAGGCCTGGGAATTGCCTCATATTGGGACATATCCTCCGATAACCTTTAAAGCAGTAGTAAAGCTTCTAAAAAGTTCCCCTGCAAGGTAATATCATAATGTGCTAGTAATGCATTGCATACTAGCACATTATGAAAGACTTGCCTTACCCTCCAGTAGCACGCTGTCTTCGCTGATGGGGCTTTCATCTTCACCCGGGCTTTCCTACCGAGTTTGTGGGCTCCAGCCATCTCACTGGCCGGGCTGCTTTATAAGCTTACTTGTAGGTAAAAATGACACAAGTTTACTACCACTTTAAGTACTGAATATTTCCATGTGATCAGATGGACAAATGGATTGGTGGAGGAATGCTGCTGGGACTAGCAGAGATGAGACTCCCCAGGCAGGGATGTGACTGTTCAAACTCCAGTGATGTACAAACATTTATATAATGCTAACTGTTCAGTCATCTTTACACTGTCCACACAGAATAGTTTAACTTATCATAGTAGGGTCCCATTCAAACCCAATGTGCCCAATACCATGTGCAGCGCATGACAACACACTAAGTGCACTTGTTCAATGCAGTGCCCTTCATTCTGAATAGCGTCACATTACACCTACCGTTGTGTGCAATGCAAGGTAATGCATTCATGCACAATTTTTTGCCATTGCAGTGCAATGCATATTTGTGTGGTTTTGCGTGTTCCCCCTGCAATGAACATCTGTTTAAACTTGGGGTACCATTCAGCATGAAAGTCACCAGATTGTACCAATGCACTTAATGTGCATTGCGTTAAAGAGCACATTTGCAACGGGGGCACTGTCGGGTAAGTTGTACATGGCCCCCCTGATTGCTAGTGGCAGCCCTGTCTCCAGGGCACAGGGGCGAAAAAAGGTAATCCGTAAGCCTGGTAGGGCCATGGTTTGGTAAAGGTCAGTGTGCCAGATTGCAGCGCTCCAGGAAGATTAGGGCACAATGGTTTTGATTTAAAAAGCATTTAGAAAGAGCTGTCGCTTTGCTGCCTTGTTGATGGGACTTAAAGCGGAGTTCGCCCCCTTGCATGCCACATTTGGCATGTCATTTTTTTTGAGGGGGGAGCGGATACCTAGTTTTGACAGGTACCCAGCTCCCACTTCCTGCTCTAGTCGCCTCACCCCCTAGGCAACTCCTCCACCCCCTAGGCAACTCCTCCTCTCCCCCTCCCTCTCTGCAATCTTCTGGGACAAGTCACAGGTTCCAGAAGGTTGCCTGGCCACTAAGAGAGCGTAATGCAACTCGCACATGTGCACCCGGCTGTGAAGCCGCAAGCTGTCACAGCCAGGTGCCCACACTTGCAATGCTGGCGCTGCGGAGAGGCGAGGGAGAGGAGCGAGGCTTTGGGCGTCCGCATCGCTGGACCTTGGAACAGGTGAGTGTGTGTTTATTAAAAGTCAGCAGCTACACTTTTTGTAGCCACTGACTTTTAACCCTTTTGCTGCCAGGCCCCTGTGCTCCATTTTTACCCTCAGGTGGCCAGACCATTTTTTGCAATTTTTCCTTTGCTTTTTTTATTTTTCACTTCTAGCTTTCAAAGTTTCTAATGGGGATCCCATTCCCCATCCATCTAGCAGAACGGGTCAGATGGTATCCGATGGAACTGGACAGGCAGTTCGTTTCCATCCGACCACCCCATAGAGAACAGCAGGCGGTGTCTGTGACCTCTCTGCATGAGCAGTGCAGACACAGACCTGTCAACCTCCTGATCAGTGGGGATCAGCAGACAGATCATCGCTGAGCAGGCGGATCTGCTTGACAGAGTCCGATCCATATGAAAGGGGTCTTACCAGGAGCGGGGCCGGTCCATTAGGCCACATGATTAGAACCTGAGGCTCTAATTGGCTTGAAAAAGGTTGGGCTGCACCCCAAAGCCACCCACTTGTGATAATAGCGAATTAATATTCGCTATTGTTCTTCCGAGGAAGCCATGGAGGGGTGAGTGCGGAGGGAGACCGGCACTGTGGAGGGGTGAGTGCGAGAGGGGGGACATCTCCACGGACCTGGGAAGGTGTTGCCATCCCCCATAAAAGTCACTGGGTCTTGCTATGTTTTTTTTTTTTTTTTCGTTTTTTTGGCGTGGTCTTTGGTGAGATATCAGAGGTCTAAACAGACCCCCATATCTCCCAGCACTTTACTTGAATGAATAATGAATCTGTATAGAGATTTCTCACTCATTCATAAACTGACAATCTGATAATAGTAACACTCGCAGCTACTATTATCAGCAGTCAGTGGACATTGCGCCCACTGTGCTACATGGAGGGGGGTGGTAAACACATGTTTACCCAGCCCCCGCAAGCCCAAACTTCACCTGCACTGCTCCTCGCCGCCATCCCCAGCCTGTCAGAATGTCGGAGAAGAAGCTGCAGGCTGAGGGAGGGAAAGGAGGGATGCCACTCCCAGCATGCATGGGTCGGGGGTGCAGGGGCCATTATGGGGGGTGATTGGGGGGACATATCTGGATCCCCCTGAGCCCCAGCGGCACCTGAAGCCGGCGGGAGTGGAAGAGGGATGCCGGCTTATGATGGTAGCTGCAGGGATCTAATTTGCGGGGGGGGGGGGGGGTCTGATCGGGTGGAGGGGAGTAATAAAGGAGAGTGGGGGGAGTAGTTTTAGGTGGAAGGGAGCGTCAGGGAGGTGGAGAGGCCGGGGACAGGGAAGGGCCGGCATGGGGGGGGCGGGGCAGTTACATTTAGGGTTAATAACTCTGGGTTGTAATTCGTCGATCAGTTATAGAATTGTTCAGCAGATTCTGCTATAGGTTTATGGTCATTGAAGTGACCATGAGCTTATAGGAGAGGGAGAAAAGAGGCACTTCTGTAGGTCCGGAAAAAAAAAAAACAGGGAAAAGTTGAAATTGTCAAGCTCCACCTAGCAAAATCTCTGGAAAATGCTGAGTAGCCCTAATATTGTGTGCCAACCCTTAAACATGGTGCAGGGGAGTTCTATTTGGCATTCCCTGGGATCTCACCAGATGGAGTGTATGATGCTATTGCCCAGGTGCTGCAGACGGAAGCTGAGTACAGTTAATGTTTTTTCTTTCGCATGGAGGAGGGAGCGAGCGGAGTAAATAAGCAGACCTTGCATTTTTAGTGCAAGATCTGCTTAACTGCCCTTGTGCAGACTTGCCTGCCATCCCATTACAAATCACATTCTGTGTGGGTTAGCTGGGTGCTCTGTGCATGGTGCAGTGTGTTTTTCCTGCTTACCTTTATGAGTGGCTTTCTTTGCATATTTATGCTGCTGGACAATCCTTGCAATGTGTGTGTCTGTTAGAGTTTCTGACTGATGTGACTATATTATGTTCACAATCTGTTCCTATGTATAAGTTTTATTTCTATATGTTCATGGGGAAGCCATATTTTGTTCATTTCTGCTTCGCAATGCTACAGCACAGAATTTACTGCTCCTTCTCACAAAGCAAGTATACAAGTCCCCTGACGGATTGGAAACAATGAACTCCCTATTAAGCGAATATCTTATTTCAGCAGTTGTTAGTGGCTGTAAACTCTTTTTCCTATATCCAGTGACGTGATTGGCGTCGGATGATACACAAAAATGAAACAAATCCTCCTACATAAGTTGTACCTGTTTATCTGCTACCATCTTTCCTGTAGACCCTTTTACAAAACACAGATGAAAGGGTTTTTCTCAGCAGCAGAAAGTAGGGAGCGGGGGATCTGACGTCAGACACTACAGAGCTGAGAACAGATGGGTAGAAAAGTACCCCCCCCCCCCCCCCCCTCCTCACGGGCTCAGAGAAACATAGAGGGTATGACTCGTCTGCTGTGTGCAGAATTTTTTAGAGGGATGCCGGTGGGCAGGAAAGGTTTAAGTTGAAACCTGCAATAATAACTCAACATATACAGCGAGTAAAAGAAGTATTGAACATGTCACCATTTTTCTAGGTGAATGGATTTCTAAACATGCTATTGACATGAAATTTTCACCACATGTCGGTAACAACCCATGCAATCTATACATATGAAAAATGGGAAAATTAGGTCGGTCCCCTAAGACAGGGAAAAAAAATGGACTATGGCGGTACTCGTTTGATTGGTATGAATTCAGATTATATTGTGGGTAAATACATTTTATTAATACAAAATTGATATAAAATAAAAAAATACATGATCAAATACATATTCAAATGCATGATCACAATCCATGTATATCACCATTATGGTCCCCAAAGGGGGAGGATCACATTGGGATAGTTGTTCACGGATAACATATCTCAACTAGTTTCACGGCCTGAGAACCGCTTTGTCAGGAGAATATCTGCGATTTGATTAACAAGCAATCAAAATTAAAAACGTATACAAAATAAAATGTATTAAAGTGGGGTTGCACCCAAAAAAAAAGCATGAATGTTCCTAAAAAAAAAAAAACATTTGGAATTTTTTTTTTTTTTAACTCACCTTTAAATCGCTGTTGCTAGGGGGTCCCTCGTAGTCTGCCTCCTTCAGAGCCTGGGCTGGTGACATCACTTCCCCTCGGCACAGGAAGGGCTCAGCTCTGCCCCCTCCCTCTTGTCAATCATCTGGGACACGTGACAGGTCCCAGATGATTGCGCAGCCGGCCCCTCTCCGTTACCATGCCGGTGAATGGAGGGGGGATGAGTGTTGCTTCGATCCCTCGCATCGCTGGACCCTGGGACAGGTAAGTGTCCAATTATTAAAAGTCAGCAGCTGCAGTATTTGTAGCTGCTGACTTAATTTTTTTTTTTTTTAAATGGGCACCCCGCTTTTAAGTTAAAAAGGAGAAAAGAATTCATATGGAGGTGAGAAGAGTGCGATATTGCTTACCCGTAACGTATATCCAAGTAGATAAGGGTAATGAATAGTTGGATAAATTACACACAGAAAAGGACAGTAATGAAGAAAAAAGTGTGAAAATAGTGGAAAGAGTAAAGTGGGGAAACGTAGGAGGGATTTGTGGGGGGGGGGGTAGGCAGGGGGGGGGTAGGCAGGGGGAAAGGTAAAAAAAAAGGGGGGTAGGAAAAAGGGGAGGGAAGTAGTTTTATATCAATTTTGTAATATAATTACTTATAATTTACGTATTAAATTAATTTCAGCTTGCGTGTTCAATACTTTTTCCCTGTGCCATTCCGTTTTATTATACATAACTTAATTTCTGAACTTATTTGTTTTGGTTTCTTTGTATGTATGGATTGCATGGATTGTTACCAATGTGGTGAAAATGTTCATGTCAATAGCACCTTTAGAAATATATTTACCTCGAAAAATGGTGACGTGTTCCATATTTATTTTACCCGCTATATACCTAAAAAAAATAAAAATAAAACTACACTTTAGTTTCCCTTTAGTTGGAGTATTGGAGACCTTATAACTGCAAATGGATCCAACACAGGTCCATTGCAGACTTTTGGTAGAATAAAATGAATGTTGTGCAATTTAGATGTCTATCAGAATGCTGTGAAAGAAATTAGTATTCTGTAGTGTTAAGTTTTAGAATGGCCGAGGTTTTAGGCTCCATGCACACTGAAGCTCATAAACTGCAGTTTATTGGAGTTTGGGAGTTTTTTTTAAAAGCCCATAGACTCCACTCTGTTAGCCTAGGTATCCATGCACACATGGAAGTTTTTTAGCTTTAATGAGCAGTGGAGTTTATGAGCTTTTTTCTGAACGCCAGAAATTTGCGTTCAAAGTGCAGTTTTTCACCGCCAAAAAAAGCCAAACGCTCATGAACGCGCGTTAATTAGCTTCCAGCATTCTATTTTTTCAATGCATTGAGGGAGTTTGGAATACATTGTGGGATTTTTGGAGTGTCCTCTGTGTATTTTTATTAAAAACGCCCATAAACGCTAAGTGCCGTTTTTCACCGCCAAAAAAAGCCAAACGCCCATTAACGCTAATGCTAATATACGCTCATAAACGCTAGTACAAAACGCTGTAAAAAGCACGTTTTTCAACCAGCGTTTTCTGCCAGCAATCTGGCGTCCAGAAAAGGCTTTTTTGAGCTTCAGTGTGCATGGAGCCTTAGTATTGCAGTTGTCCATTAAATTGCAGGTCAGAAGGCCAGGACACCCTATAATGAATTTTATAATGATTTTTATTGATATAAACCACAATGTAACGTTTAGGTTGGAGCAAACAACTCTTCAAGTCTTCGATCCTTTCCTAGTCACAAAATGAACATACAATATAACCTTATGAAGTCGCCTTTAAGGATTCTCATCTGTATCTTCTCAACTGTAAGGAGAATTCAGTTTGTCCTTGTAGCTGTGTTAATGTCACTTCTGATGTCACATGTAAGATCTTAGGCAACAAAAAACCTTCCAATTATAATTCGACTGCCAAGTGTCAGCTAGATGCTGATGACATTTATATTGAAACAACTGTTACTGTGTTTAGAAAATACATTGTAATTAAAATAGATATAATCAGAGTCGGGAATCTGCATGTCAAAGTTGTCAATGATACATTTTTGTTCTATGCTGGAGTCACTTAGTGTACCCATATTGACAATTGTATAATAAAGTGGTAATTTGTCCTAAAGTATATATGAAGCCAAAACTCCTTGTTTTGGTTTAGGATAGAGTAGGGAATGGTCAGGATCTTTTTTATTATTCTTCCTCTGTCCTGATGGCATTGTTCCCCCTTCATTTCCTGTTCCAAAAATAAAGCTGGAAGTAAGAAAGGATCTCTCCAAAACAAGGGGACATCTCCTCTTAGGCAGTTGTCACCAGAACAGATTTCCCAATAGAACCTAGTGTTCTTGTGGCAATTGTCACCGGGACCAACAATGAAGATGAATTTTAAAGGCGACAAAGTAAGACATGAACGATGAAGTTGGTATTTGAATAATACCGAGCATTGTTTTAGACTCCTGGGTTGCTCTAGTCGGTTCGCTGTAGACTACTACATGTTTGCTTTATGAAGCACAGACCCCAAAGTTAAAATTAAAGGCCAAGTTCACCTTTTGTAAAAAAAAAAAAAAAAATTATAATAAATGCAATTTTTTTTTATATTTTTACAAAATTTTAACGCTAAATTACTAAATATGGGTGTAACCTTTAACTTGTTACAAAGGTGAGCCTATCCTTTTAAAATGGCTAATTACATTTTTATCCTGATGTGTTAATAACAAAATTGTCATCCTTTTTAACTGCTACAATACTTGTGATTGATTTTTGAAAAAGAAAAGGAAATTGCATTGTATCATGGTTGTGGAAACATGATAAAGTGATTCTCTAGTAGTTAGTATATATTAACTTAATTTCTTTTATTTTTTACTGTAAGGACCATTTCAATTTTTTTGTATACAGTATTTCATTCCACAATACCATAACGACTCTGTGGCCTAGTTTTTAAATGTATGTAAAGATGCACTTAAGCAGCCTTTCTCTACCAGCTTCACCAGGGGTGCTTTCTGTTTGAGAGCTGCTTGGTTAGAGATTGGAGACAGAGACTTATGGCACTGTATATCGGTGTAGAGTGGGCGCTCAATTTGGACAACCGTAATGGACAGAGCCATGACATTTGTGTGCCAGTCAAACCGAGACAAGGGGTAGGACGATGCTGTCTTCTGAGTCCCAAATTGTTGTCTCCCAGTACTCTATAAACACCCATTGTACCCGGCAGTGCGGGCCCAGCCACCACATACCTAACACTGGCAGAAAAGTGTCAGGAGGTATAACTTTACAGTGAAAGTCAACCAAACGGATGCCTGGGTCAGCCAGGTAAAGTAAATCTGTGTTTTTTTTACAAGGCCATATGTATGTGAATGCATGTATGCAGTGTGTTTGTATGTGCAGTAAAATCTTGGATTCCGAGCATAATTTGTTCCGGGAACATGCTTGTAATACAAAGCACTCATTTCCCCATAAGAAATAATGAAAACTCAGATGATTGTTGTTCCACAACCATTTATTCATAAGTCCTGCAGTGTATAGTTTATAAAAAGATTCTAGAAATGTGACCAGGTTGTGTAACCATAAAATGTCCATCCACAAATAGAAGCCTCCACAGGGGGATTAGAAGCAAAATCCAGCTTGAGCTACGGAGTATAAAAGAGAAGAGGCGCCTCCTAAGTGTAGCACTATGGCAACATTTAGCAACTCACGTGGTTGATGATTAAAACCGACAAATCTAAGTATGCAAGCATCTGGGGTAAAACTGTCCACACTGCCGGCTGTCAGTCGGCAATCGTGACCGGGGAAGATTACCCTGCAGTACAGCGACCTGAAAGAGAGGCTTGAAGCACTCGTGGAGCGCAGTGCGGCGGATGGTCTACGTGGACAGCTTTACCCCGGATGCCTGTATACTTGCATGTGCTTGTTTTAATCATCAACCATGTGAGTTGCTAAATGTTGTACCTTCATTAAATGTAACCATATTGCTACACTTTGAGCCACCTCTTGTCTTTGTCCTCGTGACGCTACTTGTATATCAAGACATTGCTCGTTTATCAAGTCAGAATTTCTGAAAAAAAATTTGCTTGTCTTGCAAAACACTCTTAAACCAAGTTACTCTCAATCCAAGGTTTTACTGAATGTATGTAGGTGTTTGTTTTCCAAAAATCTCATGGGGGTACTGCTGTGCTATGAATTAAGAGTGGAATGAATCATACGAGGTGCTACTCTGTGTATGTTACATTCCTCTGACCCGTGCACTCTGTTCACTATGGTGTGAGTTACTTTCACTCCTGACCCCTGCACACTCTGTACATTACATGCTTCTGACACCTGTGCAGCCATGTGTGACATGGAGACTAGTTAGTCTTATAGCCAGTGCAAGAGGCCAGGAAAAGAAGTGAGGGGGATTTGTTAGAGTTGCAAGAAATATATGTAAGAGCCGGTCTTTTCCTCCATTGCAATGTTGTCCCAAGAAAAAAATGACACCATTCTTCTTGACTACCTTAAATCTTAAATTTGACATAGGACAGTCGTAATGTAGACGTCCTCCATCCACTAACTATTCTTAATTGTTCCCCCCTCCTCCTACCTATCTTACCTACCCTGCATAAAAAAAAAAAAAATTAGTTGGTGATGGGCTTGAATTCTACCTTAAGCCAGCTTTCCAGTCTTGTATGATAGTCCTTAAAGTGGCTCTAAGGGCAGAAGGTTTTATACCTTAATGCGTACTTACCTGAGCTCGATCTCCATCCAGTGATGTGCATGAGAGCAGCGCCTCTCCTGAGTCTCGCTCTTCACATTGGCTTACACAGCAGGGGAAGCCATTGGTGCCTGCTGCTGTCAATCACAGCCAGTGAGCCAATGAGGAGAGAGCAGGAGGTGGGGCCGAGCCACGCTCTGTGTGTGAATAGACAATGTCCATTCACAGGAGCACAGCCTGCTCGAGTGCTTCCATAGCTGGGACTGCCGATTGGGGACCCAAAAAGAAGAGGATCAGGGCTGCTGTGTGCAAAACCATTGCACAAAGCAGGTAAGTAAAACATGTTTTTTTTTTTTTCACTGCAACAAAAAATTAAGGCAACGGCAATACAAACTGGAAGATTACAAGGCTGATTTTACATTTGTATACACACAGCCTAGAGTAGATCCTGAGCCATCTGGCAATTGTAGCAGCAAAGTCAGCCCACTATTCTGGCCCACACAAGATTATTGGACAGGCTATGCAACTCTTATCCATTGGAGAACCAGTCTAGGGTAGATTTTGCTATCCGTGGTGATGGCCAGATTTGACTAATGTAGGCAGAACAGGTGCTTACTGTCCATTGTAAGTTACAGTGTAAAGAGGCATGAACTATGTCTGTTTTAGAGCAGCCTACATTCAACTGAATCTTAAATCACGATAATTTAGTATTCATACAGAACTTGACTCTTTTATAACCATCATCAGAGAAAAATGTAAATAACCTTGTTTAACAGGTAACCGGCTCATGATCTTTAGACTTGAGAATACCCCTGTATAAGAAACTATATGGCAAGAACTGTTATTCTAACAGACTTGTGACCATTCTGAAACAAGAAAGTGTGTGATGCCTGCTAGGTAGTATTTAAGAAATGTTCTTAGAAGCACAAAGTGAATAGTCTGCCATTTTAATACTCGGCCATGTTCAGTTCACATAATGATCGCTTTCAAAGTGTGTAGATAGCTGGTGCTTTAGAATATATACTTTATGGAATGATTTAGCTGACTGCACTTCCAGAGTGATCCTGGCATGATTTTTGAGAACTTGATTCTTTGCAGTCTCTGTGTTTCTTAACCACTTCAGCACCAGGCCATTTTACACCCTTCCTTTTTGTGATTCGGCACTGCGTCGCTTTAACTAACAATTGCGTGGTCGTGCGACGTTACACCCAAACAAAATTGACATCCTTTTTTCCCCACAAATAGAGCTTTCTTTTGGTGGTATTTGATCATTTCCTCAGTTTAGGCCGATACGTATTTTTCTACATATTTTTGGTAAAAAAAATAGCAATAAGCTTATATAGATTGGTTTGAGCAAAAGTTATAGCGTCTACAAAATAGGGAATAGATTTATTGCATTTTTTTTTTTACTAGTAATGGCGGCGATCTGCGATTTTTTTTTTTTTTTTTTTTTTTTTTTTTTCGTGACTGCGACATTGCGGCGGACACTTCGGACACTTTTGACACATTTTTGGGACCATTCACATTTACACAGCAATCGTTGCTATAAAATTGCAGTGATTACTGTGTACATGTGACTGGCAGGGAAGGGGTTAACACTGGGGGGCGCTGCAGGGGTTAATGTGTTCCCTAAGGTAGTAATTCTAACTGTGGGGGGAGGGGACTGACAAGGGGAGGGGACAGATCGGTGTTCCTCCGTACTGGAATCACATGATCAGTCTCCTCTCCACTGACAGGACGTGGAGCTGTGTGTTTACACACACAGCTCCACGGTCCCGTTGTTTTAACGGGCAATCGCGGGTGCCCGGCGGACATCGCGGCCGCCGGGCACTCGCACCGGGTCCCGAGCGACGCCGCGCGCGCCCCCTAGGCGGCCGGGAATGGGAGGACGTCATATGACGCCCACCCAGGATGGGAGATCCACCTTGTGGGCGTCATATGACAGTGGGCGATAGGGAAGTGGTTAAAAACTGAACTCCATACGAACCCCTAAATACCTATATGAAATACATACATTATATGGGAGAAGTTTTGACTAAAACTGGTCCATGAAACTGTGCATCATTTGGTAGAGGGGGGATTATGGCGTGGGGTTGTTTTTCAGGGGTTGGGCTTGGTCCCTTGGTTCCTGTGAAGAGAACTCTTAAGGCGTCAGCATACCAAGACATTTTGGACACTTTCATGCTCCCAACTTTGTGGAAACAGTTTGGGGATGGCCCCTTCCTGTTTCAACATGACTGCACACCAGTGCTCAAAGCATAAAGACATGGATGAGGGAGTTTAAGGTGGAGGAACTTGACTGGCCTGCATAGTCCTGACCTCAACCCGATGGAACACCTTTGGGCTGAATTAGAGCGGAGACTGCGACCTAGACTTTCTTGTCCAACATCAGTGCCTGACCTCACAAATGCGCTTCTGAAAGAATGGTCCAACATTCCCATAGACACACTCCTAAACCTTGTGGACAGCCTTCCCAGAAGAGTTGAAGCCGTTATGGCTGCAAAGGGTGGGCCAACTCAATATTGAACCCTACGGACTAAGACTGGGATGCCAATAAAATGTTCATGTGCGTGTAAAGGCAGGCGTAATATAGTGTATGTACTTCAGTACAGCTGACGGGTAATACTGCTCAATCTCCTATTCTGAGCCGGGTAGAAAGGAGCGCGAAAAACGGGGACTGCAAGAGGCTGCTACGAAGTCAAATTTAGATACTTAACACCACTTGCAAATAAAAAATAAAATTTTAATGATTTAATAATGACTACAGTTCAGCTTATTACAGTTTATTATCCAGCTATGACTGAGACTTAGACAGGAGTATTAACACTAGACCTGGATTTTACTATTGTGCTGCTATAGGGAACAAAATAGTTTTAATGCACAGAGTTGCATTCAGACTGGAAAAGAACAAACCTTTGCCTTTCTAATTCACTACAATTTTAATCATTGAATTATTTAGCCTAATACTTAAATTTTATGGTGAATTTGATATTCTTTCCTCTAGGGATGTTCTGATGTTAAATTAAGAGCTAAATGAGGTCACGTCATAATGGACTTTCCTTTATTTAACTATTATATTAGTGAAATGTGACGCTTGCTCGCTGTCCTTTGCCTTTTTTTTTTTTTTTATTAAACACTATTACACAAACCTGAAGCAGCCAAAAAGAGTGCGTCTTTGCTTGTCCAAACAGGTTGGGCTTTTTTGTAATTACATGTTGCTGTGCTTTGCCCTGTCTTTCTTAAATTTTAATGGAAATATATCTGTTTTCCTTATAGCTACCTAGACAGCTTAGATCGGATTGGAGCACCAGATTACCAACCTACAGAACAGGATATCCTGAGGACCAGAGTGAAGACCACTGGCATTGTAGAAACTCATTTCACCTTCAAGAACCTCCATTTCAGGTTGGTGTAATACCTGGACTTTCACACATTGTGGCACCTCCTGTAACCATAAAATAATTGGGGGATTAACACAAACTAGAGTTTGGAGAGACAGGGCTGAATAGGTGCAGTTTGCTGAGTTCAGACACATTTGCGTGTAGCTTCTTTTGTGTGCTGCCCTTTGTAATGGTCAGAAACGCACCTTAATTTATAGGTACCTGATTCTTTAACCGTTTTTACCCCAGCTATTCACAACTTCATCTCTGTTGTGTTAAGAACCATCATTATTAGATGATTGAGCCTCTTGATTAGAATGAATGCAGTATTTTGCCTTTTTTTTTTGCCTCATGCACGCATGTTGTAGCACAGGTTTACAAGCTGTAAAACAGCTTGTAATTTTTTCCATACATACACAAAACAAATGCACCAGACCACACACGATAAACATTTGCATTGTCTTGCAGTTTACTGCAAAATATAAGTCGGGTGCATTTTTGGTATGTGGTCGTATGTTTAGCAAACCCATTGAAAATGTTTAAATACCATAGAACACGTGTCAACATACACAAAAATACAAAGTCCCCAAAGAGTGTAACACCGCTCAGACTGTGGATAAAGATTTCATCTTGGGTGCTGGCCCCGGCTCACCACAGTCAATAGTAATTGAAGAAAAGGAAAATTTGGTTGCACACCATGAAAGGAAGAACTTCTGTAGAATAGTTACTTTATTGTCAAAGTGCCAAAGGACGTAGACAGGACGTTACAGGAACATTGTTACCAACATTGGTAACTATTCTACAGAAGTTCCTCCTTCCATGGTGTGCGACCGATTTTCCTTTTCTTCAATAACAAAAATACACACAGGTGTGAGTAGACCCTTTTAACATTCACACAAGATGTTAACAAGATTAATCGCTTTCATCAAAGTTTTATCCAAATTTCTTGGTAATGTAATAGCAGGCTAAATAGACCATTGCTTTTAGTAACTGTGGATATTACAAGATCCTGGATATTGGCTGGCCTGCTTATAGATCTGACCTCACTTGGTGGAGTCATTAATGTTCGTTCATCATACTATAGCCAATTCACTCATTGTATACCGTTGGTACTTGGAGTGAAAGCAAATCCTTGGGAAAAGACACTCCTAAGATACTCACAAGAAAGAGAAAAGCGGAAAGGCAGGATGGGTAGCACTGGAATAATGCAGATGGTGAAATTCTCCTATATTGGACCTCAAATTTGCCGCCTAACTGACCAGATCCGCCATACAATTCAATACATCGTCTATAGCATATTATCAATATATGACAAAGGTAGATTACAGTAGTCCTCAATAAAAGGAGGTTGTGTGTTTATAGAGAGTGGAAAGAGAGATCCCAATGGCTTGTGTTTTTGTGATATGTCCTGCCCCCCCTCCCCGTTCCCTCCTAGGCAGCCCAATTTGCAGTATGGGCGTATAACACGCACACACTATTTGCACCCGATTTTCAGGGTGAAAAGGTGCGTGTTGTATGCCAATAAATACAGTATCCAGTTATTAATGTACCGTATTTATCGGCGTATAACACGCACCCCAAGTTTAGGAGGGCATTTTAAGGAAAAAAAAGTTTTAGGGGGGAAAAAAAACTTACATTTAAGCCTCATTTGCAGCCTTGCCCAGCGCCATTTGCAGCCTTGCCCAGCGCCATTTGCATCTTGCCAGTGTCATTTGCAGCTTGCCCACGTTTAAATTTCCCGCCGCCGAAAAAGACCGCTCGATTTTTATTTTTTTTTTGTCACAATTTTTTGGGGGATCAGTGTATAACACGCACCCACGACTTTCCCCCGATTTTAAGGGGGGAAAAGTGCGTGTTATACGCCGATAAATACGGTATGTATCCCCTAGTGATCTAAGGTCTCCTGAAGAAGCAATATGCCACGAAATGTGTTGGGCCCATTGGGATCTTTTTCCACTCCCTATAAATACAGAACCTCCTGTCATATATTTTTTTTTACGATATGAACATAATGTATTGAATTATATGGGGGTCTGGTCTGTTTGACAAATTTGAGGCCTGATATAGGGGAATACTAAACACTTATTCTAATATCTTATTTTAATGTTTTGTACACCATAAAATGTTGCTTTTTTAATATTTCTGGATGCAACTTTATTCCTGTATTCCTGCATTCACACTTGGCAATTTTGAAATCGACAGCAGAATCAGTGATTTCAATCTTGGCAAAACATGCACCCCAAACATGGTTCAGTTTTGCCATGATTTTTGCACAAAGCTCATTGCCCAAAAAGGTGCATGAGCGTCTTTTGCACAACAAATGCGCATAGGGCAGTCTGTTAAAGTGAATGGGCTGCTCTATGCGTGACATGTGGAATCGTGTGAAAATAACGTGCACAAAATCGCGAACAAGAACACTTGTTCTTTTTTGGGGAAAAATGCTGCTAAAGTCTGTGGGTACCCTTAATTATAGAAGAATGATGCTATAAGATCGTGTTAGAAGTAGTTTAAATTCATCTTACCCTTAAAATTCCATCTAGATGACAAGCAACCAATGTGCCTAAAAAAATTTGAATGGGCATCTGAAATATTTAAACTTCTTAATTTCAGACTAATCTCTCCAACCTTGACCCCCTTCCTCCCTTCCCTCTTCATCATGTAAAAGCCTTTGTTTTTTATCTAATTGCCAATGGTACCAATGGGGTGAATGTCACTTTGCTTAAATTGCCGTTGAGGAAGAAAGAAGCAGATTTGTTCTTTTAAGGTCAACATACATTTAGAGCATGTAAGATCTTACTAACAAATGTAGTATTTGCGGACAAGGAATAATATAATATTTTTCTAGGGGATTTATCCTATCTGACATTGTTTTAAACTTCGTTAGCCAAGAGTAATCTCCCTTGATGGGCACATTACCTTATCTTAATGTTCTATAAAAATGTCCCCTAAATAATCTTCACTGGAGCACTTTGTATGAAAAAAGCCTTTACAGAATGGATTAATGCATCAAAGTTCCAGAGAGAACAAAGTATACATTGTGATTATTTCTCATCCTTCTGTATACACAATCAGCGCCTCCCTCTAGTGCTCAAAGTGAGAAATGTAACCATTTCTATTTTAGTGTGCTAGCAACTCACCCTTGCTGTATATAACATTTCAGAAAAAGCAGGAAAATGTATTTAGAAGATAATTTTAATGCCCAGCAAAACATTGCTGTGCCGTGTTAATATGCTGATCTGTTGAATTTTCTAAAGGCTAGCACAGTGATTACACTGATTACAAGGGGGGTCTCACTGCTGGATACATTCAGGTTAATGTAATATTAATTTAATGTATCAGAAGAATGAGATATGGGGGAAAATTTGGGAGTTGAGCTGATTCTGGCAGAGTAATCTTACTGCTGGAGGTACTTTAAGATTTAAAGTGGACCTATACTCTGACGTTAGTTTAAAGGGAACCAATCATTAGATATGTGCCAAAATCTGGATATTCAATACCAATTATGACTGGGCGGGATAAGTTTTCCCCATTATTTAGCTTTATAGCCAGGTCACACTAGTGTTTCTGTTGCTGGCACCGGTTAGAGGGTCACTAAGGACCCTTTCACACCGGGGCGGGAGCAGCGTCGGTGGTAAAGCAGCGCTATATTTGGTGCTGCTTTACTGTCGTTTTATCGGTGCTATTCGGCCACCAGCGGGGCGGTTTTAACCCCCGCTAGCGGACAAAATAAGGGTTGCCGACGGTATAGCTGCGCTGCCCTCAACCCCTCAATGGGTAGGAGCGGTGAATACACTGCTTTTTCACCGCTCCAAAGATGCTGCTAGCAGGACTTTTTTACCATCGTGCTAGGGGCTGTTTTTTTTTCTGGCGCTATACAGGCGCCTGAAAAATGCCTCAGTGTGAAAGGGGCCTTAAGATAGACTTACTTGCTCCTATGTTATCAGTCCCTTTCTGGTAAAGATGCTGCATAATCTGTCGCCAAAGAGAGAACAGTGATGGAGTGACACCATTCTGGTTAAGTCAGCAAGGGAGCAATGCAATAGATCGGTTCTCTCATAGCTATCCTGACACTGGTGGCATGGGCATAGTCTGAGCTGACACCTTAGCTTGAATGTCAGGTTGTTGCATCACCTGAACCCTAAGAAATGGAAGCAGATTTTTTTTTTTCCTGATCGATTCCCTGTAAATCAATGTTGACAGCCTTGCTGGGGTAGATAAATAAAGAATAATAGAAGGGTGGAAATGTACCTTTCCTGGAGAAAATGCTTTTTCCTGCTCCCTCCAGTGCTGGCCAAATTGCCAAAAACATAGGCATTTGATCAACTAAACTGCTGAAGGAAAATATCTTTGATTGCCCTCCCACCTCTCCACAGAGAGATGGCCAAGTAAGCAGTAATTGTGGTAGGAATCTGGAGCATTAGGTTTCATGCAAAGTACTGAACGTATTTCTGCCCTTTCATTATTATTTGTCTGCTGGAACAAGGCTATTCCTATATGGTTACATTTCAGGTCCTCATTGGGAAGCTATTACGTGCATCAGTCATCCATAGGTGAATATTAATTTAGAATTAACTTATAATTCATTTACAACTAGAAATTATCAGTTGTGAAAAAAATACTGCAAAGTTATGTTATGTGTACATATTGAACCGGGAAGGGTTGCGCTAAATGTTAAAAAATATTATGTGCAAATAATGACGAAAAACAAGTGAATATAAAGGAATTATGCTAGCTAAAAATTAGTGATGAGTGAATCAACCGAAGTATTGCTACTGATGGTGGACAAAGCAGCCCTAATGTGAACATCAAACCATATATTCGTAGTAACAACCAAAAGGTTTAGTGTAAATCTATTGGTCACACCAGGCTTGGCAGTGAGCCAGCGAAGACTCAATGTATATCAATATACAATATGTATCAAATGTGCTAGGCTTGATGTACAAAATAAAACACACAAATAAAGTCCAAGTGACAAAAATGGTGTAGGCTAAATAATCAAACATAAGACAAAAATCAAATTGTCCAAGTGACAGAAAGGTCCAGTCCAGAGGCGACTGCGTCTGACTTCAACCGTGAAAATGGTGACTTTCCAAAGTGGTATCCAACAGATAAGGTGACCAGTGCTCAGTGTTCCCACCACCAGGTGAAATGCAGGCTTACCAGATCAAGATGGAACAAACGCATGTGGCTATAGCCCAGCCCAGGCCTTTTCCTCTGGGGTGTCGTGGTTCCACCTCTGTCTCAGGAATGGATGGTGATGTGCCTCAGATGGTGATGGATCAGGGGATCTCCAGCAGTGGGGGAGTGTCTCTATGGTCTCAAGTACGGTTCACCCGAACGAAGGGACGGGAAAAAGAGAAGAAACACACCATGGGCAGGATCCAACGGGTTTATTTAATCCAAAAGCGCCATAGAGCGCAAGTATAAAACAAATAAAAAAAGGGGATTTAAAATTTCGCGGCCGGCCGGCTGCAATACACGCCCGTGCTAGGACGTAGAACGCGGTGACGTCAGCACGTCGCTCCTCCCTACGCGTTTCGTCAGAGAGTGACATAATCATGGGTCCCATGATTACGTCACTCTCTGACGAAACGCGTAGGGAGGAGCGACGTGCTGACGTCACCGCGTTCTACGTCCTAGCACGGGCGTGTATTGCAGCCGGCCGGCCGCGAAATTTTAAATCCCCTTTTTTTATTTGTTTTATACTTGCGCTCTATGGCGCTTTTGGATTAAATAAACCCGTTGGATCCTGCCCATGGTGTGTTTCTTCTCTTTTTCCCGTCCCTTCGTTCGGGTGAACCGTACTTGAGACCATAGAGACACTCCCCCACTGCTGGAGATCCCCTGATCCATCACCATCTGAGGCACATCACCATCCATTCCTGAGACAGAGGTGGAACCACGACACCCCAGAGGAAAAGGCCTGGGCTGGGCTATAGCCACATGCGTTTGTTCCATCTTGATCTGGTAAGCCTGCATTTCACCTGGTGGTGGGAACACTGAGCACTGGTCACCTTATCTGTTGGATACCACTTTGGAAAGTCACCATTTTCACGGTTGAAGTCAGACGCAGTCGCCTCTGGACTGGACCTTTCTGTCACTTGGACAATTTGATTTTTGTCTTATGTTTGATTATTTAGCCTACACCATTTTTGTCACTTGGACTTTATTTGTGTGTTTTATTTTGTACATCAAGCCTAGCACATTTGATACATATTGTATATTGATATACATTGAGTCTTCGCTGGCTCACTGCCAAGCCTGGTGTGACCAATAGATTTACACTAAACCTTTTGGTTGTTACTACGAATATATGGTTTGATGTTCACATTAGGGCTGCTTTGTCCACCATCAGTAGCAATACTTCGGTTGATTCACTCATCACTAATTTTTAGCTAGCATAATTCCTTTATATTCACTTGTTTTTCGTCATTATTTGCACATAATATTTTTTAACATTTAGCGCAACCCTTCCCGGTTCAATTTTTCTATTTGCTTATCACAATTTGGTTGCTGCTTTTCTGTAGGTATTTTTTTGTCCAGCGCGATTTTCTTTTTGTATTACTATATGTGTACATATTGTCTGTTGTCATCAAGAAGTTTTTCTTCCCCCAGGCTGTTTGATGTCGGGGGACAACGATCAGAGCGGAAGAAATGGATTCACTGTTTTGAAGATGTGACCGCCATCATTTTCTGTGTCGCTCTGAGTGGGTACGATCAAGTTCTTCATGAAGATGAGACTACGGTGAGTGTGACATTGACTGCCAATTGACAATATATATCTGCATCTCTAAGGTTATGGTGATCAGCTGACTATAAATGGATAAAAGCACTTGCTCACTTGTGTTTGTATATCTTGGCAAATGTGGGAACACACTATAGATGTTCACACTTTGACATACCGGCATGATATTCTGTCTTAAATTAATTTTCTTCCTGGTTATATGTGATTTCAACCAGACTGACCACCTGTGTAGGCCACCAATTGCCAGTGTCAAAATAGATGTCACTCATGCTGGAAAGCATTGGGTAGAATCGTTTTATGTGCTCGGTATATGTTGTATCCTCATTGAAATGCTGTTGGTAACATTACATCAAAATAGATATCCAGTTTGTCCAAGGCTCTGCCAACTTCCATGGATCCTCACTATAAACAATGCAGGTACTGTATTGCCATGATTGCTGTATAGGATTAAACTCTAGTCCTTTCATAGGTAACCTAAAACTGTATGCTGTTGCAGGTTGTACCTCCTTCCTTTTTGTTTCCATGTTTATGGTTTTGTCTATGAAATATGTTGGCTGGTAGGTGTATACAGTAAGACTGAATAAATTACGGTAATGGTACGGTCTTCCAAAGTCTCTAATATGATTTTGAGTTTCTGACTTTGACCTGGTAAGATTTATTTTGATCTATTGCTGTGAAATATGACCTATTCAGATTGTTTGCTAAATCAGCATGAGATTTACAGTACATGTAAGTAAAGGAACCTCAACAGAAAAATCCCCATCAACTAGCACTATAGACAGAATGTATAGCTGTGGTTCTTGGCCCCAGGGGAAACGGCTTTCTATGGAAAGAGGCAATGGCATTTTCCCATCTTACCAAGAATTGTATTGACTTCAATATTGACTTCATGGGTCCTGCTCAAGCTACTCATATTGATCCTTCTCAGAGTTTTGCATAGTACAGAATGAAACCATACAAAATTATCTATCTATTTTTTTTACATGGACACGCAGAATGTAAATGATGTTTAATAATTCAGTAAATAAACGATACGGCGTGAGCCAAGGCAAATACGTCCAGGTAAGGTGGTAATGCTGAAATGGCAATAAGTTTTATCCAAATTAGTTAAACGATTTAGTGCCTTTACATTAATCGCATCACAATGTCTGTGGAGTACAATGTCAATGAGAAATATAGGCAAAATACAAATCTGTGTGCCACTCATTTAATAGTCAACCACCCAGAGGCCTTATTAATCAAAAATATCTGAAGACTTGTTTTCAGCTAAATATAATAAGGGCTAGCCTTTGACATGCACAAACCGAGTAATTGCACAGCACACTATATCTTATGACACACAGGAAACAACCCCCTTCATTATATTTTTAATTCAGTCCCCAAACTTCTCCATGGCGACACACAGAAAAGGGGAGAAGCCAAGAGCACCGGCGGGGGACCCCACCAAAAGAGGAGGATCTGAGCGGCTCTGTTCAAAGCCATGACACAGAGCAGGGAAGTATAACATGTTTGTTATTTTGAAAGAATAAGTTTACAATAACTTTAAGAGTATGACCTAACCAGTTTACAGCCCTCCAAAGCTCATGCTGAAATTTCACAAGTGGATGACTTCATTACAATGAAACTAAACTCCAGACAGATATAAGAATTAAAAAAATTATAAAGCGCTGTAATCATTAATGCATCATTACATTTATTTATGTTTTTTAAGTGAGCAGTATAAGCACCTAAATTTCACCCGAAAGAAGTAGCATAAGAAGCCATTTGGGTGTTCTTTGCTGCAAGGACCATGGTGATGAAGGGAGAGAGAGTAGAGTGACAAAGGGATAAGCTAAGCAGTCTGCTGCATCTCTCTATCACTGTCAGGTCACAGGCTGGAGACGGAACAAGTATTACTGAACTGCAGAGTAAAATCTGGTCTCCTTACCTGCCAGACAAGGCTGTGCTGTGTGCTACAGGAATGAAAGAGCTCTCATATCTATTTTATCTGTATATTTAATAGCTTGCAGTGAGGTTAGTTTTAAAAATGAAATACAATCTCTGGAATTTTATAAACCTTTACGGCAGTAGTTTATCACTCTGGTCATGTGATCTTGCTGCACTGTGTCAGCCAGCAGCAGCCGCAGGGGAGCATAAGGGAGCACCAACAGATGGGCCATAGGAGCGTATGGGTGGCCTCACCGCTCCCAGGTATTCCACACATTGAGCACTCTCTCAGTAAGTGTATACATCTTTCATACACAGGTTTGTTAGTATAAGTGTTAGGAGGCGGAGGAAGCACTTTTGAGATTAGTTTGGATTTAGCCTCTGATCTAACATACTGAGAGATGTCAATGCTTAGAATAGGGCCTGTGTGTGCTGGGAAGCTGTCAAAAATGTGACAGCTTCCCTCACTGGGCTCTATCCCTGACCCCATTCAGTTGTCAGCTGGGAAAACGGATGTCATTACTTAAATATCAATGTTTGGGAAATGATGAGTCACATCGGAGGCAAACCTGATGAGGAACTAGTCTCCATGGCTGCAGTGCTTGTTGGGTGGGCAAAGCCTGATGGGGAACTGAGAGACTGATTCCAACAGGTGTAGACTGATTCCTGTGGAATTTTTTTATTTATTTATTTTTTAATCACCCATCAGGCTCTGCCAACCCCACTACAAAACTGCTTGGCCATGTGCCTATCTGTGAGATGGGCCCAGTGGTTGGGGAGGGAGCTCAGTAATGCTGCACTGAATTGGAGTGTCCTGTATGCATACTCTGCCCTCGGTGCCTCCACCTCCTAAGATGGATTTGCTTACAGGTACATGAATTTGTCACAAAGACAAATTTGTTGAGGCGGTATGAGGGATTTTACTACACTCTTTATGAATTCCCCCAACGTATCCAAAACCATTATAGTTTTCCTTTGATTGCATTTGTATACAGGGTACCGGTCACGGTTGTACCATTTTATGCTTTACCACAGTGGCACAAATGTTTGTATTCACAAGCCCTCATTCTTTAACTCCCGAATTTAATACGTGGTAGTTTCTGTCTTTTTCTGAATAAATGCACAAAAACTCTGGTCCAAACTCAATGTTCCATCACCCTTTGGCTAGTCCTGATACAAGACAACACAGTACTGTTCTCTATCATTGGACAATTATCTGATATATCTTCACACATCTTAGTTTTGGACTCCAGTGTTCTCAGACTGAAACGTGTGTGTGCTTATGTACAGCCTGAGGAGACTGTATGCAGACATCTGACTCCTTTTCACAGGACATCCAGGCAACTTTGCATAACATAGCGCATCAAGTACAGTCATATTGTCTGCTGCACACATCTTATTCAATCTGAATCAATGCGTTGTCATGGCTGGACAGATTTTCTCACAGCTGCAATACCATATTTCTTTTCCAATAAGAAGCGCGTATACAAAACATAGGTTGACACATGAGTACAATTGTCTCCCTTGCATAGAAAAAGAATGAAATGGGGAATACATTATATAAAAAGGGAGGAAAAGAAAACTCTAATCAAATTTCCCAACTTGGATTACAGAAAAATCATCCTATGTGACTTCAAATGTTAGAACCAATGCATACAAAATCTGCAGGCAAACATGGTAACAAGAAATGAATGGGACCTTACCGGCCTGTCAGTATGTATGAAATGTTATTTCCAATCCAATGTGTCAATCTGAGACAGAGCAAACATTCCCAGGTTGGGGACAGGGATCCCTTCCATCGCATCGCCCCAGTACAAATCTCAGGCGCTATGTTACATGGATGTTGCGAAGGAGCAGAAGGCAGAAGATGAATAAAAAGAAAAGAAGGCGATTAAAGAGGATTGCATACCATATTTCTGGTTCAATACGTTTTTTATTGCAGAAGTAGTATTAAAGCGGTTCTGCACCCATTTCATTTAGTAAATCTCTTTGCCTTCCAAATCAGGCAAAGAGTACTAAATGAAATGTTTTTTTTTTTTTTTTTTTTTTTTTTTACTTACTTACCTTGTAATTGATGACTTCCGGTCTTCTCTCTCTTCGGCGGCGGGCGGGGTCTCTACGTCGATCATCGTCACGCCGCACTGTCTCCTGGGATCTGGTGTCATTGATCCCAGGAGTCAGTGCGGGCATCTTCCGAAATCTCGCAAGATTTCGGCCAAATCTTCCGAAATCTCCCGAGATTTCGGCCACATCTTCCGAAATCTCCCGAGATTTCGGCCACATCTTCCGAAATCTCCCGAGATTTCGGCCACATCTGCCGAAATCTCGTGAGATGTCGGCAGATGTGCCGTTACTGCGCACGCGCGAGTAACGGCGGTGCATGCTGGGCCATCTACAGTGCCTGTGGGGTTTCACATGCCCACAGGCAAGATGGACCCCAGCAGACAAGAAGAAGACAAGAAGAAGATGAAGATGAAAACCGGCGGCGATCGAGATGGAAGATGGAACAGGTAAGTCCCCCAATTGAGCTATATGCCCTTGGCATATAGCCCAAAAAAAAAAAAGAGTGCAGAACCGCTTTAAGCATACAACAATGTCAAAGGCACCTAGATCGCCCACGCAGGGGCTGGAACTGGCGCATAAGAGACAAAGACAACAAAAGAGAATGCAACATAAACCGAGGAGGGCAGCCTCCTAATTAACAGTCATAGAAATCCTGAGTGCAACTTGCGTAATTTGGGGTGACCCCCAGAAGTGCAGGAAAGACCAGGACATAATGTATTGACTCTGCATTAAGATCGTCTTGGACCTTTGTTAGTAATCAAAAAAGGGCTAGGAGCCCTGGTAAGAGAGGAGGAACAGAGAGAAATAGGAAAGAGCAGGGTAGAATAAGAGAAAGTGGAAAGGGAAAAAGAGAGGGGGGGCCCGGGACCATCCAGTAAACCAGTCAGAACCGATCCATACTAGCCAGAGGAAGTTCGGGGAAGGCATATGCAAGCCAAGGCTCCCAAACTTTAACCGCTTAAGGACCGCCTCCTGTAGATTTACGTCAGCAGAATGGCACGGCTGGGCAGAAGCACGTACCGGTATGTCCTCCTTTAAGTGCCCAGCCGTGGGCGACCCGGTCCTGAGCTCCGTGACCGCGGCACCAGCGGACCCAATCGCCGCTGGTGTCCCGCGATCGGGTCACAGAGCTAAAGAACGGGGAGAGGTCTGTGTAAACAAACCTCTCCCCGTGCTTCCTACACTGCCTGTCACTGATCGGCTGTTCCCTGTCATCGGGAAAGCCGATCAGTGACGTCAGACGTAAAGCCACGCCCCCCTACTGTAAAAAAACACACACACTGATGTAACCCCTCCCCGCCCCCTAGTGGTTAACTCCTTCACTGCCAGTGTCATTTACATAGGAATCAGTGCATTTAAATAGCACTGATTTCTGTATAAATGACAATGGTCCCAAAAATGTCCGATGTGTCCACCATAATGTCGCAGCCACAATAAAAATCGCTGATCGCCGTCATTACTAGTAAAAAAAAATATTAATAAAAATGCTATAAAACTATCCCCTATTTTGTAAACGCTATAACTTTTGCGCAAACCAATCGCTAATTGCGATTTTTTTAATTTTTTTTTTTAACCAAAAATATGTAGAAGAATACGTATCGGCCTAAACTGAGGAAAAAACGTTTTTTTATATATATTTTTTTGGGGATATTTATTATAGCAAAAAGTAAAAAAATATTGAATTTTTTCAAAATTGTCGCTCTATTTTTGTTTATAGCGCAAAACATAAAAAACGCATAGGCGATCAAATACCACCAAAAGAAAGCTCTATTTGTGGGAAAAAAAGGACGCCAATTTTGTTTGGGAGCCACGTCGCACGACCGCGCAATTGTCAGTTAAAGCGACGCAGTGCCGAATCGCAAAAAGGGGCCTGGTCCTTTGGCTGCAAATTGGTCCGGGGCTTAAGTGGTTAAGGAACTTGGCATGCGTGTCTTTGAGTATACTAGACATTTGTTCATTGACCATCATGGTTGTCAAGCGGTTTTTCACTTCCTGAAAGGGGGCATACCATATTTCAAAAGCATTTTGTGCTTCTATAGGAATACATTTGAATGTTTGAAAATGCACAACAATTAATTTGACATGTATTTAAAGGCTGTTAACCAATGATATAATAAAACAGGAAGGAGCTAAAATGCAGACTATGAAAAGATGTGCAGAACTCATGAATGGGTTCTCATTAATGCTACATGTTGAATGACACTTTTTAATCACAACGGTGTGAATAGGCTCTTAAAGTGGTTGTAAAAGCTCAAGGTTTTTTTACCTTCATGCATTCTAATATTTACCTGAGCCCCATCTCGATCCAGTAATGTACATGAGATCAGCAGCTCTCCCGGGTCTCTTCCTCCTCATTGACTTAGGCAGGTGTCAATCAAAGCCAGTGAGCCAATGAGAGGAGAAGAGGCCAGGAGAGGGGGTGAGGTTGGGCCACGCTCAATGTTTAAATGGACACACAGAGCAGTCGCTCAGGAGCCAGCCTTCTTGGCTGCCCCCATACCAAGCTGCTTGGTATGGGGCACACAGCAGGAGGGAGGGTCCAGGAGTGCTGGCGGGAGACCCAAGAAGAGAAGGATCAGGGCTGCCCTGTGCAGAACCACTGCACAAAGCTAGTAAGTATGACAGGTTTGTTGTTTTATCAAAAATCTGCCTTCAATATCACTTTAAAGAGCAACTGTACTTTGACATTAAAGTCCAACTTTGGAAACAAAAAATGATTCCTTGCAGTGGGGATGTGTCCATACTGCAATAGTTAATAGCTTGTTTTGTCAAGGAGAGAGGATAAACTGTTTTACTTACCTGAAGCTCCGCTCACCCGGCTGGAGGAGCTCCCCCACATTTCAGTGACAGACTGTCCCTTGGTGTCCTCGTGTCCAGAGCATGGCTATGGACCTTGTTTTTGTCTCCATGTGGTCAGGAAAATAGAGTCTGTGGGTGCAAAAGCTGTGGGAGAATCAGATAAGTACAGTATATCTTCTTTTATTGTTTCCATAGACCAGTGGTTTCCAAACTGCTGCCAGAAGGCTGGTCGTTGCCCTTTGTTTGCCTTTATCCAGCCCTTAGGGCTCTGAGAGATGAAAACTATTCATCCCAATGATATCATAGATGGGGCACTATTCCTTCCACTGACACCATACTTCCAGGAGAATTAAGATCCCATCCAAATAACCCCAGGTTGTTGCCAACAGGCAATTGACCCCAGGCAATTGATATGGCCTCAGAAGCAAACGTCATCTTAACGCATGCCAAACAGTAGCATGAGGGATTCTCGGCTAGCACGACAAGCAGACTTATGCAGGCCTCACTGAAAAGTCACTTGAATTTGTTGCACATTTTCCTCTGAAGTGCGTCGTTGCCCTGGACTATTGGAGAACACAACACGCCTTCTGTTGCATAGACACTATCTTGTTAATGACTGAGGTTGGCGTCTATTTGGACACTAGCAGGGGTATAATTTAAAAAACCAGGCCACGCCTGTTCAAGCAATACAGGTTTCATTCATTGGCTGTGAGTGGTTGCACAGATATAAGGTTTTAAAATCGGGTCCTTCTTTTTTTAAACACACTGTATTATGCACTTTGCTCTGCCAATTGGCATTGGCCCTGGAACTGTGCAGGAACTGTCAAATTGAAGGCCAATGTGCCACAGCTCAAGGAACCCCTAGAAGCCTCCGGAGGATCCCTAGGGTTCCACAAAACCCTGTTTGAGAATAGCTGGATTAGTTTAAAAGTACTATTGTCATTTTAACATATTAGCATGTCCTTTAACCCTTCAGCTTTTTCACCTTTTTTTTTTTTTTTTTTCATCCTCTGATGCCTTTTACATAAGCTAATCCCTATGGAAGATGCATTTGCTAGATGTACACAGGTATCGGACTTTGAGGAAAGTCAAACACATCTTGCTTTTAGGATAAAATGCCTTGCTTTTCAGATCGGTGGCTTCTGACTTGATTCTAACTTGTTTTCTGCTTTCCTTTCTTTACCCCATTTTGTATTCATGTTGTATGCAGGAAAAAACATTTCAGATGCATTGGAATGTGGTAATGCTGTATTTACCAGTACCCAAATTGAGCAAATAGGACCTAGTTCAAAATTAAGACATTCTAGCTCCTTCTAAACATATGCCAGGGGGAAGAAAAACATACCCATGCATACAAACCTTTATTAATGATATACCATTATTTAGTGATGTGTTTACAGTCTAGAACATGACTCTAAAAGTCCTGCTGGCAACTTTATAATGAACATACAAGACATTGAAAAATAAGGCAGGTAATGTGTCAAGCTTGTATATCGTTATCATTGGTGTTTATTATCTGTTAAATGGGTTAATAAAGCTTTTAAGTTTTGAAGTGAATATATTTATCCTTGGTGGGTGATTACATTTACAACATTCTCTGTAGAGGCAAGTACTTCCCAGAACTTGTGTTTTCAGATGTTCTTGACATTAAAGGGTTTGCAGCATGTGTATATTTGGGGGTATTCTAGGTCATAACCGCATCATATTTATAGCTTTTCTACTGAAGTATGCCTTTATCTAACGCTAATCAGAGTGACCTAATTTTAAATTATCCCTTGGATAAATGTCTGCCTTTCATCTAACAACTGAAGAAAAAAACATTTGCCAATGTATGTTGCTAAAGTAAAGAATGTTGTAAAATATTTCAATGGAGAATGACATCGAGCTATGATCTTTGTATCCATGCTCGTAATTTGCCGTAATACATAATGTTAAAACTGAATTCCAGACAAAGCACTAAATATGTAGTTGAAATGCCTATATGTGACCAGGCCTGCTTTCCAGAGGATTTGCATTTCTGGCCTTCCAGTCTAGAGATTTCCAGAACATTGCCAGAGAGAGAGTGTCCCTGGACAGTGTAGGACATCCCCATCCCTGGATGGTGTAAGAAAAGAAAGTAAGCAATGAGGTCATCTACCTACTCCTGCCTCCAGTTAGCATGTTTCTTAGAACATGTGAATGCAGGATACTTGATTAGCCCCAATGGCTCATGTCCATCTCCCAGTCTTTGTGCTGCTGTACAGGGGATTGCTTAAAGCAAGTCAAATTCAGGTACGTATACTAGTTGAATTTAAAGGAGGTAATATAAGGTGTTACAATTGGGGTTAAAGTAAATGTTTACCAGTATTGTGCATTATATTTACAATGATTATATCCATGCAAAAAAGTCTCAGCCTTTACTCCTAGATATGAAAGATTTATATTCCACCCTTCATACAGCTTCATGTCTAACCCACAGTTAAAATACTCTGTATATCATACTTCTGGGTATATTTATTATACGTATGATAGAAGTTTTATGATGATTTGTTATATATATTACTTTCACTGTATAAATTAACCCCTTATAGTAGTGATTATCTGCTGTTTTTGTACCATAAAGGGCTATTTTTTTTTGTTTTTGTACCTCATATGTACCAAGTTCAACATCTAATAGTATACAGTGCCTTGCAAAAGTATTTTGTTACATTACAGCCTTTAGTTCAATGTTTTTTTAATCTAAATTATATGTGATGGATCAGAACACAATAGTCTAAGTTGGTGAAGTAAAATTAGAAAAATATATACATAAAACAATTTTTCAGAAATATAAAACTGATAATTGGCATGTGCGTATGTATTCACTCTTTGTTATGAAGCCCATAAAAAGCTCTTGTGCAACCAATTACCTTCAGAAGTCACATCATTAGTGAATGATGTCCACCTGTGTGCAATATAAGTGTCACATGATCTGTCATTACATATACACACCTTTTTTGCAACACCTAAGCAAGAGGCACCACTAACCAAACACTGCCATGAAGACCAAGGAGCTATCCAAACAAGTAAGGGACAATGTTAAGTACAAGTCAGGGTTAGGTTATAAAAAAAAAAAAATCCAAATCATTGATGATCCCTAGGAGCAGCATCAAATCTATCATAACTAAATTGAAAGAACATGGCACAACAGCAAACCTGCCAAGAGACAGCCGTACACCAAAACTCACGGACCGGGCAAGGAGAGCATTAATCAGAGAGGCAGCACAGAGACCTAAGGTAATCCTGGACGAGCTGCAGAGTTCCACAGCAGAGACTGGAGTATCTGTACATAGGACGACAATAAACCCTACGCTCCATACAGTTGGGCTTTATGGCAGAGTGGCCAGAAGAAAGCCATTACTTTCAGCAAAAAAAACAAAATGGCACCTTCTGAGTTTGCGAAAAGGCATGTGGGAGACTCCCAAAATGTATGGAGGAAGGTGCTCTGGTCTGATGAGACTAAAATTTTACTTTTTAGCCATCAAAGGAAAGCTATGTCTGGCGCAAACCCATCACATCACCCACATCAGCAGTTGGACTGGGAAACTGGTCAGAGTTGAGGGAAAGATGAATGGTGCTAAATACAGGGATATTCTTGAGCAAAACCTGTACCACTCTGTGTGTGATTTGAGGCTAGGATGGAGGTTGACCTTCTAGCAGGATAATGACCCCAAACACTGCTAAAGCAACACTTAAGTGGTTTAAGGGGAAACATGTAAATGTGTTGGAATGGCCTAGTCAAAGCCCAGACCTCAATCCAATAGAAAATCTGTGGTCAGACTTAGATTGCTGTTCACCAGCGCAAACCATCCAATTTGAAGGAGCTGGAGCAGTTTTGCAAGGAGCAATGGGCAAAAATCCATGTGACAAGCTCATAGAGACTTATCCAAAGTGACTTGAATGAATGACTTGTATAGTGCTGCAACTGCGAACTGAATTGCCTCGAGGCTCTTGATCCGCCCTGCGTTGATTCCTTCTTAAAAGAGGTGGGTCTTGAGTTTTTTCCTGAAGGCCCGATGGTTTCTTTCCAAGCAGATGTTCGTGGGCTGTGATAGCCACAAAAGGTGGCTCTACAAAGTATTGACTTTAGGGGGGTGAATAGTCATGCACATTGACTTTTTCTGTTATTTTGACCTATTTGTTGTTTGCTTCACAATAAAAAAAAAAAAAATCTTCAAAGTTGTGGGCCTGTTCTGTAAATTAAATGATGCAAATCCTCAAACAATCCATGTTAATTTGAGGTTGTGAGGCAACAAAACATGAAAAAAGCCAGGGGGGGTGAATACTTTTGCAAGGCACTGTATATATCTCTTCTGTCTGTTATTCTCAGAGTGGATTAGATGTTTTGTTCCCTAACCATATAGCTGGTTATTTATTTTAACCACTGCATATAGATTTTCAAGTATAATTGTCCTTTTTTTAAAACTTTACATATTACCTAAATTATACACTACACTTTTTTGAGGTTTTTACCCGATTAATCAAAACGATAATCTGCCAACTAATCGATTTATGAACAGCATCGTTAGTTGCAGCCCCCCCCCCCCCTCCGGTGTCACATTTGGACCTTTCAGGGGGGAGCAGATACCTGTCATCTAATCCAGGTATTTGCTCCCACTTCCGAGCATAGTATCCGCAGATATCTACGCCACGTCCGGCGCTTCCTCCGCCGCCCCAGCACACCCCACCCCCCCCCCCCCCCGCGCTGTCTTCTGGGATCGCGTAGCATGACTCGCGCGCAGTAAGGGAACCAGGCTGTCCAGGCGCCCTGGACAGGTAAGTGTCCATATTTAAAAGTCAGCAGCTGCAGTATTTGTTAAAAAAAATAACTAATTTGGCGGAACTCTGCTTTAGGCCCCTTTCACACTTATACGACTTGTCACACGATTTGGCACTGCAAAGTAGCATGACAAGTCGTTCTCCATCATTTCCAATGACAGCCATTCATATTGGTACGACTTCAAGTCGTCCAGACTTCAAAGTAGTCCCTACACTACTTTGGTCCGATTTTGATGCCACTTACACAGGCATTCCTTGAAATCGCGGCAAAATCGCAGTGAAATCGCACGACTTTGAAGTTGCACAAGTGTGAAAGGGGCCTTAAACTGGTTTGTAAAGTGTGATTATTGCAAATCCTACCATTCCATGAGCAATGCTGCCTATCTTTCATTGCTTCCCACAGTATGTCTTGTAATATACACTTAATTGTAATTTTGCTGCCTGCTGAGAAACTTCGGCATTGAGAGCAAGCTTTGCTTTCACAATATATTTTTTTATGTGCATGTTACATTTTATAATGTGCTACCATGTTATGATAAAGTCTCTTACCCATATTGGTGTGTTTTTGTTTACAGTAAAAAAAAAAATTCCATTGTCATTTGGGTTTGTTCATTCTTAACATCTGCAAACATTTTGACACCGCTTGCCAAATGGCAAGTTTTTCTAATTTTCTCAGTGAAAAGAAATCACACTGGACCTAAAGTCTACATATAAACAATACACAGTCCCGTAGGTGCCCCACAATATAGCCAGAAGGGAAACAGAAAAAAAAAATCATATTGTGAAGATTAACATCAAAATTTATCTTCAACAC
Source organism: Lithobates sylvaticus (assembly GCA_028564925.1). Taxonomy (NCBI): domain Eukaryota; kingdom Metazoa; phylum Chordata; class Amphibia; order Anura; family Ranidae; genus Lithobates; species Lithobates sylvaticus. The sequence continues at coordinate 48,070,151 of CM053034.1, read as the reverse complement.
ATCTGTTCACAGCAGCCTTCGGCTGTATCTCATGAGATTGATGTCGATAAGCTTTTTGTTTCTAATCTGCCTAGCCCGCCTCCTTCACAGTACCCAGATTTAGATAGTATTGAAAATCGGTGTGTAGATGTCAAATATGGATTGCAAGTCAGACGGCCTGAGAATATCTCTGCAAGAAAGACATTCCTAAAGTTACAAAACGTTTAGTCCCAAAAGATACTAGCTTATATCCCCCCCTTCAAGAATTTTGTATAATGCCTGAAGAAGGTCCTAAAAGATTATATGTTTAGTAACTTGGGCAATAAAAGGTATCAATGAAACTTTCTGCATTGATCGATGGCAGGCTTGGTACAAGACTCCACTATTAAAGTAACAAAATAAATGTTATTAGTTTTTAGATACGATTTTTATTTATTTTTTTATTTTTAACATAGGACCACCCATTTTTCTAAAAGCCCACCCTAAATTATGTTTTAAAAAATACTTCATGCTGTTGTTTACCTGTGATTGCACAGTTGGTATAAAGCAAACCTGTGCTTTGACCACAAAAATGGAATTGGACACAATTCACTGCTAGGAGATCCAGATACAACTTTACTCCAATGAAAGTCTGGGGGACAATCCAAAGAGTAGCCAATGTGTTGCAGCAGTCCAAAGACGCCCCCTTCATCAAGGCTTGACAATGTCAAGGCAAAAAATGGAAATTGAAGTGCCACACCACTGCTAAGGGGTCCAGATACAACTTTATTCTAGTAAAAGTCAGGGGAACAGTCCAAAGCGTATCAAACACATTTTGGTGCTCCATCAGGGTCAACATGTAAATAGACTAGAAGTGACTTGGACCTTTTTAATGTTATTTTTTCTAGTGCGAGTTCGAGCACAGGCCTTGTCAGTAGCTTGTTTGGCCGCTGACAATCAAGACCTGATGAAGGCCATTTTTGGACCCCTGAAACTTGTTGGATACTCTTTGGACTGCCCCTGACTTTTATTGGAATAAAGTTGCATTTGGGGCTTTTTGCAGTGGTGTGGCGCTTCAATAGTCCTTTTTGTTACATTACACTACAGGCCAAGGAGACCGCAGACATCCGCTGGGGTGTAAGCTGCCTGCCCTGGAACCAGATTACTCACATCAACTACTACCATATCAGTACTTTAAGATCGCAGTAACAATAAGATGATCTTACGGGTTCTGTGTTATTTTTGCCCACTCAAGGCAGAGCAACCGTAGCAATTTACCTACCTTTTTTACATCTTTCCCCATTTGCTCTACTCAGCTTCGAGTACTTTCTGGTATTAAAGTGATTCTAAAGGGTTTTTAAAGAAAGGGGGGTAACTAGTGCGCACAACCTCACTTTATAACCAACTAGACTAGGAAGCTGCCAACATAAATGTGATCTTGCACAATAAAGATAATGATAAATAAGGTATGTGGCGCTACCTTGTTAAATTAATAAATTATTAAATAAAGTACTAAAAATCAATAGCATGAAATAAGGGTAAAATCGCATAAAAGTCGCATGAATATTAATAAACCTGGTGTGCATGAAACCTCATGTGCAAGTAAATAATTCAAACCTTATGCATAAAATATATCGCATGTAAATTGATGTGCAGAAAAAAAAAAAATCCTCATGTGCAAATATGTGCAAAAGTTTCCACAAAACTGTGTAAAATATCTGAAATTACTGAAATATCCAAGGGGAAAGGATTATTTCCCAACAGTATTCAAATATAAAAATAAAGTGCAATTCCTCTCCATCATAATGTGCCAATCAATAGATATTGGAAATAAATCAATAAAATAAATTAAACTTCAAACGTGCAATAGCGGTAATGAATAAATAAGTAAAGTGCAAGTGCCAAAAAAAAAATTATTATTAAAAATTACAAGTGCCAAAATATAAAAATATTATATGGTGACTTCCACTCCAAGTGACTCCAAAAAACAAATAATGTGAAGAAAGTCCACTATGATAGTCCTCAATGATAAACCATCCAGGAACTGTCTATAAACAAATATTTCTGTGTTTTAATGGTGATATTCTGTGCATCCATCCATCCATCCAATGAATTCTGTGTCATCCAGGGTGCTCCCCACTGTTTCCCCCCCAGCCTCTCACCTCCAACAGCGGCCTCCACAGGCCTAGCAGCGCTGTATGTGTAATAACACTTGGGCAGGTCGGTCTCCCTGTATCCACTTCAATAAGGAACTGCAATACTCCCGATATCCAATTAGTAATATAGTGGGCAATAAAGGAGAGAGGGGGTCCAATGTGTAGTATAGTGGTACATTTTTATTCAAAAAAAACATAGTAACTTACATTTAAAACTTGTCACAAACTATGAAGACAAACGACACTTCCGGTCTCAGCCGTGACCGGAAGCAAAACACTGACACCTGGCTCCTTCCCTGACGCGTATCGTCACTGAACACGTGACTTTTTCAAAGGGTCTATGAAGGTACAAAAACCTTCAGTATGCAGCTCTCCCTGGTGTGAACATGGCCATGTTGTTCCACTGAAGCACTTTGTATTTTACTGACTGGTTGTGTTTGCTCGCTATGTATGTAAAATCTGGAAAGCCACACATACCCTAGGAACTAAGTCGTTGGAACAGGGTTGAAATTACAGTTGGCATCTGCAATCTATCGTCCCTTTTCTTTTGCTATAAATTAAATTTGCATGTTCCCTGTCTTCTAAATTTTGTGCTGTCTCCTACCTTTGTCGGACTAGTTTCTGAACTCTACAATTTTTCCAAGTGGCTGCTTTTGTTCCGTTTAGAAATTAACCTCACGGTGCCAATGGGAAGAAACTCTGCCCACAAAATGTATGCAACAGTATGATATAAATGCATTGGAAGAAAATGCATTTTAGAAAATAAAGTATTATAACATTGGGTGTACAATTTTGTGTTGCATTTCCACCAGAAACCTTTTATCGCCTTTTATTTTTGCCCAATTGCATTTGCCTCCATTTTATTAGTAATTTTAAAAGTTTTAAATGTGACAGCCTACTGAAGTCTATGCTGATTTCTCTAGAACTTGTTTTTTTTTTTTCTAGTTATGTTGATGTCGTTTTTGTGTTTTTTTTCTTGCACATTTGTATCACGCATCATAGGGGCAATTGGTGTTGAATTACTATTTATTTTGGTGGACTTTGGTTTCGTGAAAAATTGAAGATGAACTTCAAATTGTTGGGCTGCTTTACACTTCCCTTCTAATATAACACGTCATCATTTTGAAAGTTGTTAATGTTGGTCTGCATACTATCCATTTACCTAGTCCTAGAGCAGATTCATAAGGGAATACAAGTCTCTTCATCCTTTCAGGATTTCGTCACTAACCACAAGCTGTAACCATTCCCAGTGTGGCCTGCCACCTGCTGTTAACCTCATGACTCTTTTGGTTTGCTTGGTACCTCTATTCACTTGCTTTCTGCTCTCGTGGTCCTGCTGGAGAATTGTCCACACAGCCTGCACAGTCTTCTCTCTCCAAACACCTCTGCGTCTTCAGCACTTGAAAACTTTTCTTCTTCTGCCGTCCAGCCTTTCTAACACCGCTACCTACCCAGCAGAGACTGAGAGACTCTTCAGTTTCAGCAGGTATGAACCTTTATTATAAAGTAACAATGCAATGAAATCCACCATAGAATGTGACCTGTTATGGAGGATCTTGTCTTGCATTTTAGGCCTGGCACAAAAAACATGGGGCCTAACAAGCTGTTTCTGCTTTTTGCTTTGCTTTTTGCATGAGCTTTAATCTTGAGTCCTTGCTTATTCTCCACCTCCAGCTCTCTGCATTTTCTCAGCACTTGTACACCATGTAGGAAAAGCAAGACAGGTTCCATCCCAAGCCATAGCTTATGTTATACATTCTAAATCTATTAATTCTAGACCCCGGGCTTCTGAAATTAGTGTAGATTTCAAACTACAGACAAACAAAAACAAAGTCTGAGTTTTCTGCAAGTAATATTCATAATTTACCCAATGTATGAGCAATATAATAACTTGAAGTGGAACGTCAGACAAAATGTTTTTTCAAAATTTTGGATACAGAGGGAAAGGTTAGAATCTCTGGTTTTAAATGGTGTGTGTCCCCATTGAAGAGCTTTTCACTCACTTCTTGTCTACAATACATACAGGAACTGCCAATTTTGGCAGTTTTACAAGAAAAGGTTTCCTTTTTGGGAGGTTATACCTGTGTTCTTGTGTTTTTTTTTTTTTTTTTTTTTCCCATTATTACGAAGGCAAGTGATGATAATTTTCTCAACGAGGACACAACCAGAAAAAGATAGGCCAGCGGTACTAACAATTTTACACATTATTCAAAATCATAGGAAACTTTTGACTGGAGCTCCACTTGAATATGAAGGATAGTAATCCATAGCAACATGTTATCATTTAAAAGTTGTATTCATACTAATCCAATCTGATTACTGATGAAGGGATGCTTTTTATTTTTTTGCATCATTTTATTAACTAGCTTGTTAAGTTTATGTTGAAAACAATATAAATCACTTTGGAAAGGGAGAGAATACAATAAAATCAATTTCAAGTGGGATGGGAACTAAAAAGAAATTTGGGTATAGCTGGATGAATGCTAGTTGGTTAAAAACAGGCATAGAGTGAGAATGTTGGAGCGCAGTAAGAAGAACAAAACATAAAGAAGTCCAGATGGCCCAGAGAAAACATGGTAAGAATTAAATATGATAGCGTGAGCATGTCCAGTTTTAACTAAATGAGCATGTCCATAATCGGATAAACACTGCAAATAGAAAGAGTCAGTTTCAGAGGCCCACAACCCAAATTGCCCTTTGGTAAAAAGTATTCAATAGAGTGGCAGCTAAGCATGCATATTTGAACTGCACAGCAAAGCCTGAGCACATGCTAGCTTGTTAAAGAACATGAACAAGATCTGAGAAAAGCATGTTGGGTGTCACAACATAAAGCATGAGCATGCAAACAAGGAAAAGACTAACTAGAGTAGATATGTACGGGGAAATCTATGAGGGAGGATAATGGCCACTAAAAAAAGAAGACACCAAATTGCATGTGCTATAACAAGGGAAAAAATAGTTACACATATATGTACAATCTTTTACTATGTGAGCTTTGTGTTGCCGGGTGCAAATCAGTGTTGAGCTCCTGTGACATACAGCTCTTATTTGTATTACAGAACCGAATGCATGAATCCCTCAAATTGTTTGACTCCATCTGTAACAACAAGTGGTTCATTGACACTTCCATGATCTTGTTCCTGAATAAGGAAGATATCTTCAAAGAAAAAATTTCAAAGTCCCCACTTACTATCTGCTTTCCGGAGTACACAGGTACAAACTATGGAAAAGATAGTACTGTCAGCATAACGTGAGATAAGTTATTTAGACTGTAACACTTCACTTCTTAATCATTGTAATTGCTTGCCATGCTGCATATACAGGGATATAAAGGAAGCTGAAACTACACTGGCATGCATATCCTTCTAGTCATGGCATGCAGGGATCTACTCAGCATTTTCATTATTTGAGTGTATTGCATGCTGTAGCAGTTTTGTAGTTTGCAAGCAGATTAATAGGCTTCAGGCTTTTGATCATGAAATGTACTCTCCACTGTGGATTGTTAACATATACTTGTTAAATACTGTGAACTTCATTAAATAGGTGCAGGAGTGAAATACAGTTAGTGATGTGCAGTGTTATTCACAGATGCACTAGCTTTATTTTCATATGTTGCATGAAACGAATGTGTCTTCCGGGTACATCGTGGATCTCAAAATTGGCATTACTGGAGTCCAAAATATGTGGTCCCATGGTTGCTCCATGAAATCTTATTCTGCTTACTTGCTTTTTCTGTGCACTCCTAGCATAGCATAAGAAAGCACATAAATCATTACTGCATCCTTTTGCCAAATTGGCATCAGTGGTATTTTTTACCATAAGTTGCAGAGAGTAATGGGCAAACCCACACCTCAGATATTGCACCAGCATCCTCCAATATTTGGAAACCAGTGACTAGATAAGCCATCTAGAAGGCTTGTAATCTTAGTCGTCTTGGTTTCAGAACTGAGGGTTTACTAGCTTGTCCAAAGCCATTTATCATTATTAGATTTATCACAGCCAATGATCACTGTGTAAATGCCATGGGTTCAAGAACTTGCTAGCTCCAGAAGAATCCGCTTTGCTGGCATTTTTGAATGCATTGTCTGTTTCGGCTTTAGGTTTAGCAGCATAGTCATTGTCACAGAATTGCTTCCCATAATCCACTTGAGTGCTTCCGTCATATATTGCTTCCTCCTGTCTCAATATAGATATCAGATATTCCAACTGCTTGCAGCCAAGAACTAGACAGTATTGTTTTGGCAGCTGTACACGAACTGTTTGAACAAGGACACACAGATACTTAGGGGATAAGCCCTCCTCCTTTGCATAATGAAACGGGGTGGGGTAGACCTCTACCAGTAGCATGACATGGGTGTAGTCAAACTTCTCATTAGTAGACTGTCTTTGGGAGGGGCTGTTGGAGAACCCTCGCCTCCCCTCACATCTAAACCACAGAGACATATACATCCCATAATAAGTTTCTCCCAAGGCAGGCACAAACAATGTGATACAGCCACACCTCAAACGATCTAGCAAAAATTATACAAAAGTATGAGACAATATACAAAATATATACAATATTCCAGTGTGGTTGTACATTGAGTCTGATTAGTGCAGATCAGACTGGGGTAGTCGGTCACCCTGTGCCCCTAATAGACACAGGGTAACTTACACATAGGAGGGGCTGGGGGAGCTAAACAAGGAGATTCCAGTGCTCTCCATGGTAAGCTGGGTTCCACAAGCCCCCCGCCAAAAGTGACTCCCGTCACACATCTCCCCTTTTCGGCAGAAGACTAACACAAGAGGAGTCCCCAAACGGGTTGTCTTCAAACTTAGTCTGTAGTTCCGGTCCCCCAATGGCCGTACCCACACAGTACCCCAAACACATTGTCCCAAACGGAGCATTACTCACCCAGCCAATCTCTGCTTCTCTCGTACAGTGTTTCCCCCGAAAATAAGGGTCTTATATTATTTTTGGCAACAAAAGACCTAGTAGGGCTTATTTTCAGGGTAGGGCTTGACATGTGCTGTCTTCTCTCCCCATCTCCCTTCCTGCCTGTCAGGCCAGTAGAACTGAGTAAAAGTGGGTGTAAAAAATCCCAAAATGCACATTGCAAACCGTGCATTTCTCTGCAATCTGTGATAAACGCCCTGTAACAGCGCCATTGCCCGCCGATCCTCTCTTCCTGCACTGACCCGAATTTTCTGGTGCAGTCCAGGGCACACTCCGTGCATTGCAGAGGGAAGGGGGCCCAAGCTTCCCCACTGGATGAAGAGGAGAGCAGCGGGGATCAGTTGAGCGCCGCTCAGTGCTTATATGGCTTGCCGGAGCATAGATCACAGGAACATACGGTACACAGTTCACATTATATAACACTGCATTAAAGTGCATTTTAGGATTTTACAACCCTTTTAAACTAGGGCTTATTTTTGGGGTAGGGCTTATATTGCAGCCCTCTCTGAAAATAACAGTAGGGCTTATTTTCGGGCTAGGTCTTATTTTCGGGGGAAACACGGTAGAACATATCCGCTTCTGGGGAGAAGTGCTGACTGGTCCTTCCATCTGGAGTCTTTTCAGCTCCTGAGGAGAAGATGGGGCGTCATGCTGTTGGGGATCTGGGCTGACTGCCCAGCATCCCTGGGGTATACAGGTGGAGACTGAAGCCCCATCCACTGTTACTAGATAAAAAAAATCCCCCTGTGCTTGCAAAGCATGGCTGACATCCTCCTGTCTCAGTGCTGGACCATTTTCTGAAGTTGTGTCAGTGAAGACCGAAGTCCTATCCACTTTCACAGGAACTCCATCTTCTGTTAGTTGAGGGCAGAGGCCATCAGCACTCTACCCTGTTACCAGCCTTTCTGTTGGGTTGCTGTCAGTGGAGACCAGTCCCATCCACCGATATCTGCTCAAGCTGCAGTTGTGAGGTGCCGATTGCATTCTCTCCCTGGAACTCCGGCGGTGTGCAAAGGCAAGTAGCACTCTGCCCTGTGAGTGCTTCAGCTGAGGACCCCACATCATCCACTCAGGCTTACTGTTGGGGAGTGACCATCACCTTCTCACCATACGCCCCTGTAACTGCTGTAGGTGTGGGGCCAAGGTCTTGGACCCACTGTCCAGTTGTCAGCGCTTCAGCTGGAGAAGTTTCTTGTAACTCCACAAATGCTGCTGGCAGGAAATCCCATGTCCCTGTCAGTGTTGTGGGGGAGAGGCCGGCTGCCTCTTCAGGAAGGCCGAAGCTGCTGTTGGTGCTGGGCAGGGCTCAGTGATGTTTGGCCCTGATGCTTGCCCTTCTGCTGGAGGCTCACCAGGTTGTTCTTCCTCAGCAGAAAAGTCTATTAAATCCAAAGTCTCTGGAACTGTGTCTGGGGATAAAGGTTCACCGTCTCCTTTCCGAATGAAGAGGATGTCACTGGTGCTGGGCAGCGGCTAGCAGAGCTCTGCCCTGTTGTTGGCACTTCAGTTTGAATTTCAGTAAATTTGACATCCTTCAATGAAACGTAGATTACATCCATACTTTGTGATCTGTGGCTGGAGAATGAGGACGGCTTCCTCTTCTCCTGAGCCCTTGAACTGCAAATAAGAGGATGAGCCAGCTGCTCCATCTCCCATACCCTTATCTGGCTGCTGACAGATGCATTCCTCCATCCAAGATCGTCCCGTGCAGAAACAGGATCATCAAGGTCAGTCAGCACTTGCATCTGCCATAAGATCTCCACGTCCATAGCTGTGGGCAGGGATGGGCAAAGCACACTGTTACTCTGCCACATTGCAGACTCTTCAGCCAGAATTTCAGGACTGTCTGCTGGTACTTCTGGATTATCCCAGGCAAAGGTAGCCCAGACCTGCTGAGCAGAATCTAGCAGCCGTGTGTAGGCGATCTCCAGCTCCCATTCCTGATTGGCTAGAAACTCCAAATCTTCCTGTGCCCAGGAAACTTCTGAAACATTTAGCATCCATTCTCTGTATTCCAAGATTTCTTCCAAATGCCACTCCAAATCGCTCCCAGTCAGTGTCCTCAGACAGCCTCTCTAATAACAGCCCCAGGCCGCCGTAGCCACAGCCTTCTGTTGGGGTGTCCTCTGGTGTCCACGGGCACACTTGGGCTACATACCAGTGGAGGGCTCTGTAGCTCTTGCCCAACTGCATCTCCGCCTGGACCAGCCTGATTAATTCAGCTTTCCATTCCTTGTGCAGTGGTCTCCACAAAAACACCATTTGTACTGCGACCAGTACCTTTCCTGGAAGGAGGAGAGAATTTTTCCCTAGTGTCACTGCTCACGAGCTAGCGCTTCCTTCCAGAGTTCCCAATGGACAGAATCTTACCATCCTAGCAGACACTGGTCCCCTGTGCTGTATCTGCATCTCTCGCAACCCCCTTCCGAATTCCTCTTCCATGGCAGCTAGTATCTGTACCTCTCCTCTCCTGCTTTCCAGACCTTGGATTCAGGTGGAGGTTTGGATGTCCCAGACTGCAGGAAGCGTCCCACTGCTTGCCACCAATGTCACAGAATCGCTTCCCACACTCCGCTTGAGTGCTTCCGTCATAGATCGCTTCCTCCTGTCTGAAATATAGATATCAGATATTCCAATCGCTTGCAACCAAGAACTAGGCAGTACTCATTTTGGCTGCTGAACATGAACTGTTTATTTGAACAAGGGCATACAGAGATACATTTAGGGGACAAGCCCCCCTTCTTTGCATAATGAAACAGTGCAGGGTAGACTTTACCTCCACCAGTTGCATGACGGAGGTGTAGTCAAACTTCTCATCAGTAGACTGTCTTTGGGAGGGGCTGCTGGAGAAACCCCCCCCCCTCCCCTCTCACAGCTAATCCACAGAGACATATACATCCCATAATAGGTTGCTCCCAAGGCAGACACAAACAATAGAATGGGATACAGCAGTAGTATGAGACATTATATATAAATATAGTTGTGGTAGCTAGTAACTCTAGCCTAGAAAGAAACAAAGCACTTAAATTTACCTTTTCTATAGTAAATTATCAGTTTGGAGTGGCAGATCTTTTAAGAGACACGTTACAGTAGTTATGGTGGCAGAGGACCTAGGTCAGCCTATATAAAGTACTGCAGGGCAAGGGACGCTTTGAAATGGGGCTTGTTCAAAAGGTGCCACCAGGGCAATCATTCTTGGTGCATTAGCATTTACTAACACTGTATGGCTGATCACTAATACCGTGGTATAATAGGATAAATTGCTGAAAAAACTTCTAATGTAATTAGGAAACATTCTCATCAAAATTCCAATTTCCTTGTAGATTTTTTTTATGTGCCCAGTAATGTTGTAGGAAAGTGTTTTGGACTTTCCAAATCTCGGAATGTTTCATATGCTAAATGTTATTGAACAAACATGTTCTTTCCACTCTCTTGCAGGTCCCAACTTATTCACTGAGGGTGTAGCCCACATACAGTACCAGTACGAGAGTCGGAATAAATCTCATAATAAGGAGGTTTACACTCACACCACCTGCGCCACCGATACCAACAACATCCATTTTGTGTTTGATGCTGTCACTGATGTCATCATTGCCAATAACCTACGTGGTTGTGGCTTATATTGATTTGTTGGCTGTTTCAAAAAATCAGTGTCTTTTGGCCTCTAGCTTTTGAAAAAAACTGATTTGTGCCCTAATGAATATTCTTGAATATCTCCAGTAGCACTTTATGCTCTTGACTATGGCCATCACAAGTATATTTGTACAGTCATTGGCTACGTGTAATGTTGATGCCTTTTGCGCACAACATAGGGCTGTGTAATATTTGTCACACACTCCCTGTGTACACTGTATACTTTGGTATCTTTTGATGCCCCTGAATGTGCCTTGTTTTCTTGTGCTCTATATTCAATGATCTAATGTGAAAGCACAGATCCGTGTAATATAATTATTTTTAAATATCTATTTAGCATGCATTGTGAAGAAACCCAAAAGAGAATCGTAATGTATGCTTGCACTGATCTTGTCTACTCAGTGGTGCCAACAACAAACCTTTCAAAGTATTCCCTTTTCTTTAAATGACCAGTAAACATAAAAAATATTTCTGAGTTAAGTACTCTTTTTTTTAGATTGTAATTTATGTGTACTGGCCTTTTAAAAAATGTGCCATGATACTGCTGTTGTATGGTTTAATGTATTGTTGCTAGCATGAGCTGTAATTTGCATATTAACTGGTTCGTATCGATACCTAAACTTGCACAGATCTCCAAACTGTTTCCTGTATGTTTATATGGAGCAAAGATTGGAGGTAAAATCCTTTGTGCCAGTCTTTCTTCTGATGCCATTTCAGAGTTTATATATATATTTAAAATGTCTTAGCTTTTGTTTTATGTTGAACTGCATTTCATGACACTCATGACATTTCAGATAGGTATATATAAATATTAATAAACTTTTAAAGCACTATTACAGTAAAAGGTTTGGTTTGTGTCTAAGGAGCATGCATGTAGATTGCTACAGTTAATTCTCCATTATGGATCAATAATGGACACAATATGCTATTTCTTTGTGACATTTATTATTTGATCATCACATTTTTGAGCTAAGGGTACAAGAATGTAATCTATGTAACTTGGTTGGTTATGGTGGTTTACCAATTTACACTATGTATGTATGTAGGATATTTTGTATGCATATAATATATTTGTGCATAAAAAAATGCAACTAACTGGTGTTGGTATTCTCAACATAAAACCTAGCATTGCGTATGAATGTTATATCTGGTTATTCAAAATGTCAAGCCTTGTTGATGTAACCTTTACACAATACATGTTGCTATGTCATAAAATCACTTTTGAATTATTCAAATTTATGTTGATTATACTGTTGAAGTGTACCTAAACACAAACAAGCTACATACATACATATGTTTTTGCACACATACCTGTAATGTCGAAAAATATAATCATTTTTTTTATGCCTGGTTTTAATGAAAACATACAAGCATGGTGTACCCACAGACAACTCTTGTGCTAGGGTGACAACACTAACTCAATTCAGCTGCAGTCACCCTTTCCTCAGTTGGAGTACAAGAAGCCTTGTTTGTGTATTGTGCTGGCACATTCCACCATTTTATATTGTTAATTTGCTGGTCTGGAAAATACATATACAGGAAGTTCAAACAGTCTACAGAATTGTGCACAGGTTAGAGAGAAAACATGCCAAAAATTAAGGGAAAAGTTTTTTTCTGGAGCAAAAATAATGCAATCCTATCTTTTATTTACAGTGTTCTAACGAAAGAATAGTTTGTTTAGAATTTAGTTCTTTGTATATTACTGTTAAAATCAATGATATGATTCATAGCTTATAAAAATGATGGCCTTTCCCAAGAGGTGATAGAGGCTAGGGCTGTGATCGTATGATGTCATTCTTGTCTAACAGTAGCATGCCTCAAAACATATGGTATTCACCTTTTTTATATATCGCACTGAGGTTGCTATGATAATGAAGTAATGTAATTGTAGGTGAAGGTACACTCCTGTGTGCAAAATATGGTACAGTGGCCCTGTAGTTGGTGGCCATACTAAATAAACTGGTAATTGCAGACCTCAAACTCTGTGATAAACTATTGAAAGATCTACCTGGAAGTATATCTAACCTTTAATCATTAATTTGGTTATTTGCTGTGTGTAAAATATATGCTATAGGTCTTTTCTGATATCTCAAATAACCCAGGTAGATTTGATTACAAGCGCTTCTTCAGAAAGCCATAGAATTTAATAATTCTTTCTTCTTTGTTTTTTACACTGATAATCATTCCTCTCTCCTCAGCCTAACTCCTTTTCTCCTTTTCTTTCTGTCCTCTGTCTCCTTTTTCTCCTGCCTCCTCGCTTCAGAACCGAATGCACGAGTCTCTAATGCTCTTCGACTCCATTTGTAACAACAAGTTCTTCATTGACACATCGATCATTCTCTTCCTCAACAAGAAGGACCTGTTTGCTGAGAAGATCAAGAAGTCTCCTCTGACAATCTGCTTCCCAGAGTACACAGGTAGGAGCTGAATTTACATTTTGGAAGAAAACATTCTTTTAGGTTAACAGACCGGGTGTATGATGCAGTTATAAATGTAGGTATGGAATCCATTGTTGCCAGTTTTCATATAGAAGGCAACAGGAGGACAACATTGTTTTACACTACTGTCACAACAGTGTGTGGTGATGGGACAGTGCCATGTCAGAAAACCACAGCTTCATCTTATCCCATACTGTTGTGGCCAAGAAGAATGCTTTGTTTAGCAGCAGTGGCTCCCCTATGCTAGCAATCTCAGTTTGCACCTTTTGGAGTCAATCCAGTCTGGGCAAACTTCAGACTCTCCTCTCAGGTTTGGATTTACAATCCAGGAGACAACCAACTCTCTGCTTCTGCATGAAGGTCCTGGGCCTAATGTTAGCCTACTTTAAGACCATTCTATATGCCCACATTCACTGTAGACCATTGCATCATCTTAACATTCTGTCAGCATGGGACAAGAGGGTGCAGTCCTATCCCCTAAGCCTGACTAAAAAAAAAAAAAAACAGGCGTGCCCTAGCTTGTGGTAAGGAGTTGAGTGTTGGAGTCAGCGGAATCCTTCTCCTGTTCATTTGCATGGTTCCCATAACAAATGCTGCCTGTCAGTCTGGGGAGGAGTGTCTCAATACCCTCTTGGTACAAAGGAGTTTGTGATCAGAGAAAGCTTGCCTTCTGATCAATATTCTGGCGCTCACAGTGATTTGATTATCTCTTGAACATTGGACCTCTCGTTATCCTAGCAGGATTCAGTCAGACAATTCTATGGCAAAAGTTTTACATTAACCATCAGGGAGGAACCAGAAGTTACATGGCTAAAAAAAAAAAAAAGTGCATCTGATACTGACCTTCGGCATTCCAGCTCTGTTTGCTGTGCACATCCCAGACATAGAAAGTTAGCAGTAAACTTTCTCAGTCGTTAATGTCTGGAATCTGGATAATAATTTTTTCACCCTATGGTGTTTTAAGATGTCATTACAGGTGGGACCCTCTAGGGTTAATGGTGGATGGCCAGGTAGGATCAGTTCAACCTGATCTTCCCTTTTCTTCCTGAAACTTTTTTCATTACACCAAACTGGCCCAGGTGGAAGTGGTACTCAGACCTCATCTGATTCCAGGCAGATTTTTTGTTGACCCTGCCAGATAATTATCTTCTGTCCCAAGTGTGCCATTCTGCTTCTTGATCACTGTCCTTACAATGTTAGCCTAAAAAAAAAAAAAATAATAATAATTGGATCCTGTTCCCTTAACGCATGTTTTACAGCACAGTGCTTGTGCTGTGTAATTTGGCCCCTTCTATCACCTAAAATAACTGGCTGATCTTGCCTGGTTCTGCTCTCCCCCTGTAAACTGACCACAGTATATCGTGGCTGCTGAGCCCTGACACCGTGGTCAGTTTACTTGCCTAAGTCATCCTCAGCCCTGCTCTCCTGTGTCTGTCTGTGTCCTCCTCCCCCCTCCCCTCCCTGCCTGTTAGCTCTGTCCACTCCACACTTCTCCCCTCCTGCTCTCATAATACAATAACCTTTCAACAATCCCCTCTGCTATGTTAAACAGTGTCCCCAGTGTATTTTCTTTAAAAAAATGCCGCTGTGTACCTGCTTTCAGATCGCAGCTGCCTCTTTCCTCCTCTCCTCCTCCTGACTGACGTCAGCAGGGGTTTCACAGCCCTGCCCGCTGGAGCTGTCAGCTGGAGAGAGGCGGGCGGTCATGTGAGCACCAGTCAGCGTGATAAAATAAGGTATAGAGTGGCAATTTAAAATAAAATACACTGGGGACTTTGTTTAACATAGCAGAGGGGATTGTTGAAAGGTTATTGCGTGGCTTAACCTTCTTAACCTGTGAGATTGGGTTATCCCTAAGGCTATCACTCTTAAAGGAGAGAATCAAATTCTACCATCACACTTAGAAAGTGTATTTCTCCTGGTGTAAAACAAAGGAATTGCATCTAAGGAAGTTCTTGCTGGGACAAATCCTGTTTGTTTTTTTGTTTTGTTTTTCTCCATCAAAGATCAAAGCTCTTCCTTAGCGATTCTTTTTTTCTACTGCTTGGCTTTTAGTCCTTAGTAAAAGCCTTTGTATAGGTTGCCACTAAAATTCTTCCCAAGATAGTTTTTCTTTCAGCTTAACCAGACCATTGTTCTACTATCTCACTGTCCTAATCTGAAACATCCTAAGGAAGATTTCTATTGTCTGGATGTGATATGTGCTTTTCGAGGCTTTCTCTCTACTCACTTTCGCCAGGTGGATTCGTCAAATCCTCGTTCAAGCCTATCACATCAAGCGCAAGGTACCCCTAAATGATAATACGTACTCCACCAGATCAGCTAGTGCTTCTTGGGCTTTTCAACATCTGACATCAAGCAGCTGCCACCTGTTCCTCTGTTCACATGTTTTACTTTATCAGCTTGGTGCTCAGGCCTCGGCTGATTCCGGCTTTGGTTGTGAGGTTCTTCAAGCTCTGTTGAGCCACTTTTGTTAATCTATAGTTTTTTTTTTGTGCCCCCTTTTGGCTTTCATTGCTGTGTTGCCCACCTCTCAGTTGGACTGATTTTGGTTGTCTCAATGTGCCTGATATTTTATCCTGTGCCTTAATCAATGATTAAGAAAATAGGATATCTTTGGAGTGGGCCTACCTGTGGGTGGTGATGAGGAAGATGGGATTCCCACTACACTTTAAAGCATGGATTCAACCACTATATAAAAGGGCAATCTGGCTAGCATTCGGATGGGTGGCCTTATGCCCTCAGCCTTCCAGGTGTAGAGGGTTACCAGGCACGGCTGCCCCCTCTCTTCGGCCCTCTTTGCTCTTGCGATGGAACCTATAGCTGAAGCTCTTAGGGTCTCTCCAGAGATCCGTGGCCTGCGAGTGGATTGGCTGGAATAGAGGGTGGCTCTTTATGCCGATGATTTGCTACTATTCCTCAACAGCTGGTCCTTCCCTACAGGGTGCCCTGGATATCATGATTACCTACAATAACTTCACAGGCCTGCGGGTCAACTGGCATGTGTCTCTCGTTCCCAGTGGAAAAGGGGACAATGGCTTTGTCTTCTGCCGCCCTCCCTCTCCAGTGGGTGGACAAGTTTACCTATTTGGGAGTGGTGATCTCTAGAAGGAGTTCTGATTTATGATATTTAAAGCAGAGTTCCGCCTGGGAATAAAAAACTTAAAAGTTAGCAGCTACAAATACTGTAGTTGCTGACTTTTAATAAAAGGATAAAAGGGCACTTACCTGTCCAGGGAGCCCACGGTGTCAGCATCTGAAGCCGACCCGTCCCTTGGCTCTGGGTGCAGGCACCTGCATCCTTACTAAGGGAAACAGGAAGTAAAGCCTTGTGGCTTCACAGCCTGTTTCCTACTGTGCATGCGCGAGTAGCACTGCACTTTCTGAATGGTCCCTGCTGTCTTCTAGGTTCTGTGTGTCTCCCAGAAGGTAGGGGGAGGAGGAGGGGCCAGACATTGCGTAGTTCACCACACAGTTGTGGCGATCTTTCACCGGAAGTGGGAACAGATACCTGGATTTGACAGGTATCCGATCCCCCCCCCCCTCCCCCTGAAAGGTGCTAAATGTGGCATCGGAGCGGAGGAGGAATCCGATCCATCGAGCTTACTCTACTCCGTACAGACTCCATAAGATGATCACCTCACTTTCCTCAGCTTGTTGGCGTTGCTTGCACCAAGCAGGTATATATTTTTTTCACATCTTCTGGACCTGTCTGGTTATAGTATTTTATTGGCAAGAAGTATTGTAAGCGATAGGTCAAACGACGCAAGTTGCTATTCCTCTTGAACCACAATATTGTCTACTGGGTCTGGTGGAACCGTTTGCTGCAGTGGCTAAGAGGACCCTTTTCAGTCTCCTGTTATTTTATGCATGTATAGCAGTTAGTATGTGCTGGAAACAAGTCTCTCCTCCCACTGTGTCCTTTTGGATGCCTTTTGATTAATTCTGATCTGCCGCTCTACCAAGCTACTTATACTAATAGAGGGTGCCCCCGTAAATTCCAGAATTTCCACATTCTCTTGGCCAGGAAAAAAATACTCTCTCGCTCTTCGGCACCTTTCACACTGGGGCAGGAGAGGCGTCGACGGTAAAGCAGCGATATATTAGCTGCGCTTTTCGGCCGCTAGCGGTGTGGTTTTAACCACCGCTAACGGCCGGAAAAGGGTTAAAACCGCCCGCAAAGCGCCGCTGCATCGGCGGTATTGCCGCGCTGTCCCATTGATTTCAATGGGTATGAGCGGTGAATACACCGCTCCAAAGATTCTGCTAGCAGGACTTTTTTGACTGTCCTGCTAGCGCACCGCTCCAGTGTGAAAGCCCCTCTGGCTTTCACACTGGAGTGAAAGGGGCCGGATTTTTTCAGGCGCTATACAGGAGCTATTTTTAGCGCTGTAGCGCCTGAAAAACGCCCCAGTGTGAAAGGTAAAGCGCTGCGTAAACTGTTGGCGCTATATAAATCCTGTAATAAAAATAAATAAATAAAGGGGCCTTCCTATGCTTCCTCCAGTCAAGTAAAGAACTCCCTTGGTGGATTTTCAACCCAACCTTTTAAAATGGTAAAGTTTCTTTCATGCTCATGGAAGGTGTTGAGAACAGATGCCAGCCTTACAGGCTAAGGATAAATGTACTCTGAATCTCACGGTTCAGGGAACCTGAGAGTAGCAAAGCTCCCTATCGGCATCTTGGAGCTTAGAGCAATAAAATTAGCTTTGCATCACTTGTTCAGGAGAAACAATCAGGGTGCAATTGGACAAAGCTACAGTGGCCAAAATTAACCATCAGAGGGGTACCAAGAGTCAAGCAACATTGAAGGAATTAATTCTCTCCTGAACCAAGAACCATTGTCCATCAATATCTGCTGTTCATATTCCAGGAGTGCACAATTGGCAGGCAGATTTCCTCATCTGTCTCCCCCTGAACCAAAGGGGGGTTCATAAGCATACTGGCCTCCATTCCAGGTTCAGCAGCAGCTTACCCCATTTGTGGTGACACTCTAACACTGGTGTCGGATGCCCTGGTAATTCCCTGAAACCCATGCTGGCTAATATATGCCTTTCCTTTAGTCCGGATCTTTCCTTGATTGCTTCTCAAAAGGAAGAAAGAGAAAAAAACAACATCTGTGATTATTGCACCCCACTGGCCCAGAAGAACCTGGTACACAGACATACTCCAACTTCTGAAAGACAACCCCTGGCCTCTCCCAAACCAGCCAGTCTGCTGCTGTCTCAAGGTTCACAATCCACCCTGCTTCTTGGTAACAGGCTTTAATAGCATGGCCGTTAAAACCCAGGTCTTGAAGGACAGGGGTATCTCTGACTCTGTCATTCCGACCTTACTCAGAGCCAGAAAAGCTACTTAATAAAAGATATACTACCGTACATGAAAATCATTTTACCTGGTATGAACACAGGCTCTTCAACCGCAGAGATTACTTTGTACTTGTGTTATGACCTTCCTACAGTTGGGACTTGGTAAAAAGTTGGAGTTAGAGGGAGTCCGGCAAAACATTTTTTTTAAAAGTCAGCAGCTACAAATACTGCAGCTGCTGACTTTTAAAATAATGACTCTCACCTGTCACAGGGTCCAGCGACGTCGGCACCTGAGGCCAAACCGTCCCTCGGTCCTCGGATGCTGCCGCCACCATCTTGGGTATGGAAATCAGGAAATGTAGCCTTGCGGCTTCACTTCCCGGTTCCCTATTGTGCATGCGCGAGCCGCGCAATGCAATAGGAATGCTCCGCACTGTCTCTGGGACCCGTGTGTGTCCCAGCAGACAGCGCGGCAGGACGGGAAGTTGTATTACTCATTGGAACACAAGTGCAGTAAATTGGCACACTTTTGTAGTCCATTGACACGTCCTCCAGCTCTCCAACTCGCAGCTCGTATAGAGGTAGACAGAAAGCTGGAGGAAGAGTTTGCAGAAGCCTGACTTTCCAACTGAGATCCACTGATTGTGGGTGCAATGCTCTGCAGGCTGCTGTAAAAAAAAAAAAAAAATGCACTTCCCCCCCTTTTGTATGAAAATTCCTCAATTACAAGACTTGGCTGTGCTGGGTACTGACTTGCATAAGGCAAATTCTTTGTCAATGCACCAGTCCCTTTATGGTCTTTTTAAAAGCTTACATAGGCAAGCTGTGTCCACAAGATTATACGTCACAAACATAAAAAATTCAGCATGGATCTCGTTTTACTGTGGACAGAGTAATTATGCATTTATCTTTAAGTCCATGCCTGAAATAAAACTGTTCCTTAAATGATTAACCACTTCAATACCGGGCCTATTTTGGCCTATTTTCCTTCATGTAAACATCATCATTTTTTTGCTAGAAAATTACTCAGAACCCCCAAACATTATGTACGTTTTTTTTAGCAGACACCCTAGGGAATAAAATGGCGGTCATTGCAACTTTTTATCACGGTATTTGCGCAATAATTTTTCAAACGCCTTTTTTTTTTTTAAAAAGACTTTCATGAATTAAAAAATAACAAAACAGTAAAGTTAGCCCAATTTTTTTCTATACTATGAAAGATGATACGCCGAGTAAATAGATACCCAACATGTCACGCTTTAAAATTGCGCACAATCATGGAATGGCGCCAAACTTCGGTACTTAATAATTTCCATAGGCGATGCTTTAATTTTTTTTACAGGTTACCAGTTTAGAGTTACAGAGGAGGTCTAGTGCTAGAATTGTTGTACGCGCTCTAACGCACGTGGCGATACCTCACATGTGTGGTTTGAGCGGCGTTTACATATGTGGGCGGGACTTACGTGTGCGTTCGGTTCTGAGTGCTAGCTACCGGGGACGGGGGCGTTTTTAAATTTTTTTTTTTATTATTTTACTTAATTTTTTTCATTTTTACACTGGTGACCATCTGGTCACCGGAAATCTCTATGCTCGTCATCCGGCGGCGGGCGATTCTTTCTCCGGGCCCCCGATGGCACCTGATGACGGCGGGGGGGGGGGGGACATCCCCTCCTGTTGCCTATAAGAACGATCAAGCGGCGGAACTGCCGCTATGATCATTCTTATGGTGCACAGAATCGCCGACTGGAAAGATTGATATCTGAATGATGCCTATAGCTGCACCCATCATTCAGATATCCCCACTCAATGTCAAGGACGTCATATGATGTCCTTGGTATTGAGGTGGTTAATAAGGAACCCTTCCAATATTAAAATTCACCAGTGTATCTCCTTCAATTTCTTAATGCGTTTTCATTCTTGTTGCTCCTGTCTTTTTATACCTTTTTATAAAGCCAAGCTCCAGCCAAATTTTTTTTCTTTAAAGGTGGGTAAGAGAACCTTTTGCCTGTGTTCTCACCAGGGTGGATTTGATTTAAATTACTAGTAAAAAGGCTTGATTTATATCGTAACTTTTAAAGAGCAACTGTCATCTCGGTCCCACAGTGGCTCCTCCTCTGACCCACTGTTGACTTACCGACAGTCTCATTCTCTGTAATGGGATGGCTGGTGAAGGCCATGGTGGCAGTAGGTGAGTGGATGCCCGCTAGCAGGTGGTGCCAGGATGGATCTGAAATGACAGGTACTCTTTAAATGTAAGGACTTATTCTTGCTAGTAGTTGGGAAACCTTCATTTTGGTTGCAAATATTAAAGATTCTATTTATAATAATAAGCTGTCAGGTTCGTAAAACGGGGATATCGGAACCGATTCAATCATACAGTTTGTAGTGTAAATAGATTTTCAAAACAATAGCATAAAGGAATATTCCTGAAATTTTTTATGTCGTGATTACTGTGAAATTGTGTGAATGCACCAATGCAGTGCAGGTTATCTCAGCTTGCAAAGCTTGGATTCATTGAATGAGTTTACCAAAAAATTAAATATTGCTCAATATACAGCCTCCTGCTGCATAACTAAGCTCCATTTCATGCTGAATAAGCTAAATTATGAATGTATCCTAAATAGAAAACTACCCTTTAGATAGTTTTTTTACTCTAAAAGCGTTTTATTAAAATAAATTTGATAAAAAATCTGATTTTTAGCCACCCTGGTCCTCACCTAGATTTTCTATCACTTCCTGTCCCTGTGACACCCATAAAACCAGTTCAGGGTGTGGCCACCTTAAAGAAAGTGGGCTGAATGGCACTGGCCATCTTAAAAACTGGAAGACTGTGGGCATCTGGGAAAAAAATGTGTATACTGGGGATAGCTCCAGATTGAAGATTGCAGCAAAAACTGCTCATCGTTTTTTTTTTTGCTTTTTGCTCTTTTAACCGATTGCCGCCCGTCATATAGCAATATGATGGCAGCAAAGTGGTTTAGTTATCCTGATCAGACGTCATATGATGTGATCAGGATAACAAGCCGGCGCACAGCTCAGAGGTGCGGTGTGTCAGTCTGACACACCGCAACTCTGATCGTGGTATGGAGCCTCTGGCGGAGGCTTCTTACAACGTGATCAGCTGTGACCAATCCGAGTTGATCATCGCGTGAACCAGGAAGTGCCGGTAAACGGCTTTCCTCGGTTCAGGGTGACGGGGAGAACCAATTGGTGGCTCTCCCTGTCAGAGGGGGGGTTCTGCGCTGATAATCGGAACATTGATTATCACTGCAGCCCCCATCAGATGTGCCCATTATCTGCCAGCCTGTGCCCAAAAAAATGCCAATCAGTGGCCCATCAGTAATGTTTGTCAGTGCCCTTCAGATGCCACTCATTACTGCCTGTCAGTAGCTCCTCATCAGTGCTGCCCATCAGTGCCGCCAATCGGTGCCCATCAGTTTAATTTTTTTTCAAAAATTCATTTTTTTTTGTTTATAGTGCAAAAAATTAAAACCGCAGAGGTGATCAAATACCACCAAAAGAAAGCTCTATTTGTGGGAAGAAAATGGTAAAAATGTAGTTTAAGTACAGTGTTGTATGACCGCACAATTGTCATTCAAAGTGCGACAGCGCTGAAAGCTGAAATTCGTCCTGGGCAGGAAGGGGTGAAAGTGCCTGGTTATTGAAGTGGTTAATCTATTAACCACTTGTCGACCAGCTCACGCAGATATACTGTGGCAGGTCGGCTTTCCTGCGGGAACCAACGTACCTGTATGTCAGTCTGTGCAAGGAGGATAGCTGGCGCGGGTTCCGCAGACTCTATGTCCGCCCGCGGTGAGGAGAGGCAGAACGTAATCAAGGCGATTCCCTGTTCTGCCAAATGACATGACAGATCTACTGTTCCCAATGATCGGGAACAGTGATCTCTGTCTTGTTCCAGTAAGCTCACCCCCCCCCCCCTACAGTTGGAACACACCCAGGGAACACGCTTAACCCCTTGATCACCCTCTAGTGTTGACCCCTTCCCTGCCAGTGTAATTTTTACATTGATCAGTGTATTTTTATAGCACTGATCAATGTAATGTGACTGGTCCCCAAAAAGTGTTATTTCGGGTCAGATTTGTCTGCCCCAATGGTCGCAGTCCCTCTAAAAATTGCAGATCGCCGCCATTATCAGTAAAAACAATAAAAATAAGTCCCTAAATCTATCCCGTAGTTTATAGATGCAATAACTTTTGCGCAAACCAATCAATATACACCTATTGCAGTTTATTTGTTTTTAAAAAAATATGTAGGAGAATATATATCGGCCTAAACTGTTGAACTCGTTTTTTTATATATTTTTTTTTTTTTTGATATGTATTATGGCAGAAAGTAAAATAATTGTTGTTTTTTTTATTTTTGTTTTGTTTTATAGCGCAAAATAAAAAACGCAGAGGTGATCAAATACCACCCAAAAAAAAGCTCTATTTGTGGGTAAAAAAGGACGTCAATTTTGTTTGGGTACAGCGTTGCATGACCGCGCAATTGGTCATTTAAAGCAGCACAGTGCCGCATCGCAAAAAATGGCCTGGTCATTAAGGGGGCAAATCCTTCTGGGGCTGAAGTGGTTAATATGTTTTAGATTTGGTTGGCACTCTATATTCAAATAATTGTTTCAATGCAATTTGGGTTTGGTAAGAAAACTTTTAGTTTCAAAACCAGAAAATAATAAGCTAGAGGGATAAGATGTGTGTTTTTAGGTTGACATTTTGTTATGTCCTGTATATAAAATAAAGCTGCAAATGATTTGTATACTGCTAAAATCTGTGCAGAGTTAATGTGTGAAACACTGCAGTGGTGTTATGTGAAGAATCTCTTTCATTCACTTTAAGGGATTATTTTTCCCTTCTTCGGAATAAACATATGCTTTATCCACTGAAATATTCTAATATCCAGAAATAGATTAAGACTTGAGCAGGCTCTGGGCAAAAACAGTTCATTGTGATCTGTTAGTTTCTCTGTAGAGACCTTTCACTGAGGATTTAGCTCAGCCATTTTGTTAGAACTCTTTGGCAGATGCAGGCCTGTGTCTTTGGACACTACTCGGAAGGTTCTTACCACCATTCTTCCTAAGTTTTTACAAATCGCTTAGATGTGTGGCTTACATATTAAATATGCCATTGTACCGATAGATGGGCAGTCAGATGTCTAACTTTTTAACCACTTACCCCGTTCCTGGCCAGAGCATTTTTTGCGATTAGGAACTGAGTCGCTTTAGCTGACAATTGGTTGTACAACGTTGTATCCAATCAAAATCGATGTCCTTTTTTTTCCCCCACAAATAGATCTTTCTTTTGGTGGTATTTGGTATCACCTTTGCGGTTTTTATATAGTGTCTACAAAATAGGGGATAGATCTATGGCATTTTTATTATTTTTTAGTAATGGTGGCGATCCTATATATTTTTTTTATTATTTTATCATGACTGTGACATTGCGGCCGACAGTTCAGACACATTTGACACTATTTTGAGACCATTGACATTTATACAGCGATCAGAGCTAAAAAAATGTGTTCTAACTGTGTTCTCCCCACAACATGACAGAAATCACAGCTTCCAATGACAGGGAGCTACTGCTCTCTGTCATGTTGCTAGGCAGAACAGGGAAAGGCCTTGTTGATATAAGCATCTCCCCGTTCTGCCTCTCCTCACCGCAATCATTGGCCGCCTGCGAACATCAAGTCCGCGGGCACGCTCCCACGCCGGACGCCCACTAGGTGGTGACCTTAAAAGGATGTATGGGTACACCCTTTTGCCTGCCTGTGCCATTCCGCCAACGTAAATCGGCATGCGACGGTCAGCATGTGGTTAAAGTGGGTTGTAAAGCCTTACATTTATTACATTTTTGTCCTAATGCATTATTCTATGCATTAACCACTTAAGCCCCGGACCATTTGGCTGCCCAAAGACCAGACCACTTTTTGTGATTCGGCACTGCGTCGCTTTAACTTTCAATTGCGCAGTCGTGCGGCGTGGCTCCCAAACAAACCTCCTTTTTGTTTTTGAAAAAACACATTTTTTACTTTTTGCTATAATAAATATCCCCCAAAAATATATAAAACATTTTTTCCCTCCGTTTAGGCCGATACGTATTCTACATATTTTTGGTAAAAAAAAAATGCAATAAGCGTTTGGTTTGCGCAAAAGTTATAGCGTCTACATAATTAGGGATAGTTTTATTAATATTTTTATTTTTTTACTAGTAATGACGGTGATCAGCGATTTTTATCGTGACTGCGACATGGCGAAAAGATCAGACACTTTTGGTGCGATTTTGGGACCATTCACATTTATACAGCGATCAGTGCAATTAAAAATGCATTGATTACTGTGTAAATGTGACTGGTAGTAAAGGGGTTAACCACTAGGTGGCACTGTAGGGGTTAAGTGTGTCCTAGGGAGTGATTCCTTCAGTGGGTGGAGGGGCTATATGTGACACGATACCGATCACACCGCTCCTGATTACAGGGAGCTGTGATCAGTGTCACTAGAGCATTTCCCTGTTCTTACTCTCTGTGAGACGATCGCGGGTATCCCCACAGATTTTGAGTCCACGGGACCCGCGATCGCACTCACGGAGGCCGTGCCCTCAAACCACTTAAAGGGCAACGTACAGGTATGTTAATCTGCCTGTACGTGCCCTTCTGCCGACGTATATGAGCGTGAGCGGTCAGCAAGCGGTTAAAGTAAAAAAACCTTTGTGCTGCATGTGTCCCTCCAGCCCCCCTTATACTTACCTAAGCCCAATCTCAACCCAGCGATGTGCATGAGAGCAGCAGCTCTCCTGGTTGTGTCCCTCCACACTGTACAAATTGGTAGCAGCGGGAGTGCTGTCAATCTAATTCTGTGATGAGGGGGCGGCGCCCAGCTGCCCTATCAATAGAGGCAGACAAGACAGCTCGGTCAGGCGCAAGCCTGTACAAGTGTACCTATAGGAAGGTGCTTCCTATGGTGGCACTCACTGAAGAGGATGAGCCAGGAGCATTGGCGGAGGGGACCCTAGAAGAAGAGGACCGGGCCTGCTCTGTGCGCTACCATTGCACAGAGCAGGCAAGTATGACATTTTTGTCATTTTAAAGGTCTCTTTAAAACTACCTGCACCTAATTCAGGCAAGCATTTGTGGCAGTTTCAAGAACAATTCTAAAACGTGCAAAAAATTCAGGTTGCTCTTACTACTACTACTTACAAGAACCTGTCCATATGGCTGTGATAGATTCTTAAAGTATGACCGCAGTTCGCAAGTTAGAAAACTGATGGTAACGTACAGAAATACGCTAGTGCTCAGAGTGGAGCATGTCTTTCACATCTTCCAAAGGGTGCACCGCCAACGGAAATGCCATAGGGAACCAATGACAAAAATGGCCCGCACACCAAAATTATTACTGAGACCTTAGTATCAAAACATAGCTTGTGAAGTAAACACCTGGTGGTTTCTACTGCACAAGTTGTGTTTTGCAACTAAGATCTCAGTAAAAATGTAAGATTTACTTTTTTTGGGTGTGCAGCCATTTTTTTACATTTGTGTTGGGAAGCTGTTATGAAGTGAGACTCTTTAATGACTGGCTCGGTACCACTTGATTGGTGCAAGGCCAGTGTGATTCCTGTATTTAAAAGGGGATCAAAGTCTTTACCAAGTAACTGCAAACTGGTTAGTTTAATCACTGTAATGAGGAAAATACTCAAGATTAGGATTTAAAAAAAAAAAGGCAAAAAGCAATAGTCAGCATAGACTCGCATAAGTTGTCAAACTAATCTGCTTTCTGTTTTGAAGAAGTAGGCAAATACTTAGACAAAGGAGTAGCTGTGGATATAGTATACTTGAACTTTTCAAAAGCATTTGACATCTCTGCTATGAGGAAAGATTAGCTGAACTGAATTTTATTCTCTCTTGAGAAGAGGCAATTAAGGGGGCATCTGATCACCAAGAAATAATAAATCTGTGGTCCATATTCAGAGTTATTCACTTTAAGATCATGTCAAGGGAGGAGGCACTTGTTATGTGTGGAGGAAAAGCGATTCCACCTCCACATATGGAAAGGGCTGTGAAAATCTGGAAAGGGCTGGAAAATCGTTCTGGCTAGCTTGTTTTAAAAAAGAGCTAGATACATTCCCAAATGCACAAAATATATTTGGATATTAACATCTATAAGTAATAACACCAGCAATTGTTGATCCAGGGAATATGCTATCCTTTAGGACAGTGTTTCTCAACTCCAGTCCTCAAGGCGCCCCAATAGGTCATGTTTTCAGGATTTCCCTCAGATGAAACGACTGTAGTAATTACTAAGGCAGTGAAACTGATCAAATCACCTGTGCAAAATAATGGAATGCCTGAAAACATGACGTGTTGGGGTGCCTTGAGGACTGGAGTTGAATCACTGCTTTGGGGGTTCAGGAAGAATTTTTGCCACTGGAGCAACTTGGATAATGCTTTATAGCGTTTTTGCCTTCATCTGGATCAACAGTGTTCTGTATATGAAGGTTTTCTATTTATTTCATTATTCTTTTGGTTGAACTAAATAGACTTGTCTTGTTTCACCCTACAGTGAGGTAAAAAAAAGTATTTGACCCCTGCTGATTTTGTATGTTTGCCCACTGACAAAGAAATGATCAGTCTATATTTTAATGGTAGGTTTATTTTAACAGAGACAGAATAACAACAAAAATATCCAGAAAAACATTCAAAAAAGTTATAAATTGATTTGCATTTTAATTAGTGACGTTTTTGAACCCTTCGCAAAACATGACCTAGTACTTGGTGGCAAAACCCTTGTTAGCAATTTCAGGTCAGACGTTTCTTGTAGTTGGCCACCAGGTTTGCACACATCTCAGAAGGGATTTTGTCCCACTCCTTGCAGATCCTCTCCAAGTCATTAAAGAGGTTGTAAAGGCAGAAGGTTTTTTATCTTCATGCATTCTATTCTGATGAAATGAACGGTCTGCATATGTGCAACGGGCCTAAGTGAAAATGTCCACATTAGGCCCAAGTAGCCATTTCCCCTCCCCAGTGTCATGTGACTCATTAGTGTTACAAGGTCTCAGGTGTGAATGGGGTGCAGGTGTGTTAAATTTGGTGTTATCGCTCTCACTCTCTCATACTGGTTACTGAAAGTTCAACATGGCATATCATGGCAAAGAACTCTGAGGATATGAAAAAAAGAATTGTGGCTCTACATAAAGATGGCCTAGGCTATCAGAAGATTGCCAAGACCCTGAAACTGAGCTGCAGTTCGGTGGCCAAGACCATACATCGGTTTAACAGGACAGGTTCCACTCAGAACAGGCTTCACCATGGTCGACCAAAGAAGTTGAGTGCAGTGCAGAGGTCAACCTAACTTTCCTATCACTTACTGTTGCTTCTTCAGTACAGGACATTAAGGGAAGTGTCCTCAATAAAATACAGACAGCAAAAAATAAGCTGCAACTATATTCAAGACTTCAGGGGGAAAAATGTCTATATACACAGTTTGTCTCCAAGTCTCTGGCCATAGATGAGTCAGTTTTTTTTTTTGTTCAGCCAGCAGGTTGAACGAATAAAAAAGTGACCCGATAACCCCACCCACACAATTGAGATGAACGTGGGGAATCCTACCTGCTGTGTTTTTGTATTCTGACCACACTGATCAAGTTGAAATTTTCTAACAGGGTGGTTGAACAGCAGTCAGTAGATCGAATTCTGTTCAACCACAGTGGCCATGCGTGGATCAAAATTTGGGCAGTCCCTGCTGAACCAGCTGAATCTCGATCCATGTATGGCCAGCTTAACAATTGTATCCTTAACCACTTCAGCACCAGCGATTTTACCCCCTTCCTTACCAGAGCACTTTTTGCGATTTGGCACTGCGTCGCTTTAACTGACAATTGCGCAGTCGTGCGACGTTGCACCCAAACAAAATTGATGTCCTTTTTTTTCCCCACAAATAGAGCTTTCTTTTGGTGGTATTTGATCACCTCTGCGGTTTTTATTTTTTGCGCCATAAACAAAAGAGCGACAATTTTGGAAAAAAAACACTATTTTTTACTTTTTGCTATAATAAATATCCCATTTTTTTTAAAAAACTTTTTCCTCAGTTTAGGCCGATACGTATTCTTCTACATATTTTTGGTAAAAAAATCCCAATAAGCGTATATAGATCGGTTTGCGCAAAAGTTATAGCATTTACAAAATAGGGGATAGATTTATTGCATTTTTTTTTAAATTTTTTTCACTAGTAATGGCAGCGATCTGTGATTTTTCTTTTTCGTGACTGCGACATTGCGGCGGACACTTTTGACACATTTTTGGGACCATTCACATTTACACAGCGATTGTTGCTATAAAATTGCAGTGATTACTGTGTAAATGTGACTGTCAGGGAAGGGGTTAACACTAGGGGGCGCTGCAGGGTTTAATATGTTCCCTATGTGAGTGATTCTAACTGTGGGGAGGGGAGACTCACAAGGGGAGGAGACCGATCAGTGTTCCTCCATACTGGAAGCACACCATCGGTCTCCTCTCCACTGACAGGACGTGGAGCTGTGTGTTTACACACACAGCTCCACGGTCCTGTTTTCCCGGGCAATCGCGGGTGCCTGGCGGGCACGCGCACTGGGTCCCGAGAGACGCCGCGGGCGCGCGCCCCCCCTAGGTGGCCGGGAATGGTAGGACGTCATATGACGTCCACCCAGGATGGTAGATCCACATTGTGGACGTCATATTACAATGGGTGGGTAATGAAGTGGTTAAGCTTTTTACTGATGTGCCACATCTCATGTCCTAGTCACTAAAATGCAGCATTCACAGGGAAAACTTTTCTACAATTAGGGTCATACTGTAACATATCAGGGCTGTCTAAGCTGCACTGTGAATTTCCCAAGAGATGGTACACCTTGGCATTTGTTTCGGGACCTTAAATGTTGCTTGCAGCATATGATTATTAAGAACTGGGAAAAGTCAGTACAGATATCAGCTTCCATCAGTGAAGTTTATTTTCTCATTGAAGGTTATTCGTCCCTGACTCTTGTACTGTATAGGTGCTGCAAGAAAGAAAACCAGGCTAAGTGGTTTTCTCTGTAACATTAATCCTTAATAGCAAACTCATTTTTGTAGTAAACATGCTGTATGTATGATTCTGTCTTTAGTGAAAGACAATGAGAGTAGAGTTGGGTACTTTAAACAAAGTGTTAATTTATTCAATGCAGCAGTGCGCAGGACACCATGTTCCATATGTGTGTCAGATGAATCCACTTCCTTGTATAGAAAAGGAAAATGTGTACGCAACACAGCATGTGTATTGAATGTCATTGTGCATTAAAATGAGTCGATGTGACTCGTGGCACTCTGACATGTTCCAACATGCATGTTTATTGATATCAATAGAAATTGCATCAAATAAAAATGCATAGGCTCTCGCACTTTGACAATTGCGCTGTACCCAAATTAAATTTTTATAATTTTGTTCACACAAATAGAGATTTCTTTTGGTGGTCTTTATTCACCACTGGGTTTTTTCTTTTTTGCGATATAAGTGAAAATTTCGTCATAAATTTAAAACAGTGTATTCTGCTATATGTCTTTGGTGGAAAAAAATCCTGATGAGTGTATGATAATAGGTTTGTGTGAAAGATAGTCTACAAGCTACGCTACTTATTGAAAATTGATCAATCCTGATGTACTGACTGCCTATCTAATTCCTTGAGGCCCTAAAATGTACAGTACAAATACCCCCCAAATGACCCCTTTTTGTAAAGATAACAGGTCAAAGGTATTTAGTAAGAGGCATAGTGGGTTTTTTGAAGTTGCAATTTTTTGCTCACAATAGTTTGGAAAATTTTGAATTTTTTTTCCTACAAAACTTCGCGCATGCTAAATGGAATAAGAAGGTGAGTGATGGCAGGGTCCTGGACAGCTGACAAGCCAAGATGGGTGACTAGGACCAATAGATAACACTATGTTCAAAAAGGAAATAAAGTGCAATAAAGTGCAAAAACTTGCATAAAAAGTGAACAAGTGCCAAGAAATAAATAATTAGCCAGTATCTTCAATAAATAATACGTAACTGAATGGTAATGATAAATATGTGCATGCACATCAAAAAAGTGCTAGGAATATAAAATCAATCCTGTGAAACAGTCAATAAAGTGCAATGAAGTGCAAAAACTTGCATATATAAAGTGAACAAGTGATAGGAAAATAAATAATTAGCCGAATATAAATAATTAGCCAGTATTTTCAATAAATAATACGTAACTGAATGACAGTAATAATTGAATAAATGCATGCACGTCAATAAAGTGCTAGGTGTATATAATAAATCCTGTGAAACAAGCACGTGCTAAATGAGAGATTAAAATCAATGGATATTAGGAATAGAAATAAAAATAAAAATGCAGTGGTTAGTTAACAAAGTCCATATGGTAAAAATCCATAGGGTATAAATAAGTTAAAATTATATTCTAAGACGGTGTTGAGATCCCGTAACTAGTGTAAACAATAATGGAAGTCCAGGTGGGGAATATCAATTAATGTGTGATATCCTGGAAAGCAACTGGTGTCTCTTAGTAGGGTGGAAATTCCACAGATAGTTCTGAGTGTTGAGATGTATCTTTTCTGTATTGTTGTTGTGTAGCAGTATCTACGCTGATATTGTTTTATTTGTAAGGTGACTCCTTCTCTGGTCTCCCAGAACTCTTACCTCTAGACAGCTACAGATCAGCTTTGTAGGGGTATCAGCATGTGCCCCAGGTGGGGTGACAGGAATCAAGGTGCTCTCTTGTGGGGTCCAAGCTTATCCCTTCTCCTTCTCCTCCTCCAGACCTAAAAGGCTGCTGCGTATCTCCACACAACAGTGTTACAGGATCGGGGAACGGAAAAGAGAAAAAAAGGGGGGGGGGCTCCACTAGTGTAGTAGGTTCAACTAAAAATAAGCAATTTATTTGGACAAATGGCAACGTACATAAAATCAATGAAAAACGAGCAGAAATAATCACCAAGGCGTCCGGAACGCCTCCTCGCGTCCTGCTCTGTATGGGTCTGCCTACGGCCACTCCCTATGCGTTACGACACGGTCACGTGTCTTCATCTGGGGAGATGAAGACACGTGACCGTGTCGTAACGCGTAGGGAGTGGCCGTAGGCAGACCCATACAGAGCAGGACGCGAGGAGGCGTTCCGGACGCCTTGGTGATTATTTCTGCTCGTTTTTCATTGATTTTATGTACGTTGCCATTTGTCCAAATAAATTGCTCATTTTTAGTTGAACCTACTACACTAGTGGAGCCCCCCCCCCTTTTTTTCTCTTTTCCGTTCCCCGATCCTGTAACACTGTTGTGTGGAGATACGCAGCAGCCTTTTAGGTCTGGAGGAGGAGAAGGAGAAGGGATAAGCTTGGACCCCACAAGAGAGCACCTTGATTCCTGTCACCCCACCTGGGGCACATGCTGATACCCCTACAAAGCTGATCTGTAGCTGTCTAGAGGTAAGAGTTCTGGGAGACCAGAGAAGGAGTCACCTTACAAATAAAACAATATCAGCGTGGATACTGCTACACAACAACAATACAGAAAAGATACATCTCAACACTCAGAACTATCTGTGGAATTTCCACCCTACTAAGAGACACCAGTTGCTTTCCAGGATATCACACATTAATTGATATTCCCCACCTGGACTTCCATTATTGTTTACACTAGTTACGGGATCTCAACACCGTCTTAGAATATAATTTTAACTTATTTATACCCTATGGATTTTTACCATATGGACTTTGTTAACTAACCACTGCATTTTTATTTTTATTTCTATTCCTAATATCCATTGATTTTAATCTCTCATTTAGCACGTGCTTGTTTCACAGGATTTATTATATACACCTAGCACTTTATTGACGTGCATGCATTTATTCAATTATTACTGTCATTCAGTTACGTATTATTTATTGAAAATACTGGCTAATTATTTATATTCGGCTAATTATTTATTTTCCTATCACTTGTTCACTTTATATATGCAAGTTTTTGCACTTCATTGCACTTTATTGACTGTTTCACAGGATTGATTTTATATTCCTAGCACTTTTTTGATGTGCATGCACATATTTATCATTACCATTCAGTTACGTATTATTTATTGAAGATACTGGCTAATTATTTATTTCTTGGCACTTGTTCACTTTTTATGCAAGTTTTTGCACTTTATTTCCCTTTTGAACATAGTGTTATCTATTGGTCCTAGTCACCCATCTTGGCTTGTCAGCTGTCCAGGACCCTGCCATCACTCACCTTCTTATTCCATTTAGCATGCGCGATAACGTTGACCTCCCTATTTACTCATAGTAGCGCGAGAGCTTTCCACATCTACCATATTAACCAGCGTGTCATGCAGACAGACAGCGGCCATTGCAGTGTTCAAAAGCCGCGGCTCCTCCTCGTCTGTGATATGAGGAACGCTAATTTTCCCAGCAGTGAGTCAGTGTTCTGCTTATCACGGACGTCCTGTCATTCTCATCTCATGGACGAGGATGTCCGTGATAGGCGGAACACTGATCACTGCTGGGAAAACAGTGTTCCTCCTATCACGGACGAGGAGGAGGCGCGGCTTTTGTACATCGGAATGGCCGCCGTCTGTTTTGCCTTACACGCTGATCGGCACAGGAAAAATGCAATGGGGGACACAGGATGCAGATCGCACAGGGAGGCATACAACGATCGGCACAGGAAGACTGCAATAGTGGACACAGGATGCAGATCGCACAGCGAGGCATACACAGGACACAGAGGATGCAGATCGGCACAGGTAGGCTGCAATGGACACAGGGGGGTATTGTACAGGACACAAGGAGGCATACAGCTGCAGATGGGCATTGTTGACCCTCTTTTCCACTTACAGTAGCTGCTGCATTTCTCACCCTCGGCTTATACACGAGTCAATACGTTTTCCCAGTTTTTTTTGTGGTAAATTAGGGGCCTCAGCTTATATTCGGGTCGACCTATACTCGAGTATATATGGTATATTGGGGGTAAACATTTGCTTGAAGCTGGAGCAAAAACATTTTTAAATCATTTATCAGGGTGATTTTGAGGGAGGCACTGGGCATTGTTGTTGAAATGTAAAAATCTCATTTCGTAATGGGTTCTGGGCATCAAAGAAGAGTAGACTGGCATATGGTGGATAGGTTGGGTAGACCAGTAAGCATGGAGTTGATTTATTTATTTTTTGTCAGCCCCATGTTGAGGGTTAGCCCAAAGAAAATTTTAAATTCTTCCAAGGTGAGGGGTTTCCAAACAGTAGGGCGGGCATAGGAAGATCAGGATTGCTGGTAATATGTTGGCTGGCATACAGATTACACTTCACCATGTAATTCAGCAGATCATAAGTGAAAAATAAATGGAAATAATAAATTGGGGTAACCTTTTCTGATTGTATCTGAGGGACTGGCTGCACTGTAAAAAAGGGAATTACAGGTTCTGCTAAAGTATCGGGAAGCCATGTTGGATATAATAAAACGTCTGGGAGGCTAGTATGGGCCCTGCCTCATAATGGATGGGACGCCCCGATGCTAGCATCTGGCCTATCATCTAGAAATGTTGCCCTGCTTGTGCTTGCCACTGCACAAGGACTTGCAGAACTGCTGTTGGATGCCTGCCTATTATCTTGGGGTGCTGAGCTGCTGGTGGATGCCTCAGGATTTATTGTGCTGCTGGTGGATGCCTGCTCAAATCTCCTGAGCCTCTTTATTATTCTGTCCTCCTCAGTTTAATTTTCAGAGCCACTGCTTTCTATTGGCTCTTACTCGCTATCCGAGTCTGATGGAGAGCGTTCCCCGCTACTCTCGTCCGACATATTCTGGAGTATATGGGAAGCCTCCTTGCTGCTGAATAATTTTTTAGCTATGTGGACAGATGTGTGCAGATGATCACTGGGACAGATGTGTGACAGATGTTGTTCATTGTGTGATAACTGGGATGTGGCAGAAGTTCACTGGGACACGTGTGACAGGTGGTGTTCACTGTGTTGGGGACACTGCGACAGGACACGGTTTGAGGACACTAGCTGGGTAATCAGTGTGTAAAAAGCAGTTAAAACAGCTCAAAACTCACGAAACCCTGGCTGGCAGCACAGATCATCTCCTTCTTTGATAGGCTCTGGTACAACGACTGTGTTTACATTACATGATGGCTGTGATTGGACACAGCCATCATGTGATCAGGAGGGCCAATCACAGAGCCCCCCTGCCGAGCTGTATTGCGCTGTGTCCGGGGGACACAGGCACACCAGGATCACGGCACTGCGTGGGCACGCGCCTTCTGAGGAACGTTTATATGCAGTAGCCGGGTGGGAGGAGGTTAAGGAAGCACTGGTTGTAAGTTACACGTTTGTTAAAAGAACCATGTTCTAAAAGAAGTATAGGAACTCCAATTGCTTCATCTCCTTATAATACTAGTTGTTTAGTTGTACTTTCTCTGTCCCTAATTCAGAAAAAGCATGTAAATTAGAAAGTCAGAGGAAAGCCAAAACCCTTAAATTGCATATGTTTGGGGCCAGTGGCTCATTGACGCATTGAATCAGCTTAATGGCCCAATAACCCACTGTCGCTTGCCTTGTCAGTGATCTACTCCCCCCGCTGCACCTTGTACTGCCTAAGCCAGGAAAAAAAACAAGTACTCCTGGGTACGGGAGAGCATATGCAGCCAATTGCTAGACTCAAGCACTGTGACATGGCCGAGGTAATGACCTCACCTAGCTGCATAAACGCTGTCACTTTGACCTGAATGACTGTCTCTCTTTCAGTATTTTTTTTAGCAGGGTTTCAAAAGGGAACATATGCACTGTGATAGTAAATTCTATCAGTAGAGATTTGAAATAAGGGCACAATATGTAGAACAGTACTGTGCCTTGCATATCCTAATATTGTGGTGAT
The DNA here is from genome assembly GCA_028564925.1 of Lithobates sylvaticus. NCBI lineage: Eukaryota > Metazoa > Chordata > Amphibia > Anura > Ranidae > Lithobates > Lithobates sylvaticus. The sequence goes on along the minus strand of CM053034.1, from coordinate 48,034,801 downwards.
GGTGGAAAATAGATTTCTTAAGTGAAAGGGCTTCTTTAAAACGTTTACCTTTTGTGAGGGCCATGTTTGACCTGCATGTGATGCATAGGTGTTCCTCCATGCATCTGCGTTCAAGCAGTCACATTCATGTCAGTTGGGACACAGCCACCAATTGACATGCATGGGACTTCTTGCACGCAGATGCATAAAATACCCTCACACAGATGTACATTTAGGTACACCCATGTGAACCAGGCCAAAAGGTGAACAAATGCAAGAATTAGGGAGAACTGGACTAAAGCTTGACTTAGGAAAGTCTAAGAACATTGTACAATCAAAAAGGGTGCGCTTGGCCAATATAGTAAAAGACTGCAGCACTGAAAAAAATCTCTGGATTGGTGGGATGTGGTAAATGTGGTATTAAGTGTAAAGTGTGCTGTCAAAATTAAATGTATAAGTTCATAGACTTGTATGCAAATACCAAATGTGTGTAAACAATTGATAAATTACAAAAATAATGTAATAAACCAGTGAAACAAAGTCTGAAAAACAAGAGTCCTGAAATGAAATAAAATTATGAGTGCAAAAAACCTCTAATAGGCAAGTTCAAAATGATGGTTATGTTGAGAACAACCTTAACCACTTCAGCCCCGGAAGGATTTAACCCCTTCCTGACCAGAGCATTTTTTGCGATTCAGCACTGTGGCGTTTTAGCTGACAATTGCGCGGTTGTGCGACACTGTACCAAACAAAATTGATATCCTTTTTTTCCCCACAAATAGAGCTATCTTTTGGTGGTATTTGATCACCTCTGCAGTTTTTAGTTTTTGCGCTATAAACAAAAAAAAAAAGCAACAATTTAGAAAAAAAAGCAATATTTTTTTACTTTTTGCTATAATAAATATCCCCAAAAAATATATAAAAAAACTAATTTCTTCCACAGTTTAGGCCGATTATGTATCCTACATATTTTTGGTAAAAAAAAAATCACAATAAGTTTATATTGATTGGTTTGCGCAAAAGTTATAGCGTCTACAAAATAGGGGATAGATTTTTTTTTTTTTTTTTTTTACTAGTAATGGGAGCGATCTGCAATTTTTATCATGACTGATATTGCAGCAGACAGATCGGACACGTTTGACGCTATTTTGGGACCATTGACATTATTATAGCCACTGATTACTGTATAAATGTCACTGGCTGGGAAGTGGTTAAACACTAGGGGGCGATCAGGGGGTTAACTCTGTTCCCTAGATGTGTTCGAACTGTAGGGGGGGTGGGCTCACTACAACATGACAGATCACTGCTCCCGATGACAGGGAGCAGTGGATCCCTGTCATGTCACTAGGCAGAAAGGGGAAATGCCTTGTTTACATAGGCATCTCCCCGTTCTGCCTCTCCTCACTGCAATCACGGGCCACCGGCGAACATCGAGTTTGCGGGACCCACGCTCGCTAGGCGGGAAATTCAGAGGGACGTAGGGTACGTTATTTTGCCTGCCTGTGCCATTCTGCTGAAGTAAATCGGCGTGCGGCGGTCGGGATGTGGTTAATAACAAATTGTGTGTATAAAAATTATTCCATCTGTGAATCAACTGCTAGATCCAATGAAAATGTCTATCCAAAACAAAACAAGAGTAGGTTCAGTGCAAATGTATCCAAAAATGCTTCACCACCATGCTAAGGAATAAATAGATGGCAGCTTACCAGATCAAAAATATCTTAAAAGGATCGATATCGGAGTGTCTCCACAATGGGAAATAGGCTGTTAATGATCACTTGCTGGAACTCGGGCTGAACACAGACTCCCCCTGCTGCTGAAGAAATTCTAACAGGATCCATGTGTGTGTGTGTGTCCCACCAGGGTAATTCAGCTAGTTATGAACAGTTGCTGGGATTCACATTAGACACCGGCTTGAAGTGCTCAAAAATAAGCATGTTGGAAAGGTAGAAAAAAAGCTCATAGTGTATTAACTTTTTAAACCGATAAAAGTTTAATAAGTTGCACTTACAAAAAATTGTATAAAATGGCACAATAGTGTGAGCATGACCGCCTGCAGTATGATCTGTGCTCTAAAACGCCACACTGCTAGCTCCTTGTCTGACGTATTTTCCCTGAATAGGCGTCAACTGGGATTGGAGGCTAGGACCAGGAAGTGGTCATAATTTGCATAGAAGCCTTCAGTGAGGGAAAAGACACACTTCCTCTTGCCACTTAGTGAATGCAATGGGTCAAAAATGGCCCAAGTGTATAGCAACCAAGCACAAAGTAATCAATATATAAAATAATATAAATTTCATATACATTATTCAAAAAATAGCCACATGAGCTTATTGGCGCAATCTGGCATCAAACTGCCTTTAATGGCCAAAAATTAATCCACAGGGCCTGATACATGCATTTATATCCTCACAATGTAAATTAACAATTAAATGGAGAAAATTGATTTTATAAAAAAATGACAAAAAAATCTAAAATGTATTTAAAACTTGAGTGAACACTGGTGTGCACAATTCCTCGCAAAACCATTGGACCATTTCCAGTGTACTCTTGATATACTCAAAAAATATACATCCCAGATATAATTTTAATAAAGATAGATATACAAAAATTAACATGCATATCTAGAAAAATAAAAAATGGATGCCATCATAAAAGGGATTAACCGTTAGCTACACAAATGTCAAAGTTTAGATGTATACATCATCAATGCGAAACCCTTATAATGGTGCATGAACAGTCTCATTATTCTGATTTCAGGAAATACCATATACTGTACTGTTTAGGAGGAGCAAGACAGAAAAAATACAAGAATACATACAAGTAACGAATATAAATAAGATGACAACAAAATTAGTGGGTATGTTTAGCAACCTCACTGATGGGTAGTATATGGAATATATAAGAGCCTGAATGACACTATAACAATAGATATCCCAAATCTGCTATTATTGATAGATCCGTTAATATCCCATTCCACATTAAGTTCCCATGGTCGATAAAACATTGTGTCAAAGATCCACTGCATTTTACGTCTTGAGATACTCCTTTTTAGGTTACTTCCACACCAGTGGGGGGGGGTGTACTTTTCAATTGCCACAACCTCCAAAGAGGAGGGATTTCTGTGGTGATAACGTGAAAAATGCTTAGATAAGCTATGCCCCACAAAACCTTTCCTAATGTTGGCTAGGTGTTCACCCACTCTAATCGCCAACGTGCTACTGGTCCTCCCCACATACTGGAGGCCACACCTACACCTAAGTAGGTAAACTACCCCCTTAGTATGGCATGTGATGAAACTATTGATTTTATACTTCTTTGATGTATCATTGGATGCATGGGAACCATTAGGACTTCCATTTTTGCGTTGAATGCCTATTAGGACTTCCACTTTTGCGTCCAATGCTACATCCAAGAAGTATAAAATCAATAGTTTCATCACATGCCATACTAAAGGGGTAGTTTACCTACTTAGGTGTAGGTGTGACCTCCACTATGTGGGGAGGACCACTCGCACGTTGGCGATCCGAGTGGGTGAAAACCTAGCCAACATTAGGAAAGGTTTTGTGGGGCATAGCTTATCTAAGCATTTTTCATGTTCCCACCACAGAAATCCCTCCTCTCTGGAGGTTGTGGCAATTGAAAAATATACCCCCCCCCCCCCCACTGGTGTGGAACCTAAAAAGAAGTATCTCAAGACGTAAAATGCAGTGGATCTTTGACATGAAGTTTTATTGACCATGGGGACTTAATGTGGAATGAGATATTAACGGATTTCTATTGTTAAAGTGTCATTGAGGCTCTTATATATTTCACATAGAACCCATCAGTGACGTTGTTAAACATACCCACTCATTTTGTTGTCCTCTTATCATTTATATACGTTACTTGTATGTACTCTTGTATTTTTTCTCTTGCTCCTCCTTAGTACAGTATTTCCTGAAATCAGAATAATGGAACTGTTCGTGCACCATTCTAAGGGTTTCGCATTTATGATGTGTATATCTACACTTTGACATTTGTGTAGCTAATGGTTAATCCCTTTTATGATGGGATGTATTTTTAGAATTTCTAGATATGTATGTTCATTTTTGTATGTCTATCCTTCCAAAAATGATATCTGGGATGTATAATTTTTGAGTATATCAAGCATACGCCGGAATTGGTCCAATGGTTTTGCGAGGAACCGTTCACACCAGTGTTCACTCATCACATTTTTTTAATTCATTTTAGATTTTTTGTCGTTTTTTTTTTTTAAATAAAAGAAGAAAAAAAAGTTTTCTCTATTTAATTGTTAATTTACAGTGTGAGGATATAAAGGCACGTATCAGGCCCTGTGGTTTAATTTTTGGCCATTAAAGGCAGTTTGATGCCAGATTGCTTGAATAAGCTCATGTGGCAATTTTTTTAATATTTCTTTTTAATGTATATGAAATTTATGATATTTTATATATCAATTGCTTTGTGCTTGGTTGCTATACACTTGGAACATCTTTGACCCATTGTATTGATTAAGTGGCAAGAGGAAGTGTGCCTTTTCCCTCACTGGGGGCTTTGATGCAAATTATGACCACTTCCTGTTTCTCTCTTTAAAGGAAATGAGATTAACGCAGAAAGCTAGCCTCCAATCCCAGTTGATGCCTATTCAGGGGAAACGCATTGGACAAGGAGCTAGCAGTGTGGCGCTTTAGAGTACAGACCATCCTGCGGGCGGTCATGCTCACACTATTGTGCTATTTTATCAAATTTTTTGTAAGTGCAACTTTATTAAACTTTTATCTGTTTTAAAAAGTTAATGCACTATGAGCTGTTTTCTACCTCTCCAACACTCTTATTTTTGCGCACTTCAAGCCGGTGTCTAATGTAAATCCCAGCGACTGTTCATAACTATCTGAATTATCCTGGTGGGGACACACACACACACACACACACCACAAGGATCCTGTTGGAATTTCTTCAGCAGCAGGGGGAGTCGGTGTTCAGCCTGAGCTCCAGCAAGTGATCATTAACAGCCGATTTCCCATTGTGGAGACACACGCATATAGATCCTTTTAGGATCTTTGGATCTGGTAAGCTGCCATCTATTTATTCCTTAGCATGGTGGTGAAGCATTTTTGGATATGTTTGCACTGAACCTTTACTCTTGTATTGTTTTGGATGGACATTTTTATTGGATCTAGCAGTTGATTCACAGATGGACTGATTTTTATACACACAATTTTTTGTCATTAAAGAAGCGTTCCCATTCTAAAAAAAAATGTAAACTTCAGCAGCTACAAATACTGCAGCTGCTGACTTTTAATAATCGGACACTTACCTGTCCCAGGGTCCAGCGATGTGGGGCATAAAAGGCCCGCTCGTCTCCCCCCTCCATTCGGCGGCGCCAGCATTGTAACTGGGCACCCGGCTGTGGCTTTACAGCCAGGCACCCACTGCGCATGATTGGCCGTGCAGTCATCTGGGACCTGTCACGTGTTCCAGCTGATTGACAAGAGGGAGGGGGCAGAGCTGAGCCCTTTCTGCGCCGAGGGGAAGTGATGTCTCCAGCCCAGGCACTGAAGGAGGCAGACTACGAGGGAGCCCCTCGCAACAGCCATTTAGAGGCGAGTAAAAAAAAAAATGTTTCCAAATGTTTTTTTTTTTTATTTATTTTTAGGAACATTCATGCCATTTTTTTATTTTTTTTGGATGCAACTCCACTTTAAGGTTGTTCTTAACATAACCATAATTTTGAACTTACCTATAGAGGTTTTTTGCACTCATAATTTTATTTTATTTCAGGACTCTTGTTTTTCAGACTTGATTTCACTGGTTTATTTCAAGTTTTTTGTCATGTTTTTTTCAATTGTTTACACACATTTGGTATTTGCATATAAGTCTAAGAACATGACCAGAGGGAGCAAAGAAAAAAAAAATACAAAAAACGTGTTCAGCTGCCTGGCAATGAATATGCAAAAAATAAAAGCAAGAGTAGTTGTTGAAGGGAGATCTTCTTATTCCTTAAAGGCAATTCTAAGATTAAGAATTTTGTCAAAAAGCTCAAACGTATTGCTACAAATGCAGTAAAGGCCTGGGTGTGAACAAAAACAGAGGCGGACAGGCTAAATATAGGGGGGAAATAAAAGTTGTTGTAGAAGAGAACTAAAACTGACAGGAACTCTCCTTTTTAAGGTTTTTGATATTCTTTAGAGGTTCTTTCTCCAATGAGCAGTTGATTTTTTTCATGTTCCTTGGTCATCAATCACTCAGCATTTTTAACCCATGCTATACAGTTGCAAATCATTGTAATTAATCCTCATTTATTAATGTCACAGTTTAATAAGCATAAAGTTTGTTGATGAAAAACTGGATAAGATGTCGCATGACCTTGAGATGTGCAAGACCAAATGGAATGATTTTCTTGCACATTTTAAAGTATGCCAATCACTCCTTTGCTGTGGACAGAGATTTTGTAAACTGTCCGATCATGCGGACGGCCAATTTACTATAAACTTGTGACATCATAAAAAAGGTGTTAGAAACCGATGGATACAACATATAGTGAAAGCCAAAATGGGGATATCCAGTTTCTCCTCCCTCTGTAAGGATTAAATAGTAAACCATTGTTAGATATATATATATATATATATATATATATATATATATATATATATATATCTCTATCTATATATATATATATATATATATATATCCTTTCATAACTGAAATTAACAAATCAAACTTCACTGTGCATAAACAATTTAAATAAATCAAGATGACAAATTATTCAGTGACATAATTTCTTCATGTGTTAAAATTAAACATACACAGTTCCTATGTGAATATACACTTCCTATGTGACACATTCTTCTTTCACTCAATATTCCTTCTAGATGTGCCAACCTTTATTGGACCTGGTCTTTTATAACATTTATGAACAGTGACTCTCACCACCTTTCACCACTGCGCTCACCTCCAATATAGACCTGTTTCCAGGTCTAGAAACACCTTCTTGACTGGGGTATATATCCAGGCTCCTTAGGGGATTAATCTCCTTCCCTCTATTTAAAGCGGCTGTATACCCACAGAAATTTTTTATTTTTAAACCTGTAAGGCAGAAGGTGTAATGAGCTAGTATGCACCGCATACTAGCTCATTATGAAATACTTACCTTAGAACGAGGTGTCGGCAGCTGATCCCGGTCACTGCCGAGGGGGCTGACATTTCCCCTCAGCGTGTCTTCCGGGTTTGCGGCTCCAGTGCTGTGAGTGGCCGAAGCTGCGATGTCGTCAGACGTGGGAGACTTCTTTCCGGCAAGGTCCGCATGCGCTGCTGACGTCAGAGGCTGCATGCAAAGTGAATATCTCCTTAACCGTACAGGTTTAGGAGATATTAATTTTACCTACAGGTAAGCCTTATAGGCTTACCTGTAGGTAAATATATATAAAAAAAAAGGGTGTACAACCACTTTAAATTGTTTATGCCCATACAGTGAAGTTTGATTTGTTAATTTCAGTTATGAAAAGCGCAGCCAATATATATATTGCTGGCAGAAGGTGAAGTTTACAGATTTGTTTTCTGCTAGCCTCACTGTGGCTGCAAAAAGCCTAGAGCCAATAAATGATGAAATTAGACATGTTGAAATGCAATACAGGTGCAGTGTAAGAGCTTGTGTCAATAGGAAAATGCAGAGTTCTTTTAGGTGCATTCAGTCTGCAATCAATTTGAGTTGCTTCTGAGATCAGCTTGTTGACCAGTGCATTTGACCACCTTCTGACCACCTAAATTGCTTCAAAATGCTTTTGCTTTTCAATTGGCTTATATGGAGGAAGCGTTTCTGACGTGAGCAAAAAAACATCAGCAGAGGCACCAAATGTATCGCCAAAACCACATGAGTCACTTGGAAAAAATAAGCATCCGACACAGATGTGAATTTAATTAGGCTCGTCAGGCAAGTGGAGGAATCCAATAAACATTTCTTGACAATCTGCTTTTTTTTCTGTCGCCTAGAAGTTATGTGTGATTCTTTTGCTTGCCCAAGGGGTATTCCTCTGTCTATTCTTTTTTATGTAGTAAAAGTTTATTTAACATTTTCCATACAAAGCAAGTATAGAAACAGTACAGAGTGGGATTGGTCACAGTCATTAGCTAATCAGGAGAGATTGAAATAGAACTTTGATAACCCTATTATGTGAGTATATAAAGGTATACAGTATGTTCTGAAGTTCTGTTACTAAAGGTCAGTAGGAATCGCACTATAAAGAAGGCTAGAGTAGTTGGAGCAATTAATGGCACAAAAACACCCCTCTTTAAGTGCCAGATAAGGCGGGGATACCATGGGTGGGACTTTGCGTGTGCCACCAAGAAATCGCACAAAAATATTAACATTAATTTTGATTATATAAAGCTAAAAACAGCAAGGTACAAAACCCAATTAAAATCAATTTCAGATAATGCGTATACAGTTCATCTTGCAGTATTACAGTATACAGGACCAATACCTTCCTGGAAGCGTTCACTTCTTCAGGATTCATGCCTTAATTGTATATTCTATATGGTGAATTGTACATTCTCCAAGCACCAATTGTAGATCTTATTCCTCAGAACATCATATATAGACATGAATGTTCCCTCAACGACGTATATTAACCACTTCAGCCCCGGACCAATTTGCAGCTAAAGGACCAGGCCCCTTTTTGCAATTCGGCACTGCGTCGCTTTAACTAACAATTGCGCGGTCATGCGACGTGGCTCCAAAACAAAATTGGCGTCCTTTTTTTCCCACAAATAGAGCTTTCTTTTGGTGGTATTTGATCGCCCCTGCGGTTTTTATTTTTTGCGCTATAAACAAAAATAGAGCGACAATTTTGAAAAAAATGCAATATTTTTTACTTTTTGCTATAATAAATATCCCCAAAAAATATATAAAAAAACATTTTTTTTCCTCAGTTTAGGCCGATACGTATTCTTCTACATATTTTTGGTAAAAAAAATCGCAATTAGCGATTATTGATTAGTTTGCGCAAAAGTTATAGCGTTTACAAAATAGGGGATAGTTTTATAGCATTTTTATTAATATTTTTTTTTTTTATTAGTAATGGCGGAGATCAGCGATTTTTATTGTGACTGCGACATTTTGGCGGACACATCGGACATTTTTGACACATTTTTGGGACATTTGTCATTTATACAGCAATCAGTGCTATTTAAATAGCACTGATTCCTATGTAAATGACAGTTGTAGTTAGGGGGTTAACCACTAGGGGGCGGGGAGGAGTCAGTGTGACGTGTGTGTTTTTTTTACAGTAGGGGGGCGTGGCTGTACGTGTGACGTCATTGATCGGCGTTCCCGATGACAGGGAACCGCCGATCACTGACAGTCAGTGTAGGAAGCGCGGGGAGAGGTTGTTTACATAGACCTCTCCCCGTTCTTCCGCTCCGTAACCCGATCGCGGGATACCAGCGGCGATCGGGTCCGCTGGTCCCGCGGCCGGGGTCACGGAGCTCCCGACCGGGTCGCGAGCGCGCCGCTAGCGGCGCGCGCGCGCGACCCACGGGCAGGCACATGCACGATCACGTACAGGTACGTGATTCTGCCTGCCCGAGCCATTCTGCTGACGTATATATGCAGTGGCCGGTCGGGAAGCGGTTAAATAGCAGTGGTCATCAACTTTATGGGGGCACCAACAGGGCTCAATCCAAAAGGCTCCAACTATATTGCCGTATCTCCATATCCTACAGTGCCTTGAAAAAAAAGTATTCATAACCCTTGACATTTTTCACATTTTGTCATGTTAAAACCGAACGTAAATACATTTTTTGGGGATTCTATGTGATAGACCAACACAAAGTTGCACATAATTGTGAAGTGGAAGGAAAATGATAAATGTGTTTTGAAATTTGTTTACAAATAAATATCTGAAAAGTGTGGGGTGTATTTGTATTAAGCCCCCCTGAGTCAATACTTTGTAGAACCACCTTTCACTACAATTACAGCTGAAAGTCTTTTTGGGGATGTCTCTACCAGATTTGCACATTTAGAGAGAAGTTTTTGCCCATTCTTTGCAAAATAGCTCAAGCTCTGTCAGATTGGATGGAGAGCGTCTGTGAACAGCAATTTTAAAGTCCTGCCACAGATTCTCAATTGGATTTAGGTCTGGACTTTGGGTCATTCTAACATGAATGTGCTTTGATCTAAACCATTGCATTGTAGCTCTGGCTGAATGTTTAGGGTCATTGTCCTGCTGGAAGATGAACCTTCGCTCCAGTCTCAAGTCTTTTGCAGACATGTTTTTCTTCTTCTTCTCATCAACTCTGACCATCTTCCCTGTCCCTGCTAAAGAACAGCATACTCGCAACATGATGCCACCACCACGTTTCACGGTGGGGCTGCTGTGTTCAGGTTGATGTGCAGTGTTATTATTCCGCCACACATAGCGTTTTGCTTTTAGGCCAAAATGTTCAATTTTAGACTCATCTGATCAGAGCACCTTCTTACCTTCTTTCACATGTTTGCTGTGTCCCCCCACTTGTCGAAAACTGGACTTTTTATGCCTTTTAACAATGGCTTTCTTCTTGCTACTCTTCCATAAAGGCCAGATTTGTGGAGTGCACAACTAATAGTTGTCCTGTTGACAGATTCTCCCACCTGAGCTGTGGATCTCTGCAGCTCCTCCAGAGTTACCATGGACCTTTTAGCTGCTTCTCTGATTAAGGCTCTCCGTACCTGGCCTGTCAGTTTAGATGGACGGCCATGTCTTGGTAGGTTGCATTTGTGCCATACTCTTTGCATTTTAAGATGTTGGATTTAACAGTGCTCCGTGAGATGTTCAAAGTTTGGTATATTTTATTTTATAACCTAACCCTACTTTAAACTTTTCCAAAACTTTATCCCTGACCTGGCTGGTGTGTTCCTTGGCCTTCGTGAGGCTGTTTGTTCACTGAGATTCTCTAATAAACCTCTGAGGGCTTCACTGTATTTATACTGAGATTAATTTATACACTGGTGGACTCTCTTTACTAATTAGGTGACTTCTGAAGGCAATTGGTTCCACTAGATTTTAGTTAGGGTTATCAAGGGGGCTGGATACAAATGCACGCCACACTTTTCAGATATTTATTTGTAAAATATTTTGAAAATTATTTATCTTTTTCCTTCCACTTCGCAATTATGTGCCACTTTGTATTGGTCTATCACATAAAATCCCTATAAAATACATTTACGTTTTTGGTTGTAACATGACAAAATGTGGAAAATGTCAAGGCGTATGAATACTTTTCAAGGCACTGTATATGGACACTGTCCTGTCACATGTTTGCCTCAATATAAAACCACTCACTGCTATTGATCACTGCTATTTAATATGTTGAGTGGACATTCATGTCTGTATATAATGTTCTGAGGAATGAGATGTACAATTGTTGCTTGGAGAATGTACCATTCATAATATAAAAGAATACAATTATGGTGCATTGGTCCTAAATGCTGCAAGACGAACTACATACATAAATTGACCTCAATTGTGTTTTGTTCCTTATTTCTATCTTTATGGGATAAAAATTGATTATGCAAATATTTTTGTGTCATTTCTCAGTGGCCACACACAAAGTCCCATTCATAGCCTCCCTGCTTCTTCTGACACTTGCTGAGAAATAAGGAAAATATATATGTGATGACATAAACAGGACTTCTCCACATATCTTTCTAAATATATAGTTGGAGGAATTATAAGTGGGTAGGGTTAAAGAAAGGAGAGAAGAGGGAGTTGGGTAACCACCAAAAGGGGCAACTGCCCCACCTAGGTTATGGTGGAAGGAGCAATGGTGTCATGCAGTATCTCACAAAAATGAGTACACCCCTCACATTTTTGTAAATATGTTATATCTTTTCATGTGACAACACTGAAGAAATAATACTTTGCTACAATGTAAAGTAGTGAGTGTACAGCTTGTATAACAGTGTAAATTTGCTGTCCCCTCAAAATAACTCACACAGCCATTAATGTCTAAACCGCTGGCAACAAAAGTGAGTACACCCCTAAGTGAAAATGTCAAAAATAGCCATTTTCTCTCCCCGGTGTCATGTGACTCGTTAGTGTTACAAGGTCTCAGGTGTGAATGGGGAGCAGGTGTGTTCAATTTTGCCTTATCGCTCTCACTCTCTCTTACTGGTCACTGGAAGTTCAACATGGCACCTCATGCCAAAGAACTCTCTGAGGATCTGAAAAAATGAATTGTTGCTCTACATAAACTTGGCCTAGGCTATAAGAATATAGGCTAAAAAGTTTAGTGCACGTGCTCAGTGTCATATCCAGAGGTTGTCTTTCGGAAATAGACATACGAGTGCTGCCAGCATTGCTGCAGAGGTTGAAGGGGTGGGGGGGGGAGTTAGCCTGTCAGTGCTCAGACCATAGGCCGCCCACTGCATCAGATTGGTCTGCATGGCTGTCATCCCAGAAGGAAGCCTCTTATAAATATGATGCACAAGAAAGCCTGCAAACAGTTTGCTGAAGACAAGCAGACTAAGGACATGGATTACTGGAACCTTGTCCTGTGGTCTGAAGAGACCAAGATAAACTTATTTGGTTCAGAAGGTGTCAAGCGTGTGTGGCGACAACCAGGTGAGGAGTACAAAGACAAGTGTGTATTGCCTACAGTCAAGCATGGTGGTGGGAGTGTCATGGTCTTGGGGATGCATGCGTGCTGCCGGCACTGGGGAGCTACAGTTCATTGAGGGAACCATGAATGCTAACATGTATTGTGACATACTGCAGCAGAGCATGATCCCCCCTCCCTTCGGAGACTGGGCCGCAGGGCAGTATTCCAACATAATAAAGACCCCAAACACACCTCCAAGACGACCACTGCCTTGCTAAAGAAGCTGAGGGTAAAGGTGATGGACTGACCAAGCATGTCTCTAGACCTAAACCCTATTGAGCATCTGTGGGACATCCTCAAATGGAAGGTTGAGGAGCGCAAGGTCTCTAACATCCACCAGCTCCGTGATGTCGTCATGGAGGAGTGGAAGAGGACTCCAGTGGCAACCTGTGAAGCTCTGGTGAACTCCATGCCCAAGAAGGTTAAGGCAGTGCTGGAAAATAATGGTGGCCACACAAGATATTGACACTTTGAACCAATTTGGACATTTTCACTTAGGGGTGTACTCACTTTTGTTGCCAGCGATTAAGACATTAATGGCTTTGTTTTGAGTTATTTTGAGGGGACAGCAAATTTACACTGTTATACAAGCTGTACACTCACTACTTTACATTGTAGCAAAATGTAATTTCTTCAGTGTTGTCACATGAAAAGATATAATATAATATTTACAAAGGGGTGTACTCACTTTTATGAGATACTGTAATTGGTTTCTGAAGTGGTCAGTGCTCACATAGTAATCCTAATGCTCCAGGTGGTGATATATTGAAACCCATCTCAAAGGCATGCAGTTAGTTCCTTCATGCGCTGCATATAGATAAGTTCAGAGGCCCATTTCTTGATGGAGAGTCAGTGGATCTCCAATATGCCTTGGTATTACTTTTCTGGTCGCAACAAGAAAAATGTGTAGAAGGCCTTGGTCTTTGAGACTGATTCCTGGATCAGAGAAAGAAGGGCAATTTTAGGTGTTCCCTTAATGGATAGTTTTGTTACCTGTTCATATATCTGAAGGACCCGCGTCCAAAGGGGTAAAATCAAGGGGCAGTACCACCTAATGTGCAGCATAGTACCTCTGCCTGTCAACACCAGAAACAATCTGATCCTCTTTTTATTCTTCTGAGATTTCTTATCTCTGAAAAATTCCATAAGGTGAGTTTAGTGATGAAAAATGTTTTCTTATTTCTGATTACACAAGGTGAGAGTATTCTCAAGTTTAAAGAAGCAATGTGAGCTGCTGGCCATTTCTTTTAAATATTGAACAGTTGCTTGTCTTTTATACTGTTGCTGCATGCTTGTTCAGTGTCTGTAATTGAAAGTATTGAAGACAGGGACAGCCAAGCAACTAGCATGTTTGAATGGTGACCAGCAGTGGCAGGTTTCCTGTAAATGTTTGAATACCTGTATCACCTTGGTATCACAAGATCTTGATATCTCAGTTGTTGGAGTGTGCCACTGACTTCCTTCACTGCAACCTGCTTTTCTTCATAAGGATAGTCAGAATCCTCACATACCTAACCCTGGATGCCTTCACATCTGGCAGCTTGATAACTGTGAGCGGAAGAACCTATTGGTATTTCCTTTTGCTATGTTATGCTGTATATTGCACCCCAGCTGCTCTATTTTTAGGGATTACCTTATTCTATTCATACCGCGGAAGAGGCCCCCCTAGAAATGACAATGTGACCCCCAAGAAACCTTTTGCCTAAAGTCCAGCCATTGTAGACAGCCTTCCTTCTGAATGGCATAAAAAGTTATAAGCCTAAGGGCGGCTTCACACTTCCTCATTGCACTTTGGCTGAAGCTAAGCTAACTCGTGGTTTTCATGTAGGTTAGCTGCACTTTCCAATAGACTTCAATTATGTCCCACAGTTTTGGTGTGCTTTCTAAAAGCACACCAAAACCGTTGGACATAATGAAGTCTATGACAAAGTGCAGCTAAATTGCACACAAACCGCAGCTTAGCTGCACTTTGTCCAAGGATTGGATTCCATCTACTGAACATAAACCAGGGTTTGGTATTTTGCTAGGAAGCAAGATCCCAAATGTTGGCCCTGTGGACCGTTTTCCTTTGGTTTAAGTTTAAACCCCATTTAAAGTGCAGTACATATATTTTGGAGCTTTAGAAATTAAGGACCATATAACTTGTTTTATGCCTTGCATGCATTTGTGCTTTAGTTTTCCCCTGTTTTCTGATCCCTTTCTTGTATCTTTCCAGGTCCCAACACTTATGATGATGCTGCCGCTTACATTCAAGCACAATTTGAGAGCAAAAACCGCTCACCCAACAAAGAGATCTACTGCCACATGACCTGCGCCACAGATACGAATAACATCCAGGTGGTATTTGACGCCGTCACCGACATCATCATTGCCAACAACCTCAGAGGCTGCGGCTTGTACTGATTCCTCTGTATAGCAATTTATCTGCTGGTGAAAATAAAATGCAAGTTGGTAAACTGAGAAGGCGAAATAAAAAACATAAATATATATATATAATAAATATATATATAAAACCAATCTTTTTAGTTTGTCTCAAAGAGCTGTCAACAGAATGGATTTCTCTGCCTCCCCTTTCTCTACCCCCAAAGCAGAAGAAGGTTCTTGATTTTTAAGAATCTCTTTGGTGTCCCATAATTCACCTCTTTAGTTCTGAGAGAATCTTAGCCGTAATTTCAACCTCTCTCCAGAATCAATGAGGGTACTACAATATCTTAGATAAAGGGGAGATCATAAAACTATTTTAATCCTTTTTTTAAGGATTTTTGTGTTGTTCCGATGACCACACTCTACTTCCCCATTAAACCTCAAAAAAAAAAAAATTGGCTACTTCCTTTCTGTTCAGCTCTTGAGTTACTAAACAACAAAAGTAAAAACAAAACATTTTCCAAACCAGGTAGAAGTGTTTGTGAGACTTGCAGGACAGTGCGCTCAACATTTTTTTTTTTTTTTTTTTTTTGTGGGTGCTGTAACTGTATGAGGGTCTGTGAGGGTTCAAGGGATGCCCCTCTAGTTTGTTAAAAGCAAATAAGTGGGCCCCTTTTTGTCTTGAAAAGGTTTCAGTGCCAACCCAAACTGCGGAGTCAGGGGAACAGTCTCCAAGAATCTCGGGGGACCTACCCCGCTGTCCCTCATTTCTCCGCACTGCTCTACGGACCCTCAAATTGACGTTCTGCTGGTAGCATGACCTTTTGGCCTTTGTAATAAAAAGACAAAAACAAAAAAACACAGCCTTCCTTAAAAGTTGATGTGTAATGTTATCACTGAATTAGTGGCTGCATAGGATGCTGTAAATCTGGTTTAGCTAAGTCTGTACATTTAGAAGAAACTAAACTGTTTTCTTTTTTTTTTTTTCTTTTTTTCCCACGTGCTTGTAGCTTAACACCTCCCTTTATATGATTAATATCATTTTTATTTTCTTGCACCAGTTGTAAAGAAGCATCTTTTTAATTGTCTGAGACCCCTTTCACTGCCAGAGAGGTCAGCTTGGCCTCCAGCAAAGAATGGGATCATGGAAATCCATGTTATTTTGGGGGAATTGGGGTTATTTCTGTTGGACTTGAAGCCCTACGTAGAAAAAAAAAAAAGAACCCGAAGACACAAAGAACTTTCTGGGGTTATAGAATTGCACAGATCTGATTCTGTTCAAGTTTCCGTACTCTGGACTGTATACCATGCACTCTCTGGGTTTGTATAGAAAAAGCACAGCTCTCACTAAACCTCCAGCTGCCAGAATCTTTCTCCTATTAGGGATTTTTGCTCTCAATTCCGTGTATTACGAATAGCCTTCTTTTCTTTACAATCTCCTTTATGTTCCCAAGTGAATGCTTTGTGCTGCTTCTCTCGCCCCTTCCCCTTCCTCCTCTTTCTCGCCCCACCCCCTTTTAGTGAATGGTGTTTTTTCCTCTCATGTGGGATGTTTGTGCTGCGAAAAAAAAAACTTTAAAAAAAGCGGAAAAAAATACAAAAAAAAATAAATTTAATCGAATGTAGTGTTTACATTAAATCCACAGTTTTCATGACCAAACCTTTGTCATTTCTACTTTGATTAGAAGTCAGACTTCTTCACCATTTCACTTGCAAACTGAAGAAGAGCGGTCACAAATGTTAAAGAAAAAAAAAATTTCAAAAAACTTAAATGATTCAATAAATGAGCGAGAAATGAAGCTGGAGTGTGTTCTTTGTATTGCAGAGCGCTCAGTTTGGTGCTGCCAGCCACTCTCGTAACTAATGGAAACTCGTATGTAGCTTAATAAAGAGAATGTTTGTCTGTACAGATTTGTCTCCAAAATTCTGCTCTTTTATCATATGCTGTTTCAAAACTACATCATTCCATTCATTTAAAGAGTATCTCCAAGGTTTATTTCATGTTGGGAAGTTTAGTTTACTGGCCACATCCTAAACCTATGCATCAAGATCATCAAGACGTTAAACTGAATGCAGATTGGGTACATCCCAGTGTTTTGCCTTGGCGATCACAAATATGTTTTTAAACATGCCCAGTTGATCTTTCCTGTAAATCAGTCAACCAGAAGGCATCTGCTAATGGTGATCATGAGTTTGTCAAGTAAAGCATGCAAAAGTGACCAGATTGAGTAATGCATCATGTTTTTTTGGCCACCTTTACACTTGCCTAAGGTTTTACACTTTCTTCCATGTACCCTAGCCACTAGTGTGCCCCCTAAAAGTCTCAGAAGGGTTTAGTCAGGGGTGGAGCTGGATTTGAGGGACTTCTTTGGTCTTGATCATGTGGAGAACTGTAGGTTTAGTAGTGACCGTATAGTAATTTGGATGCACCTAAATAAGGCTTATGCCTAGTACACGCTATAAAAATATCGGATGAATGATCATCTGTTTTGTTTTTTTGTATGATAGTCTCACATCAAAAACCAATAGGTTACTAAAGTTATGAAAATGCTTGTACAACAGAATACAACTTCAGAAGTGATGTATATATTCTTTTTGTTTCCAAGCATGGTCTTGGTCACACAATTTTTTTTCATACAAATACTATTTACACAAAAATAATTTTATTCTGTTATACAAGAAAAAATTTCTTGCTTGTCCCTTCGGATATTTTAACATGAACTGTCGTGATAGGCTCTCGAAAGCTGTGTACTAATGATCAGATTATTGAACGATTGCTTCAAAAGCGGTATTTTTGTCAGATTTTTCACGTGTACTAGGCATTGCATTGCACATTGCACCATTTGTGGGATCTTGGGTGAAAACTTCAAGAAAAGGAATGCTTAAGAAAAGACTAATCGATGTGGTGGTTAGGTGCAAATGATCATCTTTTTATTATAAGTTTTATAGCCAACCCATTATGTCTATTAAAACCTGAAGTTGGGATTAAAGTTCACCATAGCTTTACCGTATATACTCGAGTATAGGCCGACCCGAATATAAGCCGAGGCACCTAATTTTACCACAAACAACTGGGAAAACTTATTGACTCGAGTATAAGCCTAGGGTGAGAAATGCGCAGCTACTGTAAGTGGAAAAGAGGGTCAACAATGCCCATTTGCAGCCTCACTGTGCCCATGCAGATGGACACAGTTGACCGATTTGGGGCCCTGTATCTCGGGGTCACTTAGTGCTAGGACCCCCTTTGGATATGTTCTAGTGCTAATGCCACTGGGTTGGAATACAACATTTGGGGTTCCTAGCACCAAGTGCCCCCGAGATATGGGGCCCCAAATTCGGGTCAGAAAATCTCAAGCACTTTTCTGCAGCAGAGAATGACATTTTCTGAACCGACTTTGGGGCCCTGTATCTCGGGATCACTTAGTGCTAGGAACCCCATCTATTGGATATGTTGTAGTGCTAGGTCCACTGGGTTGGCACACCAAATTTGGGATCCCTAGACCCAAGTGGCCCCGAGATACGGGGCCCCAAAGTCGGGTCGGGAATTTTTTTTTTTTGTTGCAGAAAAGTGCTTGACTCAAGTATAAGCCGAGGGGGTCACTTTCAGCACAAAAAAAATGTGCTGAAAAACTCGGCTTATACTCGCGTATATACGGTAATTTATTATAGGTGTTTATTTAATGCCAACAATTTATGCAGCGCTTTATATATATATATATATATTTGTACATTCACATCAGTCCTTGCCCCTCAATCTTGGGTACCTAACTCCACATTTCTACATATAGGGCCAATTAACCTACCAGCATGTCTTTAGCGTGTGGTAGGGAAACCAAGGCAGACAAGGAAGAACATGGAAACTCCAGGTAGGTGGTAGTGCCACCACTAAGCCACTGTGCTGCCCTTACCTGTAATGAAGTGCCATGTTATGCCGGCAGCTGGATCTTGTGAAAATCTGTGCAGAGATGGAAAGTCGTCTTTCCGCCGTTGAACTTTTGGTGTTGGGGTAGATAATAGCTTTGAGTCCTCTGTTAAGCTTCAGTTAATAAGCTTCCAACTGGGACCCACCTCCTCCTCCTCTGTTGGGAAAATTTGTTCCACAATGTATCATATAACATGATCTCTGAATTGAGCAGAGTCTGATGAATCGCATGAGTCTCTCCCCCATTCAGAGATTGTGTTCCATGCAGTGAAAACAATGAAGGGACTTCTCCCATTGGGGCAGGGCGCTGTCAGGAGATTGTTCACTGCAGACGCAATGATGGCTCAGAGCTGTTAAATTCCTCAGCATTGGAAGTTTATCATCAGGAAGAGGACAGGGCATCCCCATACAGAAGATTTCTACAGGATGCAACTGCCTCCACAACGTGGGACATGTACCTAACCACTTCATCCTATTTGTTTGGAACCTCAAACCTAAAAGCCCCAGCAGCATATTCAATTAGAGCCTTCACTACATTAACTCATAAAAAATTATCCAATTCTACACAGGTTTCCGAACTCTTTCTGTCTTGTGATTGGCTTTCTCAATTGCAACAACCAATTGCCAGGAGTTTAACCATTGGAAATGTTGTCAAGGCAAGCCAGACCCAGCCCAGTTAAAGAGAAATCCAAAGCTCAGGTTATTGCTATAAAGAATTATTTGGCTGCTGCTAACCTATGACTCCCACCATCTTTTTACTTTCAATACATTGTTATTAAATGATTTCAAAGAACATTAATTGTTATGGTACGTTATGTAGTAATACCATTAGCAATCAATTGATTAAATGTCCATAGTGGACAATACAGGGCCATGTACATGAAAAACACAAGATTACAGGAAATAATGTGCCCAGGATGCAGTGTTCAGATGTATTGAAGATGATTCCCAGCATCCTTTCTTGATGTCTGTCAGAATTGGTAGGTAAAATTCACCCGCATTCATGCATAATCAATTTTTTTTTTTTTTTTTTTTTGACACGCCAATAAAGTAAAATTACACTCTACGTTTTTTTTTTTTTTTAAATGCCATTTGAAGAGTCTTGATCTCTGTGGTTTTTAGGACCTCAATTTACCATTTAATTACAATAAAAGGATCTGCAGACATGATTTTGGGCTTTTTTTTTTTTAAATAAGAAGCCAACGTTAACAATTTTTTGTTTCTGTGATTATGATCTTTTTGACATGCAATTATGAATTTCCCTGTGGCCTTGGCCTCCTTGTACCAGTGGCAAGACTTTGTGGATCTTATTAATACAGATACATTTTAAGTGTTTATAAAGCTGAAATTTTATTTTATAGAGCGTCGGGGGATTAATACCGCTGTCAGGTCTTTACTGCTGTCAGTGTTGCCACAGTGGAAACCATTTGTCCTCTGTCACCAGAATTCAAAATTGTGAGTTGTCATTGGAACATAAAGTGGAAATCTTCAAATGAAGACACATGTTCTGGTGACCGCTGTCTTCTAAGAGAAGATTTCCCTTTGTGGAGATTTCCTCCCACTTCCTGTTGTGAGTACAGGAAAGGGGAATTGCCCCATTGAGACAAACAGGACAGAAAATGACACTGGTTTTAATCATTTAATACCCTTTCTCAAACTGCAAAAAGTTTTGGCTTTAGATATACTTTAAGGCTGGGTTCACACGAGTTTCCCCGCATCCAATTCGCATATCAGGAGATTGTGACCGGCTCTTAATGAATCCGGTTCACACATCTCTGCAGGGGCCCTGTGCGTCTTTTGATCCATTACAGGTCCGAATTCAGCCCAAAATTCGAGCTGAAATGGGACCTGAAAGGTGAATGGAGACACACCGGTCTCCTGCTATGAATGTAAAAAAAGAAATGATGCAGACACCAATATGTACATAAAGCCCGAAATAGTAATGAGACTTAAATTCTTCCTTGGCAATAACTACAGTTGTGTGAAAAAGTATTTGCCCCCTTTCTGATTTTTTTTTTTTTTTTTGCATATTTGTCACACTTAAATGACTCGGATCATCAAAAAAAAAAATATTATTAAACAAAGATACCCGAATAAATACAAAATGCAGTTTTTAAAGGATGGTTTAATTTATTAAGGCAAAAAAGCTGTTCAAACCTACCTGGCTTCATGTGAAAAAGTAATTGCCCCCTAAACCTAATAACTGGTTGTGCCACCATTGCTGGCAACAACCACAATCATGCGTTTGCGATAACTGGCAATCAGTCTTTCAGATTGCTGTGGAGCAATTTTGGTCCACTCTTCTCAATTGGATTTAAGTCCCGGCTTTGACTGTTTGAACCATTTGGAAGTGGAATTGCTGTTGTTTCGGATCATTGTCCTGCTGTATAACCCAAGTGCACCTGAGCTTGAGGTCACGAACTGATGGCCGGACATTCTCCTTTAGGATTTTCTGGTAGAGCTCAGAATTCACGGTTCCATCAATTATGTTAAGTCGTCCAGGTTCTGAACCTGCAAAGCAGCGCCAGACCATCACGCTACCACCATGTCTGACTGTTGGTATGATGTTCTTGTTATGAAATGCTGTATTAGTTTTATGCCAGATGTAACGGGATGCACAACTTCCAAAAAGTTACATTTTTGTCTCATTGGTCCACAGAATATTTGCCTAAAAGTCTTGGGGATAATCAAGATGTTTTTTGGTAAATGGGAGATGAGCCTTTGTGTTCTCTTTGGTCAGCAGTGCCTTTGGCCTTGGAACTTTTTGCCCAGTCTCTTTCTTATTGTTGAATCATGAACACTGACCTTACCTGAGGCAAGTGAGGCCTGCAGTTCTTTATATGTTGTTCTGGGTTCTTTTATGACCTCCTGGATGAGTCGTCGTCATGCTCTTGGAGTAATTTTTGTAGGCCTGCCACTCCTGGGAAGGTTCACCACTGTTCCAAGTTATCTCCATTTGTGAATAATGGCTCTCCCCGTGGTTCACTGGAGTTTCAAAAAGCCTTAGAAATTGCTTTGATACCCTTCCTAGACCAAAACATGTACATTACTTTGTTTCTAATCTGTTCTTGAATTTTTTTAGATTGTGGCATGATGTGTGGCTTTTTGTGATCTGTTAGTGTGCTTCACTTTGTCAGACAGCTTCTATTTATGTGATTTCTTGATTCAACAGGTCTGGAAATAATCAGGCCTAGGTGTGGCAAGTGATATTTAACTCGGCTTTCCAAAATATTGTGGTTAATCGCAGTTCATTCATGATTCAGCATGGGAGGGGGCAATTACTTTTTCACATAGGGCCAAGCAGGTTTAAACTGCTTTTTTCCTTTAATAAATGAAATATTTTAAAAACTGCATCTTTGATTTACTCGGGTTATCTTTGTGTAATATTAAAATTTGTTTGATCTAAATCATTTAAGTGTGAGACATATGCAAAAAAAAAAAATCAGGAAGGGGGCAAATACTTTTTCATACCACTGTATATTAGTATGAATATAATATATTATATGTGGTTAGCCAGCGTTCCTAATTCTGCATACTTTTAAAGATATTTATCATCCTGAATTGGTTCATTTAATTTCTATATCTCTACTGCCACCCTAGACCCTGGCAGGAGGATCTTTCCACTCCCCTGCTTAACTGCAACAGGGAGTTTGTAACTTGGTAGCTGATTTATTGATTTCCCTAGAGAATCCACTAGAGGGTAGATATAGCTCTTTTAGGCCCCTTTCACACTGGGGCGGAAGCGGCGGCGACGGTAAAGCAGCACTATATTTAGCGCTGCTTTACCGTCGTTTTAGCTGCGGTATTCGGCAGCTATCGGTGCGGTTTTAACCCCCCGCTAGCGGATGAAAAAGGGTTAAAACCTCCCGCACAGCAGCGCTTTGCGGCGGTATTACCGCGGTGGCCCATTTGATTTCAATGGGTAGGAGCGGTGAATACACCGCTTCAAAGATGCTGCTAGCAGGACTTTTTTGACCGTCCTGCTAGCGCACCGCTCCAGTGTGAAAGCCCTCCGGTTTTCACACTGGAGTGAATTTTTTTAGCGCTGTAGTGCCTGAAAAACTCCCCAGTGTGAAAGGGGCCTAACCTCCCTAGCGGTATGATTATGGCAGATTTTTGTGGCACATTGTTTTGCATAGAAATTTTGTTGTTTTATATTGTAGGCCTAGGAATAACTCAAATCTGTCCAAATGAGAGTCTAGTAGACATCCTAGGTATGATAAAGTTTGAAACACAAAATCATAAATTATAATATAATTAACTAATTATCAAAAATTATAACATAATAATACATTTATTGAATAATGTAATCAAATCAAAAAAAAACAGAAATGTGCTCAGTTGCAGAATTGTTGCTGTAGTCATTTTCAGTGTCTGATGACAAATTTCCCCACAAATCACTATCGCTCAATTCTGCAAGTGGTTCTTATTTACTAATCGCTGTTTTCTAGCTGGTCAAAAAAAAACGCTTTTGCCTTTTTTTTTTTATGGTTTTGTGTTTCAAACTTTATCATACCTGGGATGTCTACTGTTTCCAGGCAGAAAGAATGGCAAATATAATATAAAAATGCATGCAGGGCACTGGAAAAGCACTAGGGACAAAAGGGATGTGAAATTATTTATACAGTAATGTAATCTTAAAGATTACTGTATGTACTATGTTTTTGTGATTTGCCGCGGGGCTCCTGGCCAATTTATTCTGTATACCTTGCTAGCACTGGGTTGGACCTCCTTTTGCCTTCAGAACTGCCTCAATTCTTTATGGCATGGATTTAACAAGGTGTTGGAAACATTCCACAGAGCTTTTGGTCTATAGCAGGGATATGCAATTAGCGGACCTCCAGCTGTTGCAAAACTACAAGTCCCATCATGCCTCTGGGTGTCATGCTTGTGGCTGTCAGTCTTGCTATACCTCATGGGAATTGTAGTTCTGCAACAGCTGGAGGGCCGCTAATTGCATATCCCTGGTCTATAGTAACTCTATAGTATCATGCAGTTGCTGCAGATTTGTCGACTACACATCCTTGATGCGAATCGCACTTTCCTACACATCCCAAAGGTAGTCTATTGAATTAAGATGTGGAGGCCATTGGAGTACAGTGAACTCTTTGTCATGGTCGAGATAATTTGAGCTTTGTGACCTGGTACATTATCTTCTGATGGAAGTAGCCATCAGAAGATGGGTACACTGTAGTCATAAAGGGATGGACATAGCCAGCAACAATACTCAGGTAGGTTGTGTCGTTTAAACAATGCTTAATTGGCACTAAGGGGCCTAAAGTGTGCCAAGAAAATATCCCCTACACCAGGGATCTTCAAACTATGGCCCTCCAGCTGTTGCGGAACTACACGTCCCATGAGGCATTGTAAAACTCTGACATTCACAGACATGACTAAGCATGATGGGAATTGTAGTTCCTGAACAACTGGAGGGCCATAGTTTGAAGACCCCTGCCCTACACCATTACACCACCACCAGCCTGAACCATTGAAACAAGGCAGGATGGATCCATGCTTTCAAGTTGTTTACGTCAAATACTGACCCTACTATCTGGATGTCGCAGTTAAAATCCAAAACTCATCAGACCAGGCAACTTTTTTCGATCTTCTATTGTCCAATTTTGGTGAGTCTGTGCAAATTGTCACCTCAGTTTCCTGTTCTTAGCTGATAGGAGTCGCATCTGGTGTGGTCTTCTGCTGCTGTAGCCAATCTGCTTCAAGGTTCGATGTGTTGCGCATTCAAAGATGGTATTCTGCATACCTAATGAGTAGTTAGAGATGATTGTGCGTGAAAATCCCAGTAGCGCAGCAATTTTTGAAATACTCAGACCAGCCTGTCTGGCACCAACACCCATGCCATGTTCAAAGTCACTTCAACCCCCTTTCTTCCCTATTCTGATGCTCAGTTTGAAATTCAGCGAGTTGTCTTCACCATGTCTAGATGCCTAAATGCATGAGTTGCTGCCATGTGATTGCATCTGCAGCTATTTTTTTGGGGGTAGACATACTTTGTCTGAAGACACTTCCAAGTAAAGCAAAGTTTTCCCTGAAAGAATTCTTATCAGGTAACTTATGCAAAGTTCCTTCTGTGTAGTGGCTGTGTGTATATAATGCAGATGTTGTGTAAGAAAATTGTATGCAGGGAGTATACCCTGGGTGGTGTTGATGCTGGAATAGATAAAGCAGGGGTGTGCAACCTTTCGGGCCAACACACAATTGTAAACTTACTTAAACGTGTTTTATTTCTGTTTCTCACACGAAAAATAACCCACTCCTCACAAAAACACCTTATTCATATCATCAGTTCTCGGCAGCACCTACATTTGTGAGCAAAAAGTTTAAAGGATGAAGCACACGAAGGGCAAAATTGCAACTAAAATATCTGATGAGCACCTTGAGAATTCTAGGAGAATTGCTACTACATCCATCCAACCAGATATTGATGCACTAGTTTATCAAAAACTGTGTCAAATATCACACTACTTTTGTTGCCTTTTTTTTTATAATAAAGAATATTACAAAAAAAATTAAGCTTTATTACTTAGGTAAATAATCGATATCAGTGATTGTTAACTTGTGATCTAATTATGTGTGGCCCAAGGCAATTTCTTGTCTTCCAATGTGGCCCAGGAAGGTGTAAAGGTTGGACACCCCTGAAATAAAGTATTCCTTTTGACATTCATTGTTATGACAGCATATTCCAAGAGTCTCTAAAAAAAAAAACAACAAAAAAAACATTTCCCACTCAAGTCCAACATTCAAGAAAAAGGAAGTACACACGTAACAGTGCAAACATATATGGGTATGGGCACCCAAACTATTGTTTGTTTTTTATTCTTTGTATTTTATCTTGTAATCATTGCTGGTTTCAATGTATTATTAGTAATAGCAAAAAATATTTTAGGTCAGCAATTTTGACCTGAGCTTTTAGGTCTTTACCCCACCCATCCAGGTCTCCTTGCAGTGCTCAAGTGGTTGTAAAGGATGAAGGTGTGTTTTTTTTTGTCTTAATGCGTGTTCTGCATTAAGGTAAAAAAAAACCCGAGTGCAGCTCTCCCCTCCCACCCCCCCCCCCCCCCCCCTTATACTTACCTGAGCCTGATTTAAATCCAGCAATATGCATGAGAGTAGCAGCTCTCTCCCTCCTCATGGGCTCAGAGACAGCAGCATGAGCCATTGGTTCCTGCTGCTGTCAATTACAGCCATTGAGGAGGAGGAGGCAGGTCGAGCTTTGCTCTGTGTAAGTACCTGAATTTGATTTGGCATCAGCCTCTTGCAGCCCCTGTACTGCAGGGCTCAGACTGGAAGATGAAAAAAACTGGGCAAATAGCCAGTCAGTTGTTCTGCAGGACTTCTTTGCGAATGAGGGGACATATTGCTAGTAGTAGAGATCAAAGTGACAGTCCCCAGTCTGCTGCTTCTCCATTCACTGTCCAGCCAGAGGCTACAGGAGGGCCAAAATGTGTTTTTATTTTAACTGCAGCAGATAAAAATCAGATCTCCTCCCCTGCCAAACAGGGCTGTGCTGTATGGCAGAGCTGTGTATATTAGGATGAACAGAAATCTGTTGGCAGGTAAACTAGTTCTCATATATGCATTTCATATATGTATTTAGGGCTAAATCATACTATGTGCAGTGACCTGCATTTTACTTCACTGTCAAAAGGCGGTCACCACTAGGACACACAGAAAACATTAGATCTCTTGGTGTCCTATTCACACTGCAATGGAGCCTGGAGCTGTACTAAAATGCAGATCTGCTGCATTTTATCGCATTGCACCACATAGGATCACATGTCACTGTTCCACAGCACAGCGCATATCGCCACTGTACAGCAACATGAATGAAGCTTACTTTGTACTCCTCAAAGTTTGTACAAAAAAAAAGGACTGTGTGATGCACTGAATCACATACCACACTGTCCCGTTTCACAGTCGTAACAGACAGCTGCCAGAGAGGTAAATTGCTCTGGCAGCTGTCCATTCCAGTGTGGGTTCAGCCTTAGCCATTGGTGGACATAGTCACCAAAGGGTCCTTTTCCCAAAATAATGTTTGGGCCACCTAATGCCCAACTCTAAACACCTAGGGCCCATTTATACCTTTGTGGTGTTTCTCTGTGCCATTCATTTTGAAAGGAACCCCAACACGCTGAGGCAATGCAGCTCCAATGCATTACAACAAACGGTAATGCACTACCAAGCGTTTTCTTGTACTGCATTGCCTATTATTGCATGTCTGTTTTTGGGACATTATGGTACATTTCAGCCCATTCTTTAAGATAATCATCCTTAATGTATGTTTATGCACAAAAGGAAATGCGCATTAATGTGCCACTTACTAACCCTTATTCCCAATAGATAGACAAAGACTGATGAAGACCATCCTTTCTAAACTCTCTCATAATACACAACAGTCAAACAGTGAGTACCTCCTTCATTTTCTGACTGGCTTTGTATTAAACACTTTGGAGTTCATCGCTAAGGCCTGCTCTAAACTATGTATGTGGCTCTTCACTGTTTGTGTGTTACCTGAGTAAAGCATGCTAATTAGCGAAAGAATTTGAAAAAAAAAAATAAGTATTTATTTGGCCCGTTTTATATATTTCATCCTCACCATTGCCTTAGTGTTTCTTATATCGTGTAGACAGAGAAAGTAGATTTCCCCTTTAATCCTGTTCTGGTGACAATTCAAAGTTCAGGATTTTTCCCTCACTTTCAGTCCCAGTGGTCACCATGACAAATAGAGAGTGAATCTCCCCAATGAAGACACAGACAGAATTCTTTTTAAAAATCTGGTAGGTACACTTTAAGTATTACAGGCAGTAACCATACAATTGCCATGCTAGGGTATGCTAAAACCTTCTAAACTGAAAAACAAGTGCAGTTCCTACCTTTGGTAATGCCTGCCTTTGTGCAATTAATGTGGACATTAGTTGTAGAAAATAACTAGTAAATTAGATGACATATGTGACACCCTTTGAGAATTGAATCCCATGAAAATAGGCTCCCATCTGCTACATAGATTGTTTGTTTTATTATAAGCTAAAACAAGTTCAAAGTCCCTTTTTTGGTAGTTAGGCTCCAACTCCGCAGGCCATCCTCATGTTGCAGTGTTGATGCTCAAATAATAATTCCATACCAGGACAAGTTTTTTTTTTTTTTTGAAAGGTATTCAAGCTCCAAGTCCACAGGTGAGGTGGTGTTGAACATCACATGCTAGTTTTTGCAGGCCCAATAGACATTATTAGGTAGTCAAGCTTTTCTGGGTCAATAAGCACAGCCCTCTGCACAGGTGTATGGATCCGTGTGCTCATGCGAAAGAGCCCTAAGTATTATTCTCATTCAGCCCTGAATGAGAACTTTATCTATTTCTCTCTCCTCTGCTAATTGTTGTATATGGACAGCTGGCACCAGTGGCTGTCAGAATACACAGTGTCATCATCTGGGTGCAGCCACTGTTTGGCTGTCAATTATCTGACAAGGCCCTTTGGTTTCAGATTAAGGGATGGCGGGCTGAGGAGTGCTGTCAGGGCCACCAATGGCTTGAATTTCATCTGGTTCATAAGGAACTAGATTAAATTTGCTCCATGTTCAGTGCCTTGCAAAAATATTCATCCCCTTGGTGGTTTTCATGTTTTTTTAGTATTACAACCTGGAATTAAAATAAGTAATTATGTGTAAGTTTTCCCAATTGCTATGAAATCCCTAAATAAAATGTGGTCAAAACCATTGAAGTCACATTGGGGTTTATTTACTAAAGCTGGAGAGTTCAAAAGCAGTCTTGCTTCTGCATAGAAACCTATCAGCTTCCAGGTTTTATTGCCAAAGCTTAATTGAACAAGATGAGGTTAGAAGCTGATTGGTTTCTCTGCAGAATTGAGACTGATTTTGCACTCTTCAGCTTTAGTAAATAAACCCCATAGTTAGATGATTCCATATTCTACACCTGTATGCAATCAAATTGTCACATGATGTCAGTATCAATACACCTGTTCTAAAAGGCACCTGAGTCTGCAACACCACTAAGGAAGCAACATGAACACTCAAATTTCAGTATAAATCACACAAATAGGAAACATAAGGGGAATACAAAGACACTGAATTTCAAAAGAGCCAACTTCCCTAAACTACAAACCTTGCTAGAAGCCATAAATTGTGATAAAAGCTTAGAAACAAAGAACACGGCGTAGAGATGGGTTTGCTCTAAGAGCATATTAAATAAGGGCATTAGCCAATGCGTCCCATTTGGTAATAAATTTAAAAGAGCGAACAAAAGTATTGGATGGCTCTTTTTTTTTTTTTTTTGAGGGATCAGCATTCAGACTTTATAAATAATGCAACAAGAAATGTAAGGGTGCAATAAGGATGGCTAAAATAGAACATGAAAGACACATAGCGGAGGAGAGCAAAAAAATCCCAAGAAATTCTTATATGTAAAGTATGTAAACAGTAAAAAAAAAAAGGGAGGACAGACCATATTGGCTCCATAAAGAATGAGGAAGGACATCTGGTTACAAAGGATGGGGAGATGGCGAAGGTATTGAATTTATTCTTCTCATTCTTCACAAGGGAAACAGGGGGCTTCAGTACCCAAAACTGCAGTGTTTATCCTAATGACACATCACAGGAAGCACCTCCATGGTTAACAGAGGACAGAATTAAAATTAGACTTGGGAAACTCAACATTAATAAATCACCGGGACCAGATGGCTACTTGGGGAACTCAGTCAAGTAATTGGCAGACCATTTTTACAAATTTTACTGACTGGAATGGTACCAGCTGATTGGAGAAAAGCCAATGTAGCACCAATGTTTAAAAAGGGCCCAAAATACATCCCTGGGAATTACAGACCAGTTAGCCTAATATCAATAGTATGTAAACTCTTTGAGGGGACGATAAGGGACTATATACAAGATTTTAGTAATGAGAACGGTATCATTAGCAGTAATCAGCATGGATTCATGAAGAATCATTTTGCCAAACCAATCTATTAACCTTCTATGAGAAGGTGAGTTGCCATAGAGATAAAGGAAGGCCCGTAGATGTGGTGTAAAACACCAATGGGGTGAATGCAAGGAACTGTAGAACCAGCTTAAGGGTATGTTCACACCAACAGCGGCTGGTGTATGGTGCAGTCCAGCCAAGATAAGTACATTGACGATGTGCCAATCTGGGCACATCGCACTGTTCCTTTTTTATTTTATTTTCCAAATTAAGTTTAACCACTTCAGCTCCGGAAGATTTTACTCCTTTTATAACCAGGCCATTTTTTTGCTATTTTAGCACTGCGCTTCTTCAGATGGTAATTGCGCGGTCATGCAACATTGTACCCAAACGAAACATATACATTTTTTTTTACACAAATAGAGCTTTTTTTTTTGGTGGTATTTGATCACCACTGGGTTATTAATTATATAAACAAAAAAAAACCTGAACATTTAAAAAAAAAAATAATAATAATTTACTTTCTGCTATAAAAGATATCCAATAAAAAAAAATCACACTTCTTCAAAAAAATTTAGGCCAAAATGTATTCTGCTAGATGCCTTTGGTAAAAAAAAATCACAAAGTGTATATAGTTATAGCAGGGCTCAAAATTTCAAGTCCTGAACTACTAGCCAGGCCTCAAGGGTTACTCGCCACCAGTTGCCCCGTCCAATCCCTACCTTGCCCTGCCCCTAATCACACCCTCATAAATTATCTCATGAAATGACACTTAAATGTTTTATGCAGAATTAAGTTACAAAAATAAATATTAACAACAACATTATCAGTTCCCCTCAGCACAGCTTCACCAGTGCCCATCAATGCAGTGTGACCTGTGCCCATCATTGCAGACTCATGATCAACCCCACCCGCCGGCGGTGCTCACCCCCCACTCCCAGGCAGCCCAACTCGCAAAATGCGAGTGGAAAATTTGAGGGCTGCGTTATAGGGTCTACAAACTATGGTGTATATATATATATAATGGAAAATTTCCTACCTATCAAAAACTTACCGTAATGTTCCATAACTAGCCTACTCCGGACACTGGGGGGGGACTCCTGCTGCCATGTAGTCTATCAGGAAAGTAAAATTACGGTAAGTATTTGATGTGAAATTTTCCTGACATGGCAGCATACGTATGGGAACTAACTAGCCAGTCACCCAATGGGTGGGCAATGTTAACCCAAAGGCTTTAATTTGTACCATCAACACACAGAACCTGCAAGCCAAAATAAAGAGGATAAGGAAGCAGACTCTACACAATAATGAGCCACAAATGTATTGATTGAGGACCACAAGGCTGGCTTATGCCGCGTACGCATGATCAAAATTTCGGCCAGCAAAAGACCAATGAGAGCTTTTCGTCGGAAAATGCGATCTGACCTTTGCTGGCCGAATTTCCACCAGCAAAAGTTTGAGAGCATGTTCTAAATTTTTTCGGTCGGAAAAAGTTCAGATCGGAAATTCCGATGTGCAAAATTCCTACACAGTCTCGGAAACAATTTGGCACATGCTCGGAAGCATTGAACTTAATTTTCTCGGCTCGTAGTAGTGTTGTACGTCACCGCGTTCTTGACAGTCGAAAGTTCAGTGAACATTTGTGTGACCGTGTGTATACAAGCCAAGCTTGAGCTGTACGGGGCAAATCTGCTTGTGTGTACGGGGCATCAGATTACATTGAGAACTGCCCCAGATGTAGACCTACTCCTGGTCGAGTGAGCAGCCACTACCTCCAAAGGAGCCAAGCCCGTGGCTCTGTGAGCCTGTTGGATGGCCTACACAAGCCATGCCACAATCATCCTAGATGAGGCACGTTTTCTCTGTCCTTTCTGGCAAAAGAATGAACAGGTGTTCTGAAGCCTGAAGGAAGCTATAGCTTGTATATATGACTTCACAATATCTGATTGCTAAAACTGAAGGAAAGCCCTGCTGGGAGTCAACTCAGGATTCCCTGTTTACTAGACATGCGCTTTAACCAACTAAGCCACTGTGCATCCTCTCCCACGTCTAAAAGACGCAAGTTAGAACTCTAAAGGTTGGCAGAACCATTTCTTGGCTCCCATGAAAGACTGATGAACCCTTAGGAATTGAGTCAAGCATAGGTAACAGCACCGCTCGACTGGAAAGAATGTAAGAAAAGTTCTCGATGGCTAGTGAATCTATCTCTGAGGCTTTTTATGCCGACATGATAGCCAGGAAAAAGGTGAACTTGACAGTGAGGCCTTTAACGGAGACAGCCCTAGAACACTCCGCTCCAATTCCCGAGAGGTAGTTGTAGAACAAGAGGGACACTCCACTTACTCTGAGGTCTGAGCCTAGCTGCTCCCTTGAAGAATTGTTAGACAGGAAAGGATGCCTAAACCGGAATACACCTGTGAAGGCCAAGAAGCTGACACTTGAACTTCGAGGGAGCTGACCAATAGAGCCAGATCGAAATCCGACTGGAGGAAGCCTAGAATATTTGGAACTTCTAGATCACTACATGATCTGTCAGCAGCAGACATGTATTGAAAAAAATTTGACCAGCTTCTCCCATAAACTTTGTTTACGTTTATTCTTCTAGTATTCAAGAGAGCAGAGATGACTCTGGAGGAGCAGCCGAGGACCTCCAATCTCGAGAACCAGACCTTCAGGCGCAACCGTGCTGGACATGGATGTAGAATTGCACCCAGTGACAGAAGGTCTGGCCTTCAGGGCATCTTTGCCTGAAAACCTCCACATGTAGAGACAATTTGTTGTTGTCCAATTGGACTCTGGAAAGAAAGTCTGTTAGAATATTTTGGAATCTGGGGACATAAGCCGCTGAGATGTAGGCTTGATTCTTCTGAGCCCAAGACATAATTGGCTCAGCTTTCTGTAATAAAAAACAGGCTGTGAGTCCCCCTTTGTCTTTTAACGTAGGAGACCGCCGTAGTGTTAACTAACCTAAGAGCACCGATGCTCCCTTCGTTATATGGTGGAAGGCCTGTAGAGTGCAGAAGGCTGCTCGTAGCCTCAGAATGTTCAACACAATCTTGTGAATTTGACAGCACCGCCTGCCTTGAGCTATCCCCGACAGGCAGCAAGGCTCCTCATTCTGTATTGCTAGCATCGGACGTGATTCTGAACCAGGAAATTAGGCAATGGAATGGCAAATGAGCCAGTTCCTCTATTGCAGCCACCAGGGGACTCGCTCCCATGATTGAGGTTATGTAGATGACCTGAATTCGGCTTCCTGGCTCCCCCTGTTGGAGAAAACCCGCCTTCTTCAGCTTCCACTTGACCCTCTGAACCGTAGGACACCATAGTGCCAATCATTTTAGACAATAAAAGGCACGCAGGTGGGAAGAAGACCGGGAGTATTCTGCTCCAGAACATTGGGATCCAGGGTCAAGGCAATGGTCCTCTTGATTATATTGAACTGAGCCCCGAGGCACACAGGAGACTGAGTGGGCTCCAGGTGACTTTTCCAGATTCAGCTGCTAGCCAAATTTGAGGCGCATTGAAAAGACCTAAGCTCTGGGCTCCACTGTTTTGGGACTGTAGGAGAAGGACATCCACGTAACTATGCAGGCATATGCTCCTTGTTTTGATAAAGACCTGAAAACACACAGGGTGATGTTGGAAGCCAGAATGGCTGGAGATGGTCTTGACCTACAGCGAACCAAAGGAACTTGCGCAAGTCTTCTGCTTTGCTGAAAATTGTCTCAGGTGTACAAGGTCTAAAACCGGCTTCCGCAAGCTGTTCCTCTTCATGACCATAAAGAGGGGCAGTACCTGCCCTGAAATCTCTCGCATTCAGAGACTGGCATGGCAGCACTTTGCAACACCAGTGACTTTACGTAAAGCATGAGCATATGCTTCCTTTATCTGAGAGCAAGGCGAAATCCATTGAAATTAATCCGAGATGAGGACTTCTGATGGACCATGCATGTCCCGAAAGACCACTTTGATGTCCCAATAGTCTGAGGCCCAAACTCTTCTAGCTTCTTGGATACCCTAGTTACAGCATTTTAGCATACTTCTGAAAAGATATCTGGTCTCCCCACCAGTTCTTCCTAAAGACCCAACCTTGTCTGTAAAAACGTGCGACCCTCGCACGCTCTGACCTTTGTTCTCTAGACTGTCTTCTGGTCTATCAGGCACTGGTCCTGAGGCAGGACCCCAACTTGCCAACTGTGGCCTGGGTTACGGTACTATCTTGCCAAAAGATGAAGCGCCCTCAAAAGGAATGCTATATTACGCCTGTT
Source organism: Lithobates sylvaticus (assembly GCA_028564925.1). Lineage (NCBI taxonomy): Eukaryota > Metazoa > Chordata > Amphibia > Anura > Ranidae > Lithobates > Lithobates sylvaticus. The sequence continues at coordinate 48,000,684 of CM053034.1, read as the reverse complement.
AGAGGCGGGATCAAGCAACCCCAGCCATAGCACTCACTTGCCGTAACTGACGAGAGCATAAACCGCGCCACTATGTGGATGAGGTCAGTTGGAGCCTCGCCCTGGAAACCGATACCAGCTCCGGCTCCTGAACTACAGAGTTTCTGAAAACGCTCTTGAATACTGCTTCCACATTCTCCATCCACATTTTCATCCATTTCAACATGGCCACAAGAGCTCAGGCCAACTTTCGGGCTATTCACTGCATCTTCCAAGGAAAAACGACATGCTTGCTCACAAGGGAGGTATATCTCGTGACCTTGCTCCACTCATCCAAAATGATGTCCTCTAGTTCAGTTAGGAATGGGGAAAATAGAACATTCTCTCTAAGGCTACGTCTCCATTATTGCAACCCCAAAGTTGCATGATTTAGATGTGACCTTGAGTTCAGCCCGATCCAACTTTACAGTCTCTGAATCAGTCACACCAAAGTAGTGCAGGAACCTTTCCAAAGTCCCTGCAACCTTAAGTCGCATAAATTGGAACGATGCCTTTTAAATCAATGGGCTGTGACTCGTCATGTGGCCTATGTGTCCAAAGTCGCATGACAAGTCACATTAGAGGAAAACGGAGCCCAAGGTGTTTACAGAACTTCCTCTTGCTTTGCAGGAGACGCTAGAGGTTCTATTTATGTAAATGCACCCATCATTGCCTTGACCAAAAGGCGTTACAAGGATAAAGAGACTCATCTCCCTCTGCCTCACTGTCTGAGGTCTTCATAGATGGATGGCTTGGATGGGACAGTTCCAGTTCTTCCTGGTCATTCTAGTGGGAGAACATGCTGCAATGGCTTGTTGAACTTTGTGTGTGGCTTGTATCCCACTCTTTACGAGATTCTTGCACCACATGCCTCACCACAGATTCCATTTGCTGGAAATCACCACCTCCTTTCCCAACCGCCTGGACTTAGCATAGCTCACGCAGAGACTTGCCCTCTGGGACCAGAGTCCTGCACCCCCAGCAGGCTCCCTTTGACAAAGCGGTGGGTGCATAAAGGAGGATTCAGAGCTTCTGCTATAAAGGTTGAACCTTGATGGTGACTTATGACAAATACATCTGGAAGAAGAGTGGTGACCCAATGAGGTCTTTATCATTTTGTGCCATGTATTGTCAATCTGACCTAGGACTCGCAAAATAGGATAGAAAAGAAATGGTTGAAGAACCCAAAAAAAAAAAAGAGTACCCAGGTCAGCAAGGAAAGGAAAGGGTTAAACCCACCCTCTCAATCTGTACAGACAGACAACCTGCCCCGGTGATCAAATCATAGCAGAAACGCACAGAGGCAGCATACCAAGGTGTTAATGCAAAGCATATACCTGTGATGATTGCACACAGCATTTAGGAAAACTGCTGAAAGTTGCCCACAGAGATATCCCAATATCATTAGTATCGACCGCTGATTGAATTTCTCCACTAAAATGATGCCACCGCTGCCCCCAGCAGGAGTAACCCAGGAACAACCGTCTGGAAGAGAAAGTAGCGGCTTGGAATGCCAATGCGCTCCAGCTGCCATAGACTGGAAGACATTAGAGCCAGGGAAAAAACAGAAAAACACACAAACTGCTGCCATGGAATATGTAACATAAAAGTATACATCACCACATAGGGCATGAACACAGAACTGCAATTCAATCCTGCTTCCACGTTCAAACTGGGCCAGGTAAGCTAATAATGCCATACTTGGGGCAGATAGGGCCACTCGCTAATAGCTGGGCTATCTGGCCATTGCACCACTTGCCTGGCAATGGCCAGGCTTTAGCTCTTCCAGCATCTCTTCTGTTTGCCCACTTCATACCCTGCTAATAGTCGAGGCTTATCAGAGTATCGCAACCTCTCTTTCCAGTGGTCACCGTTGGCCGGTCTTGATCGCTGAGTGGAAAAACTTCAGGTAGTTGAATAACCAAACCGGTCCTTAGGAGGACAAAAAAGGAATGTGGCCTCTGGCTCAGCAACGATTTATGGGAGTGTGGTCCTATAGGGGAGGAGTGGAGGCAGGGTTAACCCATATGTATGCTGCCATGGAGTCTTTCAGGAAACTGGGATTTTTATTTACTTTTAATACTACTAATGGCGGTGATCAGCGACTTACAGTGGATATAAAAAGTCTACAGACCCCTGTTAAAATGTCAGGTTTCTGTGATGTCATAAAAAGAGACAAAGATAAATAGTTTCAGAACTTTTTCCACCTTTAATGTGACCTATAAACTGTACAACTCAGTTGAACAAACTGAAATCTTTTAGATGGAGGGAAGTAAAAATAAAAAAATAAAAATAATATGATTGCATAAGTGTGCACACCCTTACACTAATACTTTGTTGAAGCACCCTTTGATTTTATTACATCACTCAGTCTTTTGGGGTATTAGTCTATCAGCATGGCACATCTTCACTTGGCAATATCTGCCCACTCTTCTTTGCAAAAACACTCCAAATCTGTCAGATTGCTAGGGCACCTCCTGTGCACAGCCCTCTTCAGATCACCTCACAGATATTCAATCGGATTCAGGTCTGGGCTCTGGCTGGGCCATTCCAAAACTTTAATCTTCTTCTTAATTCCTTTGTTGACTTGGATGTATGCTTTGGGTCGTTGACATCTACTTTGGACTAAGGCCCCTGTTCCATCTGAAGAAAAACAGCCCCAACGCTTGATGCTGCCACCACCATGCTTCAGTGTGGGTATGGTGTTCTTTTGGTGATGTGCAGTGTTGTTTTTGTGCTAAACATCTTTTGGAATTATGGGCAAAAAGTTAAATCTTGGTTTCATCAGACCACATTTTCCCACATGCTTTTGGGAGACTTCAGATGTGTCTTTGCAAAATTTACACGAGCTTGGATGTTTTTCTTCATAAGAAAAGGCTTCCGTCTTGCCACTCTATCCTATATCCCAGCCATATGAAGAATATGGGAGATTGTTGTCACATGTACCACACAGGCAGTACTTGCCAGATATTCCTGCAGCTCCTTTAATGTTGCTGTAGGCCTCTTGGCAGCCTCCCTGACCAATTTTCTTCTCGTCTTTTCAGCAATTTTGGAGGGACGTCCAGATCTTGATAATGTCACTGTTGTTCCATTATTTCTCCACTTGATGATGACTGTCTTCACTGTGTTCCATGGTATATCTAATGCCTTGGGAATTCTTTTGTACCCTTCGTCTGACTGATACCTTTTAAAAATGAGATCCCTCTGATGCTATGGATTTCCTTTACGGACCATGGCTTTTGCTGTAGGATGCGACTAAGAAAATGTCAGGAAAGACTTACTAGAACAGCTGAACTTTATTTGAGGTTATCAGAGGCACTTTAAATAATGGCAGGTGTGTACTGACTCCTATTTAACATGAGTTTGAATGTGATTGCTTAATTCTGAACACAGCTACATCCCCAGTTATAAGAGGGTGTGTACACTTATGCAACCACATTATTTATTTTAGTTTTTTTTATCTTTACCACACACACACACACGCACACCCCCCCACACACACGGTTTTAGTTTGTTTTTCAATTGAGTTGTACAGTTTATAAGTCACAGTAAAAGGTGAAAGAAGTTCTGAAATGATTTATCTTTGTCTATTTTTTTTCACAGAAACCTGAAATTTTAACAGGGGTGTGTAGACTTTTTATATCCACTGTATAGTGGGACTGTGATGGTGGTGAAATCTGACATTACGTGGGACATGTCACTGACATCACCAGTGACACTAATACAGTGATCAGTCCTAATACTATACACCAGTGATGGCGAACCTTGGCACCCCAGATTTTTGTAACAACATTTCCCATGATGCTCACTGCATGAGCATCATGGGAAACGTAGTTCCAAAACATTTGGAGTGTCAAGGTTCGCCATCACTGCTATACACTGTCAATCTACTAATGACACAGACTGGGAAAGAGTTAACATGTAGGACGATCAAAGGGTTAACCGTGTGCCTAACAATTTGTAATATGTGCTGCTTTTTACTAATAATGTATGTTTCTTATCCCTGCAAAGCAGGGATAAGAAACACAAAGAGATTGTTCCCTTCCTTGGCTGTAATTGGACACAGCTGATCAGCAGGTCCCAGTTATGAATCATTGGTTGCACCTACTTACAGACTCCCGCTGTGTACAATCACAGCAGATGATGGGGTGGGGGGTGGCGGTGTGCATGTAGTTTAAATTTGTATATAGAATATAGAAGTGTTTTGCAGAAAGTGTATACAAAGAATGTAATATTGAGGTGGTGCTGGGTCAATGTCTGCGAAGAGAATGGCAGTTAAGGAGTTAATGCAATGAATGCTCTTCACTGCGATATCACAATTCTGCATTTCATAACGCGTTCACATTCCGTACTCAAAGCCAAAATTCCGTACAGGGCAAGTAAACAAGCTCATAGTATTTGCTTACATATAGTGAGTTTTGTTGTACAACCAAACTTTTCTGCTTCCTAAAACTATCTATTCGACTTTTGCCTTGTAAACATTGCTGATTTCAAGATGTTATTCAGCAAAGTACAAAAAAATCCTACAGCTTAGCAATTATGTTCAGTGATGGAAGTTTAATAATCCACCCATATGTCATAATAATATCAAAATACCAATGCACGTGTTTGGTAAAGGCCTTCTGGGCATTAAGAGGCTGTGCAGACAGTTGTTATTAAATACAAAATAAATAGTACATTAGATTTTGTTGCTGATAAGTGACATCCCTTCAGATTTGAATCCCTTGAAAAGCTTTGAATATTGGCTGCACAGATGGTTCATTTTTGAGAAGCCACAATCTGCTAGAAACATGGAGGACTGATGGCAGCAAAGGACTAACATTATTAATATTTAGTCATCATCATCTTGCTCTACCCTGGCAAATGTTATGCTTAAGAGCAGTGTTTCTCAACATTTTTTCAGTCAAGGCACCCTCTAAAATGATGGACAGTCTTGAAGAACCCCATTCTAAAATGTAAAAAAACATTCTAATAGTTTTTCATAATACATCAGTATCCACACACCTATAAGAGGACAAAGGGTGAGCCACCTCTGTTTCCTGTGGTCTCCTCACAACTGCCTTTTCTCCATTAAAGCTACTTGTTTTGTACTGCGTCTCTGCAAGAAAGTGGCTATCTTGGTAGAGGAACACGGTTTTGTCCCACGCGGTGACTGGTGATCAGAAGACTGGTTGGTAAGGTAACGATTAAGAAGCAGCAGGAGAGGTGGAAGCACATATTCTCAGAATGGGTGAAGCAGAAGCAGGGAGACTCTTCCACTGTAACTTCCTCTCCCTAAAGGAAAATGGTGGCAATGACATCAATATATCTCACTCCAAATCTTTTGGGACTAGCAACTTTACAGCTATAGGGTTTAAAGAACAGTAGTGTTCTCTATCAGATAGCAAACATTTGATTTTGTTTTTTTTTAATGCAGGTCCACCTTAAAGACAGATGAGCGTTTAAATATTATTGCCCTCCCTGTAGCAGTGAATCGTTTTTTATACTTGGGTTACATTAAAGCTGCTTATAATTTGCCTCTCCTGGTTCCTCCCGATCCCTTCTTTAAAGCAGAGTTCCAGTCCCCTAAATTTTTTTTTTTTTTTTTTTTTTTTTCAAACACTGCTTTGTAATTGTCCAAAACTGTGCTATGTACATTACTAACATGTCATATTTTTAGTGCTTTTACTTTCTTTAGAAATAGTTTGTTACTCACAGATCTCGGAAGCAGGCAGGTTCCATTTCAGCTGTGGGCATCTGAACCCCTCTTGTGTTCATTTCCTGGTTTTCTGTGCAGCTGGCTACCCAGCATGCACCTCCCGATCGTGAGGCCATCCTTCTTCCTAACAGGTTGCCATGTCAGTATCGGTGGAAGTTCAGCCCCATTGCTATAGCAACTTGTCAATCAGAGGAGAGGAGAGGAAGGTAATAGAAGATGGATCTCCCGTTCACGTCATTTCCTCTCTGCAAATAATGCGAGATTTCGGCAGTAGGCAATTTGCAAGGACTCCTGGGATACATGACGCCGCTATCCTGGGGAACTGGAGAAAGTGCAGAGAAGGGCAACCAAACTGATAAGAGGCATGGATGAGCTCAGCTATGAGGAAAGATTAGAGGAACTGAATTTATTCACCCTTGAGAAGAGGAGAATAAGGGGGGATATGATCAACATGTACAAATATATAAGGGGTCCATATAGTGAACTTGGTGTTGAGTTATTCACTTTACGGTCAACACAGAGGACAAGGGGGCACTCTTTACGTCTAGGGGAAAAGAGATTTCATCTCCAAATACGGAAAGATTTCTTCACAGTAAGAGCTGTGAAAATATGGAATAGACTCCCTCCAGAGGTGGTTCTGGCTAACTCAGTAGATTGCTTTAAGAAAGGCCTGGATACTTTCCTAAATGTACATAATATAACTGGGTACTGACATTTATAGGTAAAGTTGATCCAGGGAAAATCCGATTGCCTCTAGGGGGATCAGGAAGGGATTTTTTTTTTCCCCTGCTTTAGCAGATTGGAGCATGCTCTTTTGGGGTTTTTTTTTGCCTTCCTCTGGATCAACTGTGGGTATAATATGGGGTTTATTGGATTGTACGATATATATTTTATTTATTATTTCTTTTTTTTTTATGGTTGAACTGGATGGACTTGTGTCTTTTTTCGGCGTAGCTAACTATGTAACTATCCCATGAACCCTTGTGAATCGCCTAGTGACATAATCGGCTAGGCGGGGATGGGCCGAAGTAAAGGAGAAATACCACAGAAAAAGATACTTCTAGTTGGAAAAAATAAAAAAATAGCTTTTGGAAAAGGATGAGCTAAGGGGATGCAATAGGGACAAAGTTCAGAAAATGGGTGGAACTCTGCTTTAACCCCCTTTGTGCCTAAGGGTAAAACAAATCTTAATGCCTAAGCACAGTTTTGCAACTTTGCCATGTGTTAGTAAAACAGTACATAGCATCACAATTACTTTGTGCATCCAGGGGAATTATACTTTGTTTTTTTTATTATCAAAGGAAAACTGGCCCAAAATAGTAAAATCATTTTCTTTAAATTTAGCTGTATATTTCTTGCTCCTACCATTAACTTCCACCAAAGAACAATCCAAAATAAAGTCTCCTGCTCTTGACGGTCGCAGCAATACCACATATGTGTATGTTAGTTGTTGTTTGTACCCGTAGTACAGCCCAGAAACAATAGTGTGCATTTTGCTTCTTTTTTTTTTCCCTCCCTAAAACATAAACCTAAAAATAAAAATCTTGTCCAGAAAAATACTGACCCTGACCTTGACCCAAACACTAACCCTGGCACTGACCTAGATCAAACCTTGATCTAGGAATATTTTTTTATATTTTCTTTTATTTATACATTTTTTTTTTCTCTCTGCAAAGAGAGAGATACGATGCATCTCCCTCCTCCATTCATAAAGAGAGAAAACAAGGGGGTGGGATTCACAGTGACTGATCACTGGTAGCCAATCAGAGGCTATCACGGTGATCAGGTGACCTAGAATTGGGTGTTCCGGGTTCCTATCGTTAGTACGGGGCTCTGGGTGAGACCCAGTCTCTGTGCTGGGAGCTCACCATGCAGCGCGCTCCCTGCACAAAGGGAGATAGGCAAATATGTGGCCCCGTGGGGAAAAAGCTCAGTCTAGTGGGGCCTCATATTTGTGTGAGGTCAGCGTCAAGGGGTTAACATATAAATTAAATATTTGAATAAGGCCCCTTTCACACTTGTGACTGCAAATTCGCATGACACGTCGTACCCCATGATTTTCAATGAGTACCGTTCATATCTGTGCGACTTCAAAGTAGTCCCTGCACTACTTTGGTCCAACTTTGATGTGACTTGAGATCCCTAGACCTCAACATTACACAGGCATTGCTTCAAGTCACGGCAAAATCGCACTACTTTCAGGTCACACAAGTGTGAAAGGGGACTAAGACCTTTTTCTTTTCATTACAAGCTTTATTTTTAGACCGAGTGATGTCATCTGTGTGTTTCTCTGTGCAGTGCAGGTAGAAAATGGCTGGTGGGAGGGGCCAACACTCCATAGGACATTGTATATAGCAGGAGGTCCTCTTTAAGTGGTCTCTCAGAAATGGCAGGAGGTCCTCTTTAACATAAAAGTGGTCTCTATGGCGGAAAAAAGATGGATCAAGATCACTTTTACCAGCGGGAAATGCTCCGGTCATCTCCGTCGCTTACCGAAGCTGTTGATAGTGGCAGAGACGATCCGATCCGTTCCCCTGACAGGCCTGGAGCCGAGTAAGGGAAAGATGGCCCCCACTCGGCTCCATAACTTTGGATGACGGAAGCAACATCAAATGTCACTTCTGCCCAATGGTCTTAAAGGGGACATTTTTATTAAAAAAAAAAAACAATTACATTTTTTTTTTTTTATTGCATTTAAGTGTAAATGTGATGCCTGAGGTCTTTTTGTCCCCAGATCTCACATTAAAGAGGACCTGTCATTCTTTTTTTCTATTACAAGGTAGGTTTACATTTCCCAAATTGTTTTTTTTTTTTTTTTTTTTTTAAAAGGAAAGTGTAAAAAAAATAAATAAAAAGTTAAATAACTAATTTAAAAAAAAATGGAAAGCGCCCCGTCCCGCGCAGAAGCGAACGCATACGTAAGTCGTGCCTGCATATGAAAACGGTGTTCAAACCACACATGTGAGGTATCGCCGCGATCGTTAGAGCAAAAGCAATAATTCTAGTACTAGATTCTCCTCTGTAACTCAAAACTGGTAACCTGTAAATGTTGCTTATGGAGATCTTTAAGGGTCAAAGGTTGTCGCCATTCCACGAGCAGGCGCAATTTTGAAGCATGACATGTTGGGTATCAATTTACTCGGCATAACATTATGTTTCACAATATAAAAAACAATTGTGCTAACTTTACAGTTGTCTAATTTTTTATTAAAAAAATAATAATTTCCCCAAAAAATTGCGCAAATACGGTGTGAGAAAGTATTGCATTGACTGCCATTTTATTCTCTAGGGTGTCTGAAAAAAAATATGTATTATGTTTGGGGGTTCTAAGTAATTTTCTAGCAAAAAAATAAATTATTTTAACTTGTAAACAACAAGTGTCAAAAAGAGGCTCGGTCCTTTAAGTGGTTAAAATGCCTTGATGGGTGGATTTCAGTCTGGAGAAGTGGGAATTCCTAGGCAGTTTACAAAAAAATATACATAAATGTGTGGATGTGAAAGGGTAAGACCCCTTTCACACTGAGGCAGTTTTCAGGCATTTTAGCACTAGAAATAGCGCCTAAAAACTGCCTCCCATTCCATGCAATGGGTGCTTTCACACCCGGGCGGTGCGCTTGGTGGGATGTTAGGAAAAAGTCCTGCAAGCAGCATCTTTGGCGCAGGTTGGGACGCCCCTGCACATTGCAATTGCTTCTGAAGTGCTTTTCAGCACTGGAGTTTTAACCCCTTTTTTGGTGTTAAAAGTGCCCCACTATGAGCCAAAAAGCCACGCAAAAGCGCTGCTTAAACAGCGGTAAAGTGCCGCTGAAATGAGCGGCACTTTACCGCGAACGCAAGGGCGCTAACAATGCTTAAATGCTATACCAGCCTGAATACTGGCAGGTCACCTGCCCACAAGGCAATAGAGACCCAACAGTATTATACTAGAGACCATAATGAATACTTTAATTTGAAAAAAAAATACAACTTTTATGAACAAAGACAACATTGGCTAAAAACATTACATATCAATACAAAAATCAGAAGGTATAATGGCAAGAAGCCACTGGAAAATGTCAACGCGTTTCCCGGTCTTATGCCGCTTCTTCAGGACATCAGATTTCTGCATAGAGTAAAATGCCATATACTGGTGAGCTTCTTCTATTAAACATATAATATAGAATAAATACATCATATAACTGCAGATATACACTGTGTGAACAATTAGGAAAGTTGTATTTTTGAGGAATAATTTCATTATTGAACAACTACATTGCTCTCAGTCAATCCAAAATGTTAATAAACCTCAAACCTAAATATTTAACAAAGTAAATGTGAGGTTTTGGCTTTCTTAGGAGAATGTCTGTGGGCACAATTCTCAATAGGATTTAGGTCAGGTGAGGAAGGGAGCCATGTCATTATTATTAAAAACTGGCAGTAGATTTGCAAGTTGATTTTGAGCCCATCTTCAACCTAAGAAGGTCCAACTAGGTCATCTTTAATAATACCAGCCCATATGAGTACCCCATCTCCACCTTGCTGGCGTCAAAGTGAAGCTCTTTGCCTGTTACTGATTCACCCACAGGCCCATCCATCTGGTCCATCCAGAGTCACTCGCATCTCATCAGTTTATTAAACCTTTGAAAAACCTGTCTTAAGAAATGTGTCTTGTTCATTGGTGGATGGGTTTCAGCCTTCCTTACCTTGGCCATGTCTTTGAGCACTAAAGATAAAAAAACAAAAAAAAAAACAAACAATCAGCGCAAAACCCAGGAAAACCCCCTCTTAAGACCCCTTTCACACTGGAGCCGTTTTTCAGGTGCTACAGCACTAAAAATAGCGCCTAAAAAAAAAAGCCTCAGCTGCAAACCCACACTGGGGCGCTGCGCTGGCAGGGCGTCACAAAAAGTCCTGCCAGCAGCTTCTTTGCAGCGGTGTAGAAGCATTGAATACACCGCTCCTCCACTGCTCCTGCCCATTTAAAACAATGGGGCAGTGCTGCCATATCGCCGACAAAGCGCCGTTGCAGCAGCGTTTTTGCGGGCGGATTTAACAATTTTTCAAGTGTTAGCGGGGGTTAAAACCACCCCGCTAGCGGCCAAATAGCGCAGCTAAAACGACGGTAAAGCTGTGCTAAAAATAGCGCCGCTTTAACGCCGACGCCCAGGGTGGCTCAGCGTGAAAGGGCTCTTAATATCTTTCAGTTTGTGTAAAAGTTCTCTTAATTATAGGCATTGCAGCTCTCTCAAGGATCCTCTGGGTGGCAGACTGAATCTGAAATATATGAAGAGAAGGAGAGCCTAGTGTAATACTGTTTTATTGGTTAAAATTCAGAGATAGAAAATATTGCACTCGCAGAGAAGTGTTCTCACATATACACCGACATTTAGCCTCCTCTCCCGTCCTGTGTGACTGGATGGGCTCCAGGGCCCTATGAGCGGTGTGGGATGAACATCCAATCCTCGCTGCAGCGTCCCGCTGTGAGGCACCAGGAGCACCGCATGCGCCTGGACCAGCGGGCGCTGCGTGACGTCACTCACAGACGAGAAGTGAAGTGGTGGGAGTAAATCGTCTCCTCTAGCGTGCGGGCAGTTACTATGACTACATGTTTTGGAGGAACAGCCTCCTTCTTCAGGTCGCCCTGCAGTTCTGGAATATGACAGCACTGGAGAATAATGGGTTCCTGGTAGCTTCACGATTGATTCCTCTCAAATCTAAGGCAGTTCATTTGTGTCTTTTTTTCTCAACACATATTGACCCTGTTGACTATTTTCAACAAAGCGTTTGGTGGTTGTGTGATCGCGCCCAAATATCTTAGCAACTTCAAGAGTGCTGCATCCTCTTAAAGAATTTTTTTTTTTTACTTTTCAGAGTCAGTTAAATCACTTTTTTGGCCCATTTTGCCTGAGGAAATTAGCTGCCTAATAATTATGCACACCTTGATATAGGGTGTTGATCTTTTTAGGCCACACCCTCCCTCATTACACAAATACGCATCACCTCATATGCTTAAATCCAATAAACATTCAAGTTTATACAGCTTGGAGTTGGACAATATGCATAAAAATTATGAAAAATACTCACTTGCTTAATAATTGTGCACAAAGTGTATATAGGGTGATACAAACAGAACATTCAAAATATGAATTTTTACAACATCAAAAAATAGCAGTCCACCTATCCCACAAGAGGAGAGGGTGGACCATATGCACAAGAAAAAAAAAAAAAAGAAAACACAATAACAGGAGACAGTGTCATGGACTCCTGGATTGAGGGGAAGCCAAGAGGAACGCCAACTAGAGAACAAGCCCAGAACAGTATCAAAGACAGTAGTCAAATGACTCCAGGTATTCAAAGCAGCTGAAAGTAATAATCAAATAATTCAGATGTCTGAAGCATGCAGTGACAATTAAATCATTCAAGGACCCAACATACAGAGTGAGGAGCAAAAAGAAAAATAATCTACCACCACCACTCCTACTATATTTGAGCAACCTAAATGGCTTACCTAAAGCTGCCTTTCATTTAGCCTCTAGTCTCAGATGCTTTACACCAGTATAACCTTCAACCTCTAATACTTTACATCACTGTAAGCTGTGAAATGGTGTTGAGCTCAAATAAAGTACTAAGTTTTACCTCACCCAATTAAAAAATGCGTATGATAGCACTGCAATCAGGTATACATACTAACCTCAGATGTATGGGTTGGGAGTAAAGCCAAGTCATGGAGTGTCCTAAATCTTCCACTTCAAACTGCTATACATCAGGTGAACAGCATATTCCATACATCCTCCGTTCCTATCACAGGAGTATTTGATTAGCACTGGAACCCAAGCAAAAGAAAACAAGGAGTGCAAATGACTATCCTAGTCTCACACCAACAAAAATCACAACAAGCCAAAGCCAACACTAACTTATATGATTTCCAAGGTATACAAGGAAGATATAGAACTCACCATTAAGACAAGAAACAATAATAACGTCCATCCATGTATGCAGTCACCACATACATCCAAGCTCTCGACACATACTGGGTTGTCTCCAATATACAGTATCTCACAAAAGTGAGTACACCCCTCACATTTTTGTAAATATTTTATTATATCTTTTAATGTGACAACACTGAAAAATTTACACTTTGCTATAATGTAAAGTAGCGAGTGTACAGCTTGTATAACAGTGTAAATTTCCTGTCCCCTCAAAATAACTCGACACACAGCCATTAATGTCTAAACCGCTGGCAACAAAAGTGAGTACACCCCTAGGTGAAAATGTCCAAATTGGGCCCAAAGTGTCAATATTTTGTGTGGCCACCATTATTTTCCAGCACTGACTTGACCTTCTTGGGCAAGGAGTTCACCAGAGCTTCACAGGTTACCACTGGAGTCTCTTCCATGATGACATCACGGAGCTGGTGGATATTAGACACCTTGCACTTCTCCACCTTCCATTTGAGGATGCTCCACTGTTGCTCAATAGGGTTTAGGTCTGGAGACATGCTTGGCCAGTCCATCACCTTTACCCTCAGTTTCTTTAGCAAGGCAGTGGTCATCTTGGTGGTGTGTTTGCAGTCGTTATCATGCTGGAATACAGCCTATTGGCCCAGTCTCTGAAGGGAGGGGATCATGCTCTGCTTCAGTATGTCACAGTACATGTTGGCATTCATGGTTCCCTCAATGATCTGTAGCTCCCCAGTACCAGCAGCACTCATGCAGCCCCAGACCATGACACTCCCACCACCATGCTTGACTCTAGGCAAGACACACTTGTCTTTGTACTCCTCACCTGGTTGCTGACACACACGCTTGACACCATCTGAACCAAATAAGTTTATCTTGGTCTCATCAGACCACAGGACATGGTTCTAGTAATCCACGTCCTTAATCTGCTTGTCTTCAGAAAACTGTTTGTGGGCTTTCTTGTGCATCATCTATAGAAGAGGCTTCCTTCTGGGACAACACCATGCAGGCCAATTTGATGCAGTGTGCGGCATATGGTCTGAGCACTGACAGACTGACCCCCCCCCCACCCCTTAACCCTCTGCAGCAATGCTGACAGCACTCATACGTCTATTTTCCAACCTCTAGATATGACACTGAGCACGTGCACTCAACCTCTTTGGTCGACCATGGCGAGGCCTGTTCTAAATGGAACCTGTCCTGTTAAATCGCTGTATGGTCTTGGCCACCGTGCTGCAGCTTAGTTTCAGGATCTTGGCAATCTTCTTATAGCCTAGGCCATCTTTATGTAGAGCAACAATTCTTTTTTTTCAGATCCTCAGAGAGTTCTTTACCATGAGGTGCCATGTTGAACTTCCAGTGACCAGTATGAGAGAGTGAGAGCCATAACACCAAATTTAAACACACCTGCTCCCCATTCACACCTGAGACCTTGTAACACTAACAAGTCACATGACACGGAGGAGAGAAAATTACTAATTGGGCCCAATTTGGACATTTTCAATTAGGGGTGTACTCACTTTTGTTGCCAGTGGTTTAGACATTAATGGCTGTGTGTTAAGTTATTTTGAGGGGACAGCAAATCTACACTGTTATACAAGTTGTACACTCACTTCTTTACATTGTAGCAAAGTGTCATTTCTTCAGTGTTGGCACATGAAAAGATATAATAAAGTATTTACAAAAATGTGAGGGATGTACTCACTTTTGTGAGATACTGTATATTACCTGGGCCTCCCGTTGCTTCTAATTGCAAGATGTGTTTATCAAAATCTCAACACTGTGTATTTGGGTGTATCCTGACAAGAGCACAAAACTTCAGGGAATCAAGTTGATGTAAATGTTTGTCAGCAAAATGTCTTGCTATGGGACTCTCCAATTTGCCACCTGGATGTCGGGCACACGATCTTAAATTCTTTGCCAGAACATCCTTAGACCCCTTTCACACTGGGCGTTTTTTAAGGCACATTAGCGCTATAAATAGCCTCTGCTAAGCGCATAAAAACCGCCTCTCATTCATTCCAGTGTACCTTTTCACACTGGGCGGTGCGCTTGCGGGGAAACAAAAAAAAGGCCTGCAAGCAGCATGTTTGGGGCGAATGGGCAGCGCTTTCAAGGGAGTTTTTAACCCCTTTTTCAGGTTAAGAGCAACCCGCTGGCGACCAAAAAGTGGCACAAAGTTGCAGCTTAAACAGCGGTAAAGCGCAGCTAAAATGAGCGTTGCTTTACTGCGAATGCGGCCCCAGTGTGAAAGGAGTCTTTTTGTTTTACCTACATAAAATCCTTCACATCCACAGATAAGCAGGTACACAATACCAGTGTCGCACAATTAAAAAAAATGTCTAGAAGTAAAGCTGATCGAACCAATCCTCGTTGCAAACACGTATTTGCAAAAGGAGCAGTGGCCTCATCTAAATGTGCCTTTGGGGCGAGATCCACATGAGTCTATTCCTTGTCTGCCAAAATGACTCTGCGTGAGTCTATCTTTCAAAGAACGACCCTTCCTAAAGGTTAAATGAGGGCGTTCGTCGACAACATTTTTGATGACACCATCTCCCATTAGGATATGCCAGTGTTCCTCCAGAATTTTCTTAATGTCATAATTTTGTTTTTTTATAACAAATATTGCAGCGCTCAGCACAATATCAAAAAAACAAAAACACCTGAAGTGTTATGATAGGGAGTCCAACAATGAAAATAATCAAACATAGAATAGTTCTTATGATGAAGTATCAAGTGATAGGATTCAGGTGATCTCCCTCCTCTAGTGCTTCAAATCACCCAGAGTGACTTCCACCAATACCAGAACAATGCACTCACCAGAAAAATCGCATATGATAAGATCCAGGTCATCAGAGGTATGTAGTCATCATTAACTTGTACTTATCCCCTCTATCCGAATCACAGGACCCTCTTCAGACTGTATCCAAGTGCATGGATCATGACCAGGAAGTTTTATTTCTCATGGTAAAAACAGCTCAGCATATCCCATCCGTAGTAAGTCACCAATGACAAAGAAGAAAAAATCTCATGGTGCAGTATTTATTGGTGAACCAGCATCAAAACAAACATATCAAACAATTGTGCCTATAGCACTTACATTAAAAAAACACCAATCCAACCAGGGATAATAGCGGCAGGACCTCAAATGCAAAACATCATGAGTGAAATTGCAAGCTTGCACTTACATGAAGCGCCGCCAAGCTGAAACATTGTGGCGGTCAGGACCTCAGGCGTTTTAAAGTAATAAACCTCGCTGGGGTCGCATAACTATTTTGTTTATTATACAGTAGAATGGGTCTAATTTTAATTTCCTCTTTGCCCCTCTCACTTTGAAAAAGCAACAAATTACATGGGCTGTTCTTTGCTCATTGGTACACTTTTCTTTTTTTTGATTTGTGGCTATATTCCCTTATAAAAATGTCTCCCTCAGGAGACTGGTCTGTTTCTCAAATTCTTGTTCATTAGAAACAGTTTCTGTAAACTCGCAGGTATTGTCTGACCAGTATCCCCCTAATCACGTGCCTGGGGTGAGCACTTCTTGCATGCAGCAGGGCATTAAATCCTGTAGGTTTCCTAAAAGGTTTGTGGAGATCATACCCTCAGCATTCTTATTGATCGTAAGATCCAAAAAAGGAAGTATCTTTGAAATATGTTGGTAAACTCTTCACCAACATATTTAAAAGACACAATACATGTGTTGCCAATTTTGGAGGGGTTGCATGTGGAAGAACACATGATTCTAGCATCTATTGATGTAGAGTCGTTGTACTCATGCATCCCTCAGGACAAGGGTATTCAAGTGGTAGTGAATTTCCTCAAAGAAAGAAGTAAAGAGCTCTATGGATATAATGCTTTTGTTTTGGAATTACTTGAACTTATAATGATACACAATGTGTTTACGTTTGACCACTCCTACTACAGGCGGTAGCGATAGGGACTACTTGTGTCCCATTGAATGCCAACTTGTACCTGGGGGTATTTGGCTCTGAGGAAATTAAATTGAGGAACAGGCCGGTCTCCCAAAGGAAGAGATTTTTAAGGAGGGATCATAGCCACAAATCTCTAAAATAAAAGTGCATCAACGAATAAAGAACAGCCCATGCGATTTGTTGCTTTTTCAAGGTGACAGGGGCGAAGAGGAAATTAAAATTAGACAAAGTGATGATATCAGGAAAATTCTGGAGAAATACAGGCATCTCCAAATTGGAGATAGCATCAAACATTTTGTCCACGAATGCCCTCATTTAACCTTTAGGAAGGGTCATTCTTTGAAAGATAGACTCATGTGGATCTCACCCCGAAGGCACATTTAGATGAGGCCACTCACTGCTCCTTTTGCAAATACGTCCAAGTTGCTAATGGTCTAGTGAGGATTGGTTCGATCACCTTTATTTCTAGCCATTTTGTTAAATGTGAGACGTGGGGTATTGTGTACATGCTTACCTGTGGATATGAAGGAGAATTAAAGATCATGTGGCCGGGGGGCGTGACCGGACATGAGGCGTGGTAGTGAGTGAGGAGATGTGAGAGTGCTGTGTGTTCCCCTCCACCCTCCACGATGAGCTACTAATTCCCGAGGCCTGATATCCCGCCGTAGCGGCGCACAGTACAGCCAGTGAAGGCAGCGAAGGCTCCCGAAGTTTGTCCGATCCTCCCAGGGCAGCGCCGTTCCTACACGGAGACAGCCGAACCCGAAGGTGACGTCACGCGCTTCCTTCTGCACGCCGCTCCCGTTGAGAGGAGGAGAGCGGCGGGAAATTCAAAACCGCTATACCGCAGCGAATAGATACACCGGCCTGGTGATAGACTGCACGGCGGGGAGAGGTTAAGAAGGGACACTGAAGGATACCTTGGACACCCCTGGACACCTGGACACCTCTGATGGCACTGAAGCTGACCTGAAACTACAGGGAAAAGAGGTGAGAGGATATTGAACTGTGAGCTGTGCTGTGTTGTGCATATATATCGATTTGCTGCAATAGCACTCAGAGGACTTTTTTTTTTTTCCCCAACCTGCTAAAAATACAAGCTATGCTGCTTATGTCCATGCTCCAGGCTTTCTCTTAAAAACATAACTCAAAACATAACTTGAGGGCTGCTTCCCTATTAAAAATACAAGCTGGTTCCTGGAAAAACTCCTCTAAACGGCCAGGAGAGGTGAAAGGACAGTTTACAGTTTATCTCCCCCACCACCCCTCATTGCAAATAGTGGTTGGGTGTTTCTTCTTCCCTTTTTTTTTTTTGAGAAAAAGGAAAAGAAAAGAAAATATAAACTGTGATGTGCATATCTGCCTTTTTTCTTTTTTTTTTTTGCTCTGTTGCAATTAAGGACTATTAGAGATATAAGCTGTGCTATGATGTGCCATGCATATGCATTCGGCTTCTGTGTGACAGAGGTTTGAGGATTGCTTTTCTTCTTTTTCTGCCTGTGGCCGTGCTGTACAAATTGTGTGATACAAATCCCAGGATAAGAGGTGTTGTGCATGTTACCCGGCTTCTGTAAGCCAGAACCTTGAGGACTGGTTTTTCTTTTTTTTTTTTCTGTGGCTGCGCTGTGCATGGGTACTGGCGTCCTCCCAAACCCCTTTTTAACCATAAACGCAGTCTGAGGACTGATAAAAGCAATATATAAAACTGTGTGAAAACATTGCGATGCGTATATCTGCTTTTTACATGCTCCACTGCAATTAAGGACTGCAAATAGAAACGCTGGGTTGTGCACATATACGTGAATATACGTGAATATATACGTACACTTCTGTACTTATATCCTCCTCTAATTTCAACTATTCTGGTCCGATCATAGGCTGTGATTTATATATAGGACTGTCCCCCTTGTTCTGCTTTTCGGGTCTTCTCCCCCCCCCCCCTCCTTTTTTTTTTTAAGGGCCACCAGAGGACTGCTTTTTATAAAATTCATCCTAAAGCCGGTATTTGACTGGGTTGGACCCCAGAGGGGCCCAGGAGGGGCAACATGTCAGCAAGGAGAAGAGGGGAAGAGCAGGCCAATCTGGAGAGTGTCGGGACACAATCACTAAGATCAGCCAAGGATAAGGAAAAAGGGTCCCAGCCCACATTAACAAATGGGGCATCAGCAGCCGCAGCAAAGCTGGAAAAGTATGCTCATATCCCAGCCCATAGCCCAACTAAAGGGGGACAGCAAATCCAGGCGAAAGTGTCAAATGACAGAAAGAGCCAAGGGCAAATAAACAACCAGACAGTTGCTGCGGGGGCCGCTATAGGAGGAGCAAAGAGCACAACCAACAAAAATGTAGGAGCCCTTGGAAAACCAGATTTGGCTTCAGCTCAGGCACCAACGGTTGAAGGAGAGCCGACACTAAAGGACGTACTGGCGGCAGTCAATACATGTAAACAGTCCCTGGGGGAGTTATGTGACCAAATGAAAAATATCAAAGAGGAACTGTCCCTGATGCGCCACGAGCTGGAAAGGACGGCTGACAGAATAACAGCAGCAGAAGGGAGAATTAGTCAAATAGAGGATGACATGTACCCAATAAGCCAAGAGGTTAAAACCCTAAAAGAACAATCAGATAAATTTGCAGGAAAACTGGACGAAATGGAGAACAGACTCCGAAGGGACAATGTGAGGCTGGTAGGCCTCCCGGAAAAAAGTGAAGGATCGGATCCAATTGTATTCATGGAAAAATGGCTTATCGAAATGTTTGGAAGAGAGACTTTTTCACAACAGTTCTCAGTTGAAAGGGCGCATAGGGTCCCGTTTAGACCTCCACCCCAGATCTATACTAATGAAATTTTTGAACTTTAAGGACAAGGTTATGCTCCTCCGCAGGGCCAGAGAGATGGGGAGTATTTTCTACAAGGGAGCCAAAATCTCACTGTACCCTGACTTTTCACCTGACTTACAGAAGCGCAGAGCAGATTTTATAGAAATCAAACGCAAACTCCAGAAATTTGATGTTACTTATGCTTTACTGTACCCAGCTAGGCTACGTGTGGTAGCAATGGGAGAGACTTTTTTTTTTTGATTCCTCAGCAAATGTGACCACATGGTTGGAGGACCGGAAAGATCAATTAATGATTAAAACGAGGGGATGATGGGTTTAGGGATATAGGAACAAATATAGAGGGATGAGGGGGGAGGTGTCTTAGGGGAAAATATTTGCACAGGGATAAGAGGGTGGAAGGAACCACACAGCACCAAAGTAAGGAATGAACGGGCGGGGGGAGGGGCGAAACACAGCTGTCAGTGTGTGTAAGGATGGGGGTGGGGTGGGAGGAGGGGGGGGGGGGGGGGGTGGGAGTGGATTGGTATATAAGCATAGGGGAGGGGAAGGGGGGGAGTTTGTGGGTAAAGGGTGTGTGGTAACGGTCACAAAAGAAGTCCTTAGGGATAACCTAGAATGGTATAAGGGGGGAGGGGGGGTGAAGATGCAACGAAGTAAAACACGGGAAAAATATTTAGCTCACACGGAAGTAAGCAGTAAGCTAAAAATATTGTTAGACAAACACTTAGAAAAAAGATTAGCACTTTTTCACGTAGAGAAGAATATTAAGACAGGTGAAAGATTTTTTTGTTCACAAGGGGTATTCACTTTTGCTAAAGGCCTGGTTACTTTTCTCTTTCTTCTCATCTCTCCTTTGTTTTCTTTTTTAAACTTTTTATATTTTATTATCCCTCTCTTCCGGGTCCTATGTAGCGGTAGGATGGGTGAGCATTATAACATAAGTATAGTATAAGTATAAGATGGGATCAACTGACTTCTGTATTAGAACCTTCTACCCCTTACAGTATTCTCTCCTCTAACAAGGGCAGAGGGGTAGAGTATCTGGGACATAGCATTGTCTTGCTGTGTACATATCCTTTTTTCCCGTTTTTTTTTTTCTTTTTTCTCTCCCCCTCTTTCTTCCCCTTTTTTCCCTCTCTCCTACGTTGAAGCATGCAGACTAGGATACTGAGTATTGGCTCCTGGAACGTACGGGGGCTGGGCACACCGGCAAAAAGAGCAGCAGTGGCAGAGACCCTGGAGAGGAGTGGGGTAGGACTGATCTGCCTACAGGAGACGCACCTAACTCAAGACTCTAAGTTACAAAACCAAAGCAAGAAATACCAATGCCAATTCCACTCAGTTCATACCTCTTATTCAAGGGGAGTGGCTGTGATGGTAAGGAAAGAGTTGGGGTTTTCCTGTCGGCAGATCAGTATAGATAGAGACGGACGGTATATTTTTTTGCACTGTGTAATTGAAAACCGAGAATATGTTCTAGCAAATATCTATATTCCCCCTCCGTTTAAACTTGATGTAATGTATAGGCTATTGGAGTTTCTAGCAGACAAAGTTGGGGTACCGGTTATAGCAGTAGGGGATTTTAACGAGGTTATCAATAGAAAACTTGATAGATTCCCACTGGGTGTACATGGTCAGAAAGTAGATGAGAGTCGATTATATCAGTTCTTACAGGAGGCAGGGCTCTTTGACATGTGGAGGGCGCGGAATCCAGGTGTGCTGCAATTTTCATGTTACTCAAGCTCCTATTCCACGCTCTCAAGGATAGATCTAGCCTTGGGAAACGAAGAAGCATGCCAAACCATAAGGGATATAGAATATCACCCCAGAGGAGTATCTGACCATGCACTACTGATTGTCTCAATAAACTTAGAAGGGAAAAGATCCCCTGTAGTATGGAAAATGAACCCAATTTGGTTCGAATTAATAGGGGACCCAAATGAGGTGTTATTAAAACTGGAAGAATTTATAAAATTTAATAATGAGTCAGTGACAAGAGGTATAATGTGGGACGCACTGAAGGCGTATCTAAGAGGTATTCTCATTCAATCAGTATCAAAAATTAAAAAGACCACAAGGGAATGGGAGAGTAGGATTAAGAGAGAGCTGATGAAAGCAGAGGGAGATTACGTCAATAACCCCACACCGGATACACAAAGCGTATGGTTAACTAAACAACAGGAATATAAAGATATAGTCATCAAGAAATCAGAGAATAAGAGATTGTTCCAGAAACAGGTAGCTTATGGAGAGGGGGAAAAAGTTGGGAAAATGTTGGCACATTTAGTGAGAACCAATTCTCCTCCCTCCAGCGTCCCTGTGATCAAGACTGAAAAAGGTGAAATATCATCCAAAAAGTCAGTAATTACAGAAACTTTTAGATTATATTATGAAAAACTGTATAGATCGCGTGGGACGGTGGAGGAAGGGGAAATGGACATATTCTTCAGAAACGCTGACATTCCGGTTCTCACAGATGAAGAAAGAGGGATAATGGAGGCACCGCTAACGCTGGAGGAAATCCAACTGGCGGTGAAAGAAATGGCCAATCAGAAATCACCAGGACCAGACGGCCTCCCAGCAGAAACCTATAAACAATATGGGAAAGTACTATTGCCAGAGCTTCTTAAAGTATTTAACTGGGCGAAAGAGGAGGGGAGGTTGCCAACGTCTATGACGGAAGCAACAATAATAGTTTTACATAAGGAGGGGAAGGACCCGCTAGAGACTAAGTCTTATAGACCTATTTCCTTGCTCTGTGCAGATGCTAAAATACTTGCGAAAGTTATGGCAATTAGACTAAATAAAATTATTCCTAGACTTATACATCCGGACCAGACAGGATTTATCCCCTGTAGATCCACCAGTATAAATATCAGGAGGCTGTATCTCAATATGCAGACACCAACAGAGGATACAGGGACAAGGGTGGTTATGGCCCTAGATGTGGTCAAAGCTTTTGATAGTTTAGAATGGGGATACCTATGGCGTGTTTTAAGGGAATTTGGATTTGGCCCCTCATTTATTGAATGGATTAAAACCTTGTATACGGGCCCCAGCGCTAAAATCAGGGTTAATAATGATTTCTCTGACAAAATTCAATTAGAGAGGGGGACAAGACAGGGGTGCCCATTGTCCCCCTTGCTTTTTGCTCTGGCAATGGAGCCGCTGGCCAGCGTAATTAGATCAGACACGAACATACAGGGGTTCAGAAGAAAGGGGGGAGAAGAGAGAATCGCATTATATGCGGATGATGTCCTCCTCTTCCTGGGGGATGCGGAGCAATCCCCCAGGCAGGTGATGAACATCCTCATAGATTTTGGGAAAATTTCAGGGCTGACCATAAATTGGGAAAAATCTGCACTAATGCCTATAGACCCCCTAGGGAACCAGAGGACACCGGATAGCCTACAGCTAGAAGTGGTCGAACAAATTAAATATTTAGGTGTAAACATAAAGAAGAACCCTAATAATTACATCAATGATAATATTGTACCATTACTAGCTAAATTTAAATCTAAAATTGCAATCTGGAGACGCCTCCCATTATCGGTCGCGGGGAGATGTAATTTGATTAAGATGCTGTGGCAGCCACAGCTCTTGTATCTGATGCACAACTGCCCAACATGGATAGATAAAAAATGGTTCAGGAAAATTGACACGCTGTTTAGAGAACTTATATGGAAAGGAGGCCAGCCTAGGATAGGTTTACAAATATTACAACTAGGAACAAGAAAGGGCGGGATGGCACTGCCGCATCCACGAAGCTACTTCCTAGCCGCCCAACTACAACATATAGGGGGAGTTGGAGGAGGTAATAAGGATCTAATGATAGCAGGTACTCCGCATAGATCAATAATAGAGGCTCTTGAGGCAAACTCATTTTGTTATAGAAACCCCACGGTGAGGCTTGGGTTAAAAGTCTGGAAAGCATTAAAAGCAGTAAAAGGGTTGGAGGGCATGACAAAATACACCCCCCTCTGGAATAACAAGAACCTGCAGGAAGTGGAGAAGATAGGGAAGATTAAAGAGTGGGAGATAAAGGGGATAGTTAAGCTAGCTCAGCTATACGAGGGAAAGATACTAAAGACATTCACCGCATTAAGAACAGACTATGACCTACCGAAACACTCATTTTATAAATATCTACAAATCAGGCATGCCTTAAATAAGCAATTTGCGAAACAAGGACCAAACTGGGTTAACTCTCCGGTATATCAAAGAATAGGCTCCCAAGACAAGACCAAAGGATTCATAGCAGAAATTTACCCATATATATGCGAAGGCAGTGTAGAAAGCCCAGTACGACTTAAGAGCAGAAGGAAGTGGGAAAAAGAATTCGGAACCCTGTCAGATGAACAATGGCTGAGAATACTTGAGAAGGGACACATGGTGTCGGTCTCGCCCGCACAAAGGGTCTCATACCTGATGTTATTACATAGGACATATTACACTCCTAAGAGACTCTTTGATTTCGGGTGGAGAAAGGACGCCAGGTGCCCCAGGTGTCAAGACACTGGAGACCTAGCACATATGATGTGGAAATGCCCGAAATTGTTTCGTTACTGGTCAGAAATTCTCGATACGTTGAACACAGTCTACGACGCGAGGTTAGAAATGAGTCCCAGACTGTGTATACTAGGGCTGGACAAAGGAATAGTCGGAGGCCCCTGGGTAATTAAAGCAGTGATGAGAGGTCTATTCCAAGCAAGAAAGCTAATAGCGCAAAGATGGCAGGCTGAAAAACCCCCAACGGAAAGAGAATGGGCGAGATTAATAACAGAAACAATATGGAGGGAAAGAACGGTATATACGAGGAGAGGAAATATGAAAGAATTTGTAAAAATGTGGAAAACATGGATGGATAAGCAGGGATGCCCAATGTAATGGATAAGGAGGTGGGAGACTAAACAGGGAAGAATACTGTATAGGTAAAACAGAGGGGATAAAGAGAGCATAAAGGTAAGGGGAATGAGACAGGAAAAGAAGGAAATACAGTAGAAGTAACAAAAGAAAGGCGGGAGGTACAAAGGAATTGTAGGTTAACGGTAACTTTTTTCTTTTTCTTTTTTTTTTTCTCTTTCTAGCAAACTGTGAGAAAATGAGCTTATGGAAATTAAATGTGTGTATGTATTTTAGCTGCTTCTTTTTGTATGAAGAAAACAAATAAAGATTATATAATTTAAAAAAGATCATGTGGCCGACGTCAAGGGCAGCAATTTGGAGAGATCCATAGCAAGACATTTTACTGACAAACATTTACATCAACTTGATTCCCTGAAGTTTTTTGCGGTTGCCAGGATACACTCAAATACATGGGGTGGAGTTTTTGATAAACGCATCTTGCAATTAGAAGCAAGATGGGATCACAAATTACATGCCACCCACCCACGCGGGTTGAATAACTGCATTTGTTTCGCCCCATTTCTGGTTGAGGAGAAGATGTCTCACATTAGCAAGGATGCAATTTACCACCTGCTTGCGCCCAGATCTAACAACATAACATGGGTATTGAATATATTTAAGTAATTTTGAGATCCTACATGGTAGCTAAGAATGCCCATTGGAAGCTTGGGGGGTGACTGTACACATCATATGGTTTTTGCATTACTTTTTATGCTTTTTTTGTTGGTTTTAGCGGGTTGTGTGGAGGATGTGGAAGTTGTGGCTTGTGCTTTGGTCAGTTGCGTTTGTCTATGGTGGTGGGATATCCCTTGGGGGGGGGGGGGGGGGCCTGGACTGTCTCAATTGGTGCTTTGTTTACTGAGTTTATCTTGCCTGTCCATCCAGCTTGCTTCCTGTTTGAGTTCCACCCTGGAATGCCTCCCTGAGTTAAGATGGCACCCATGATGTCACTTCTGGTTTGGCAGGCATCTTGTTTCCAGTTTTTGTGTCTTTTTGCTGAGGCTTGGTTTGTGATGGTGTGTGCAGCAAGCATGGCTTTTTCCTTTTAAAGAGACTGCCAGATGCTGCATTGAGTGACTTGTGTGGTCTCTATCAGTGAGGACCCTCCCCGACTCCCACAGTGCTCTGCTCTTATGGTTGGTCGGGTCTGATTGTGGGGGGGGGGATTATGGGGAGGATCCTCAGGAGGCCCAGGGAGTATATATTGGAGACAACCCAGCATGTGTTGAGAGCTTGAAGGTATGTGGTGACTGGATATATACATACACGGATGGATGTTATAGTTTCTTGTCTTAATGTAATGGTGATTTCTTTATCTTCCTTATGTACCATGGAAATTATAGTGTTGGCTGGCTTGGTATGCTTTTTGTTGGTGTGAGACTAGGATAGTCATCAGCACTCTTTATTTTCTTTTGCTAGGGTTCCAGCGCTAATCAAATACTCCTGTGATAGGAACGGAGGATGTATGGAATATGCTGTTCATCTGATGTATAGCAGTTTGAAGTGAAAGATATAGGACACCCTATGACTTGGATTTGCTCCAAATCCATACATCTGAGGTTAATATGTATACCTGATTGCAGTGCTATCATACGCATTTTTTAGTGTGCAAGAAAAACGTAGACTTTATTTGAGCTCAAAACCATTTCACAGCTTACAGTGATACAAGTAATCTGAGGTTGAAGGTTATAATGGTGTAAGGCATCTGAGACTGGAAGCTAAACGAAAGGCAGCTTTGAGTAAGCTTTTTAGTTTGCTAAAATACAGTACCAGTAGAGTGGTGGTGGTAGATTAGTTTTCATTTTGCCCTTCACTCTGTATGTTGGCCCCTGAATGATTTAATTGTCACTGCATGCTTCAGACATCTGAATGATTTGATAATTACTTTCAGCTGCTTTGTATACCTGGAGTCATTTGACTACTGTCTTTGATACTGCTCTGGGCTTGTTCTCTGGTTGGTGTTCCTCTTGGCCTCCCCTCAATCCAGGAGTCCATGACACTGTCCTCCGACCACCTTTGAAAGTTTGTGTAAGTTTTTGTGTCGTTTTGTTCTGCTTCTGTTTTTTTATGCATATGGTCAGACTCTCTTCTTGTGGGATAGGTGGACTGCTATTTTTTGATGTTGAAAAAATATATCATCTGTTTGAATACATCATAATCACTGCAGATATATATGGTGATACATTCTATACTATATGTTTAATAGATGAAACTCACCAGTATATGGCATTTTATTCTATGAAGAAATCTGATGTCCTGAAGAAGCAGCATAAGGCCACGAAATGCGTTGACATTTTTCTAGTGGATTCTTGCCATTATACCTTTCTGATTTCTCTATTGATATGTAATGTTTTTAACTGATGTCTTTGTTAATAAAATTGTATTTTTGTTATATTTAAAAGTATTCATTATGGTCTCTAGTGTAATACTTGTTGGGTCATCCTTAAACACCCTATTAATTTCTATTTATTGGCATTCTAAGGCCTCGTGTACACTAGCAGCTCCTAAACTTACGTTTAGGAGCTATGGCAAAAAAAAGGCCATAAACTCAACTCAATAAAAGCCTATGTGTCCATGTACCCACAGGCTTTTAGAATCGTTACGAGCTGCTGAGGTTAGAGGAGGTTATACCTTCCTCTTCTGAACGTGGAAGAATCGCATTCAGGATAGGAATGTTTTGACCGCCGGCTGCAAAATTGCATGCAACCTAGTTGTCTCCTGGTTCTTGGGGATCAGGATAGTGTTTTCAGTTTCCTCTGTATATTTCCATTCCTCTGAGAGGGGATTCCTTCTCTATGTTGTTGACCATTCTTTAGGCTGTGAGTGCTTCCCTGTTGAGACATTGTCCTTCAATACACCTTTCTGGTTGGATCAGGGAGCCCAGTTTCCACAGTATGGTCTATGACTCAGCTGCACGCAGTCCCCAGTTTTTGTTCATGTTGGGACTGCTAGCGGTTTTCTGTGGTCCACCCCTCAGATGGAATTCTTTTGAATGTCTTTAAAAGTATCTCAATAGAGGAGAAAGAATATATGATGATTTTTGTAATCACTACAAAATCCTTTTCTTGGAGTCCATTGAGGACACAGGTTCCATCCCCCTCTGTGTTTATTTATCATGCTCTTGCTACTGTTTGCTACAAAACTGAAGCATGCAAATAGAAAGAAGGGGTTATTCAGGGCTTTTCAAAAGATCTTTTGCCAGTCTCCAATCTTCCTGTAGGTGGCAGTATAACCAGAAAGCATATAATTTCCTGTGTTCCCCAATGGACGCCAAGAAACGCCAGTTAGAAAGGAGACTTGGAGAGAGCAGATGCCTGAAAATGTGAGACTCTTTTGCACTCTAACAGGAAGTGATTCAAGTCTAGGCAGAGTGGTGAAAACATTCTGGAATAAGGTTGCTGGTTGGGAGACGGATAGCCATACTGTTATAATTGATTAGAATGGGGTATATGGGATTGTATGATATATATATATATTTTTTTTTTTTTTATTTGTGGTTGAACTGGATGGACTTGTGTCTTTTTTCAACCTAACTAACTATGTAACTAACTATGTAATTATGTACTTGGTCTTCCAAAAGAAGGGAAAAGAGAAAAAACAGGAACGCCTTCAGAACATCCATGGCACAAGAGATGGTGCTGACAGCTGCGTCAGACACCCAAAGCTGGAGCGACTCTCAGTTTAGAGTGCCTGCTCTTCCCCAGCTCCAGTCACATGACTCAGCCAAGGGAAAATGTGATTTATAGAAGGCAAGATTAGTAGCTTGTGGGGGGGAACGGAGCTGTATTGAAGGGGAAAAAAGTTCTGTGAGAAGATCTATACTTGGGGGGGGGGGGGGGATTCGGGCTTAGGTAGAGAGGCAATATTTTGTAGCATCTACTGACCTGTGTAGTACAGAGGTCAGGAGTGCGTTGCTACAGACCCTTGTACTTTGTATGTTACGCACTTCTGACCCCTGCGCATTACTTACACCTAACCCCTGTACTCTGTATGTTACACACTCTTAACCCCTACGCTGTGTCTTAAGCACTCCAGACCCCCTGCACTCTGTCACTTTCTTCCTGACCAAAAAATGTGTGTGCCGCAATAGCGGTTTACATATACACAGATTTGTCATAACTTTATGACCACCCACCAAATATTGAATAGGTCTCCCTTTTGTCACCAAAACAGCCCTGACCTGTCATGTCATTGGACACCACTAGACCTCTGAAGGTATGCTGTGGTACCTGGCACCAAGTTATAGCAGATCCTTTAAAATGGTTGTAAAGGCGGGAGGGGCCGAGATCCCCCTCTGACATCAGCTGGGAAGGTCACGTGACCGCTGTGCTCAGTCCCTCCTGCTGTAGCCCTTAGATGGGGAGGAGAGTGGCCGGAGGTCATGTGACCGGCCAGAACAGATCGGAGATAAGGTAACTACAGGCATTGTTTTACACTAACATGTACACAGTGTGTTAAAGCTTGATAAAAGAGAGGGGACGGCAGTGATCTTCAAATAACTTTACTGCCAGCTACTAATAGTGGCAGGAGGGGAGGGGCAGATCACACACAGCGACTGACAGGCAGGGGTAGAAAGGAGAGCATGTAAACTGACCACAGTAATAAGGGATCAGCAGCAAGAAAGAGGAGGACACAGGAACAGGCAGGATCAACCAGGTTTTTTTTACAGCTTAGAATGGGTCAGATTAGACAGCACAAGCAATATGCCGTTTAATCTGCTAGAAGGGAAGAGGATCACTTTTTTTTTTTTTAGGGTTACATCATCTTTAAGTCCTGTAAATTGCAAGGTGGGGCCATCCATAGATTGGACATGTTTTTCCAGCACATCCAACATTCAAATTGAGATCTGGAGAATTTTTTTTTCATTCTTAAACCAATTTCAAGAAGTCACTGCCATCATGGATTGCCATTTCCATGAAGGGGTGTGATTGGTAAACAACTATGTTTAGATAGGTGGTACGTGTCATAGTTATCCACATGCATGGAAGGACCAAGGTTTCTCAGCTATCCATATGATATAAATGAAAATGTGATTCAAGAAATAAGGCCACCTTCTTCCATTGCTCCATGGTCCAGTTCTGATGCTCGTGTGCCTATTGTAGGTGCATTTGGCTGTGGACACGGGTCAGCATGGGCACCATGTGTACAGCTGCAATAACTAAAAGGCCAAGTCCCCTTCATCCTACTAATCCTATATATAGTTCCCACTACAGACCTCTGATCAGCAAGCAACCTCATCGAAGGGCATCTGCCTAGGCTGGGATCGTTCTACTCACTGAGCCAGTAGGCCACATCATATGGTGCATGCCTAGCATTTTCTCCATAGACCCTAATGGCGAAACTGTACTTGAAGGTTGGCAAGCAGACAACTTCTCTATTAGGCTCTATAGTGAAAAGACCACAAATGTTGCCATTTAGGTGAGGTCTCCTGCTCATCTGAGATCACAACAATATATGTTCTGCTTCCGTGGCCCTTTCTCTTATGGTCTGTACATCTTGCTTCAGAAAAGACATTCCTGCCCTCATACCGTCGATATGCTCGGTTAAGGTGGTTTGGCAAGTGTGTATAGCTTTCATTCTCTACTTCAAAGATGGCTCTCCTGACCCCTCCGCTGGCGCCATTAATCCCCTGTCTGCTTGAGATAGTCTGTCCAGGGAGCTTCGCCTCGACCCTTTGGTTCTGGGGGGCAGTGGGCTTACCTTGCCAGAATGTTTAGAGGAGTAGTCATCTCCACTCTGTGGGGAATCTCCAGGGCTCCGCTCTGCTGCCTCATGGTCAGGATCATGCTTGGTGCCATCTTGGGATCCCCATGCATAGCGGGACAGGCGTTCAGCGGCAGATTCCATGGGAGACGGCCCATAATTTACCATATCTCCTGGTTCAGCCAGGTCCGGTGAGTGTAACGGTCACTGTGCTGTTCAAATTCGGTGTCTCTGACACTCAGGATAACGTGAGGATAATTCCTCCTGCCGGGAGCCCCGTCTCAGTGCTGCTTACATGTCGGCCGCGGGCTCCGCCCCCACAACAATATATGGTATATTTGGTAAACTGGTGTAGAAGAAATTTAAAAAGTGAATATATTGATAAAACAGTCACTATCCAAGATTTTTAACACTGATCAAAAGTTTATTTACTTTTTTTAGCTTAAAAACCAGCATTTGCAATAGCCAGATCACAAGGCATAAATTATCCTGTGTCGATGGCGCATTAAAAAAAAAAAAAAGAAAGTTTACTGGAACCCACTCTTAGCCTCCTCAAACATGTCATACAATATAAATGTGTGCAAATACAGGCATAGTATTCGCAGAGTCACAACGGAAGGTACAGTGAGATAATATGTGAAGATCCAGTTTTTCCTGTAACAGAGATTCAGTCCAAATAAACTATAAACAATGTCTACCAATCAACAATTTCTTAATTTAAGATCAGGCAAATGTATTGCACTCAGCAAGCGATCATGCAGGAGGTGGAGAATTCACTGAAGGAATTCCGAGGACATCGTAGTCCGTGTTAAAAGTATTGCTTGCAGAATACGCACAAAGCCATGCACGGCTCCACTACAACAGCAGAACCCCAATTTTTTGTATAGAGCTGCAAGACACGAACATTCCCTCCTCATCACCATAACTTCCTGAAAACTCAATACAAAGCTGAGATCTCACTCTGCTATATGCCACATTCCTCATCACTAGACATCTGTACGCAGTACACCCAATTTCTCAGTCTGAATATAAAAGTACTGTCTTCTGGCCCACAGCAACTAGATCCAAACCTGGACTGGAAAATGATATGGAGAATTTGGATCGGGTTGTTGCGGAGCAATACAGAAATGTCTAATTTTAGATGCTTTGAAGTATAAAATCGAATGCAATAAAGGACCAGTAAATCTAGCAATTTGTTCGCCACCAAAAAAATAAAATAAAAAAAATTTGCAGATTAAAGTGTTCACAAAACAAGTTGTAACAGTTTCAAGTGTTCCTCAGAACTGAATATATTTTAGAATTTGGATAGAGATTTTATTCCTGGGCTCCTGTCTCTGTTATGTCATTATACAATACTAGAGGTAAAAAGGGAAATTTATATTTAATAGATTTGTTTTTGTCATCTTAAAGCTGGACTCCAAACGGCTAAAACACAAATGAAATGATTGATGAAGCTGGCCTTCTGTCTGTCCGACCAAAGGCCGGCTTCTGTCGGACAGACTGCCATACACACGGGACGAATATCAACCGGCCAACGTCCCCCATCATTCGGCCTGTGTGTGCGGGGCTTTAGTCTGCCTGCATAAAAAATAAATAAAAAATGTAATAACACAGAGCTGCATTCATTTGTATCTGCCTGGGGTTTAGCTTTGAAGTACATAAATACCAATGCATGTAAAGGTTTAAAGTGATATTAAAGAATATATATATATATATATTTTTTTTAATAACAAACATATTCTACTTATCAGCTCTGTGCAGTGGTTTTGCACAGAGCAGCCCTGATCCTCCTCTTCTTGGTTGCCTTGTTGGGGCTACTAGCTCCTCCTCCTTCGAATTCCCCTCCCAGGCGCTTGCAGGTGGATGGAGAAAGGGAGAGCAGTACTGGACTGAAATTGGGCTCAGGTAAGTTAGGGGGGGGTGGAGGGGGGAGATGCACCGAAAAGTATTTTTTTTACCTTGATGCAGAGAATACATTAAAGGTAAAAAACCTTTAGCCTTAAAAAAAAACACTTTAAAAGAAGCCAATTTTGAATTATTGTTGAGCAGGGCAGTCATTATTTCCTCACATATAAGGGCTGTACTTCTTGGTTAGTAGTGGAGTACAATGCCTATACTTGATTGTTCCTCGTTACTCTGACAGTGCTCAGTCAACATATCTATTTCGGGCCGGTGCACACCAGAATACTGCAACGGAAAGGTGTGTTCCGTGCACAGTTCCTGCACCGTGTTCAAAATGTACTGCCTTTGCAATCTGCTCTGGGTGCCAATACATTATTAAGCCCCCCCCCCCCCCGAATGCACATCGCCAATGCAGTGCGTTTGCATCACAGTACCATGAAATATGGTGCGACTTGTTTTACAAATGTAGCTTATGTACTACTTATTGCTCATTCCCGTTCGAGTTTCAGCCTATTTAAATGAATGCGCTGCAAAATCGCACTGCAAGGGAATGCACAGGTACGCACTCTGCGTTCCTGTGTGATTCTGGTGTGAACTGGCCCTGACTGATCTTCTCTTAAAAAACATTCAGCAAGGATGCCGATTACACTGTCTGACAGAGCCACTAGCAGGGGACATCTATATTTGATCAAGAATATATGGCACAAAAATAAAATGCAGTTACTTCAAATCTAACGATAATTCAAAATGAGTACTCACTGAGTATACAAAGTTTCTCTTTAAAGCAGGGGGAAGTTCTGAAGAGGTGTAGAAAATTTAGTGACTATTTTTAGTAACTCAGATAAAATAACATATTTTAGGTTTATTGGTCCTTTAAATGTTTTTGTAAAATACAAAAAAATACTAAAACACTGGTAAACAGAACAAATGCACGGAGAACATCTTCTGACATGTCTGGAACTCCGTCTACCCTGGCGAAGATGGAACGGGCAGGTAAGGCTTTGTTTTCTGAGATTGTGGCATGTGACACCCTAGGGTTAAACATTTAGCATTTGCAAGTATCGTAAACAAATGGCATTGATATGGGACACCCATAAAGAGAACATCGTCCCTGGTTAGAAACACCGGTAAAATATTAGTCTCTGCTCAGTAAATATGTAAAAATACAAGGATCTGGGTCCTTCTAGGTGTGTTATCTGGATATATAGTCTCCAGAGGCATAATCCTCCATCTAAATATGGACAGGTTGACCGCAATCCTCTGAGGCTGTGAAATGGTCATTAGTTTTCAAGTGAAAGAGTCAGCACCGAATGCACATTAGTGCACCAGGGCCCAGAAGCAGTCCTGATCATTCTAAACACAAAGAGCTTCCAGAAAAAGAAATTACAAAAGCAGACCTGCGTCTGTCGAGCTGGAACAGCTCATAAGCAAGGTGCTGGGTCAGTATGAGTCTGTGCGTGCACCTCGTGCACAAAATACAAGGTCAGACGACGTGTGCAATCTAGTCGTTATTGAGGAGGGTGCTGCAACTGAATTCTGCGCTCGGCAGCAGCTGCCAGTGTACGCCGCCGGATGTTAACAGAGTCCGATGGAATACTCTCAATGGAGAAAGTTTGTTCTGATGACAGAAGGATGCCTTCATCGTCTGAAGTTCTATTCAGATATCTCCTGTAGGGAAAGAAGCATAAGTATCAGATAATCCCTTGTAGCTCAAATCCTATTTTCTTATACTACAATAGCCTTTCCAGATTACTTCTATCATATGCATTTGATGAGCTCTCTTTTGTCTCCTGCTTCACCAGTATTTAACAATGACATAAAAGAGGAGAAAGCCAGTACTGGGTCTAATGTCTGCAGTAAAGGCTTCCTACCTGGTCCTTCTAATCTAACCCATATCAAAAATAGTGGAAGCTGGGGATATTGTGGGGTAAAAATGTACCAAACACAAGCAGACTGTGCACTTTGCAAAGGCAGTTGCACCCACTTTCCCCAGAGCTCAGTGACTGAAGTGACACTTCACTTTGTAAAGAATACCCATATAGGTGCAAAGAAAACAAAAAAGTACTGTATATACTCGAGTATAAGCCGACCCGAATATAAGCTGAGGCACCTAATTTTACCACAAAAAAATGGGAAAACGTATTGACTCGAGTATAAGCCTAGGGTGAGAAATGCGCAGCTACTGGAAGTGGAAAAGAGGGTCAACAATGCCCATTTGCAGCCTCACTGTGCCCATTTGCAGCCATAGGTCCCCCAAACTTGAAACTTGGTAGTTAAGGGTTCCTAGATGCCCCCTAGCTGCAGCCAAAATTTGGGGTCCCGAAATGACATTGCTGCAGATGGACACAGTTGACCAACTTTGAGGCCCTGTATCTCGGGACCACTTGGTGCTAGGAACCACTGGGTTTGCACACCAAATTTGGGGTTCCTAGCACCAAGTGGCCCCGAGATATGGGGCCCCAAAGTCGGGTCGGAAAATGTCAAGCACTTTTCTGCAGCAGAGAATGACATTTTCCGAACCAACTTGGGGCCCCGTATTTCAGGGCCACTTGGTGCTAGAAAAATGTTGTAGTGCTAGTTCCACTGGGTTTGCACGCCAAATTTGGGGTTCCTAGCACCAAGTGGCCCCGAGATACGAGGCCCCAAAGTCGGGTCGGAAAATGTCATTCTCTGCTGCAGAAAAGTGCTTGACTCGAGTATAAGCCGAGGAGGGGCACTTTCAGCACAAAAACAATGTGCTGAAAAACTCGGCTTATACTCGAGTATATATGGTACATGATTGGATGATGGAAATCAGCAGAGCTTCACCACATTCACTAAGCTGAGGATAATGGGTGCAACTGCCTTTACAAAGTGCACAGTCTATTTTCTATTAGTAAATCAGCCCCTATGTGTAGAACAGCTTACAAAATGCAACATGAAAACGTCAAATGGAAAAGAAAAAAATTGTTAAAACAGTTAAAGAGGAAGTAAACTTCCTCTGCAAACTTTTACCTATAAGTAAGCCTATAATAATCAAGATATCTCCTAAAACTTTACAGTTTAGAAGATATTTCCTGTGCATGCCACCAGTGACATCACTGGCGCATGCGCTCTGAAGGAACGGCCCACGGGTGCCGTGAATGGCGGCTCCCGCATGCACAAGCGGGAGTGATGTCATAATGGCTCCGGCCAATCACATCCCCGAAGCCCGCAAACTCGGAAGAAGCTCCGGAAAAGGTGTCGGCTGTGACAGTGGTGTGCAGGGACTGCTGCAACCGCTTTGTTTTAGGGCATTTCATAATGAGCTAGTATGCAATGCATATCACCTCATTATGCCTTTGTCTTGCAGGTTGCAGATGCAGTGGATTTTCCTGCGTGTTCGAACAATCTTTCACAAATGTAGAATTCCCTTCACAAGAGCTCAAAGAGATGTAAAACTAAAACTGGAAATTTACAGTAAATGCAATACAATAAATTCAAAACATTTCGGCAGTTTGCCCTAATTTTCCTTTTTTTAACCTTATTTGAAGCGCACAAACCGCTTCATGTCTTCACACAGCAGCGTGGCGACACATGGTGCCATCCGCTAATGGAAAATGTAGCATGCCTGTATTTTTCTGCGCTGCTGCACATCACACCAGCATTAGGGTGTGAACAGGGCACATAGAAAACAAATGTTTGTACCCTTCTGTAACGGTAATTTACTCAGTGTTCCCCTTTGAGTCTTTGTCACTCTACCGAACAACAAAGGGATTGTTTGCTGTTACTATGCCGTGTGCTTCTTTTTTTATATTTTTCCAGTTAAAAATAACCAGTTTGCAGTGATCTGGCCATGAAAAACAACATGAATCATTTTAAATCCAGCAACCATGAGTTATGTGCTTGACACTCTGCCCTTAAGCTGGCCATAGAGGGATCAAAATTCACGACATAATTGAGAAAAGTCATAGTTGCTTTGTTCTCAGCCGAACTGTCAAGCCATCAAATAGTTGGTGTCATAACTGATCACATGTGCAGCACCATGGAATCTGCAGATCAAACTAAGGATAAATTGGTAGGATTCTTGGCTGTAAGGGATAGGAGGGGTTAGTTCTGCTTTAAATGAGCTGCACTCCACACATTTAAATGCATGACTCTTCCACTAGATGGCACTGTTCTCCGTGTTTTGTCACAGCAGAGCTTGCACAATGAAGAATCAGTTAAAAAAAAAGGCAATTTATTTATTTTGTATCACCTGAAGAGGGATTAGAACACCTGTCAAGTTTTTGTTGCTGTCTGTGCCCCAGTTAGGGGATTTACCCTCTGTATTTGTCCTGTTTACCATTATCAACGAAAGTAAAAGAAAATCCCAATTCAGTTATGGGCTTGGGACACACGGTAAAAATAAACCTTACAGGAGTTATAACCCTCCCTCACTCTAAGGGTGAAAAAAAGAAAGGTTTTGCCTATATTTCTACTTTTAAAAGATAAAATACTTGAAATATCAATCTGCTGAATGATTTTCTCTGTGCTGACCAGTGGCGGCCCCTAATGCAGGAGGGGCACGGGCACCGATCCACCTATCCATGCGGGGCACTGGGGGCATGGATTACAATCAGGGTTTTTTGAAGCATGTGATTAGAGCCAGAGAAGGGTGTTGCTGGTGACCCATGCACTGTTTGCTGCCCCCCAAAATATTTTTTACCACCAGCCTCCACTGGTGCTGACAACCCTACTTTCTGCCCTGTCATTTAAAGTGTATTTAAACCAGAAAACAAAAATGTAATATATTGCAGCTTACCAGTCCATACATGTGTTGGCTGCATTTGTTTTTACTTTTTAGGCTAAGAACATTTACAGCAAGTACAGAAAATACATGTTGATCTTGCTAGAAACGCCGTGTCCTTGTCACTTCGCTTACTAGTCCCATCAATTCACTGTGTAATGGAGATGAAAGCGGCAGACACGTTTGCGGTCCAGCCAGCGATAACCACGACTCCCACCTTAAATCCAGTGGAGAAAAGAAGTGTAGCCACAAAGGTATGTTTGTTTTTTTTGTTGCAGAATAACCAGGTAAAAACAAGAAGGTAACAAAAATAGTAAACTAAAGCAGCCATCACATCGCAGGACCAGGAAAATGCAATATTACAATATACATTTTTTTTTTGTTTTTTGTTTTTAGAAATGATTTAATATCTTCTCTTCCACACTCTGGTATTCTCAAGAAGACTGTGCAACAAAACCTGCAAACCTGCATGTTGCCAATGTGCCTGGCTCAGTGCCAGAATTTGGTACTTGAGCTTCTTTGGTGCATTTGTTGCAAGACAGGCGGCCCATTCAAATCAGTGAGCTGTTGTGCCAAAAACACACAAGTCACTACGCACAGATGTGACCGTAGCCTTACATTGCTCCTGTTATTTTTTTACCTTCTTGCCAGTTGCATCATATCTTCCTTTCTCTGTACCAACATTCGTTGCCTTTCCTCTGCAGACTTGGAAAATCTGCTGCCTCTGGCCTCAAAATCCTCCGCCTCTATGGGTTGGCTGTCCACCTCACTGAAATCTTCAAACTCTTCCACACTTGGTGAAAGGTTCAAGGGAACTCGCTCAGTCTGAGAAAAGATATGAAATAATTCATGTTTTTAAAAGTAGAACAAGAATTAAACACTCAAAGTTAAATTACTAAAATGCAAGGTCTGCTTATGAGGCTCCCCCAACCCCTGCTGTCATAATGCTATATTAAAGAAATGAAACAAAAACTTGGGATAAAATCATAAAAATCCCTTACCTTACTCCCAGGATTGTTTTCCCCAAACAGCAGAGTGTTTTGTGGACAGTGGCTGGGGACCTTGTATTAAAATGTGGACCCTGCATTATACTGTAGGGCCCACTTTAAAGGGTAGGTAAAGCTCTTCATTATTTTGGATATTGTCGAAATAGTTAAAATGATTGTAAAGGTAATTTTTTTTTTTCACCACTTCAGCCCCCGGACCATTTGGCTGCCCAAAGACCAGAGCACTTTTTGTGATTCGGCACTGCGTCGCTTTAACTGACAATTGCGCGGTCGTGCAATGTGGCTGCCAAACAAAATTGATGTCCTTTTTTCCCCCACAAATAGAGCTTTCTTTTGGTGGTATTTGATCACCCCTGCGGTTTTTATTTTTTGTGCTATAAACCCCCCAAAAAAGGAGCGACAATTTGGAAAAAAAAGCAATATTTTTTACTGTTTGATATAATAAATATCTACATATTTTTAGTAAAAAAAAAAAAAAAATCTACATAATAGGGGATAGTTTTATGACTTTTTTTTTTTACTAGTAATGGCGGTGGTCTGCGATTTTTATCGTGACTGCGACATTATGACACATCGGACAATTTTTACACATTTTCGGGACAAATGGCATTTATACAGCGATCAGTGCTATAAAAATACATTGATAACTGTAAAAATGTCACTGGCAGTGAGGGGGTTAACACTAGGGGGCGATCAAGGGGTTAACTATGTTCCCTGCTACGTGTTCTAACTGAAGGGGGATAGGACTTGCTAGGGGAAGAGATAGATCGGGGTTCATACTTTATATCAGGGATATGCAATTAGCGGACCTCCAGCTTTTGCAAAACTACAAGTCTCATGAAGCCTCTGTGTCTCTGGGTGTCATGCTTGTGGCTGTCAGAGTCTTGCTATGCCTCATGGAACTTGTAGTTCTGCAACAGCTGGAGGTCCGCTAATTGCATATCCCTGCTTTATATGAACACACAATCAGTCTCTTCTCCCCTCAGAGAACTGAGATCCCGGTTCTCGCCATGTCGCGTGCGCCCCCTAGTGGCCACAGGGCAAAGCGACGTAATGCAACGTCGTTTCGCCCAGCCATGCCATTCTGCCGCAGTACAACTGCGGAGGCTGGTCAGCAAGTGGTTAATCTAAAAGTGATCCTAGCAGGTAAATAGCCACTGGATTGCTTTCCAGGCAGCAGGAGGGGACTGGTATACGATCCGGCTGTGCAGACAGGTTGCCATAGATTCGGCTGTGCAGACAGGTTACCATAGAGCTTCTGGTCCCTGGCCATCTGTATGGTCTAGGAGACCAGAAGCGACATCATTACATAATTTCCCGTTAAGGCAGATGTAAACACTGCCATTTTTCTTTTTTGGAAAAAACATGAGCAATTATTTTGTGATCCGATGCTTTCCACGGTAGAGGAGAGACCTGGGGTCTTATATGCCCCAGCTGTCTCCATAAATGAGGACCTCATTGCCTTATTTCTATCACCAGTGATATGCTTACATTTCTAGGGATGGGATTAAAAAAATAATTAAAAGGGACAATGTAAAAAAATAATTTAATAAAATAAATACAAATAATTTTTAAAGCACCCCCATCCCTCTGAAGAAGCGAACGCATAAGTGGATCACGCACGCATATGTAAAAGGTGTTCGCACCACACATGAGGTATGGCCACGAACATTATAGCAAGAGCAATAGTTCTAGTGCTTGACCTTCTCTGTAACTCTAAACTGGTAATCTGTAAAAAATGTTTAAAGTGTTGCCTATGGAGGTTTTTAACTATCGTAGTTTTTTTACTCACTGATCACCAGTCTAGGGTCCCCCATAGTAAAACACACATGTCCCCACAGTAAAACACACATGTCCCCACAGTAAAACACACATGTCCCCACAGTAAAACACACATGTCCCCAAAACACACATGTCCCCAAAACACACATGTCCCTAAATAATAAAAACACATGTCCCTCACATATGTCCCACTAAAATCACATGTGCCAATGATTATCTGCACACATATGTCCGTGATCACCTGCACACCCCTTTTACATGATCATTTGCGTACATATGTCCGTGATCACGCGAACCAATTATTATACACTTAACGGAATTTTTTTTACAAAAAACATGTAGCAGAATACATTTTGGATTAAATTTATGACAAAATTTGATTTTATTGGATTTCTTTTAAAAAAGAAAGGAGAAAATATTGTTTTTTTTTCAAAATTTCCGCTATGTTTTCGCTTATATCGCAAAAAATAAAAAACGGTGTTGCCTATGGAGGTTTTTAACTATCGTAGTTTGTCACCATTCCACGTGCGTGCGCAATTTTAAAGCATTACATATTAGGTATCTATTTACTCGGCGTAACATAATTTTTTTAGATCTTACCAACAAATTGGGTTATATAGTTAGTTTTTTTACATTACAATTCATTAAAGTGCATTTTTTTCCAAAGAAAACTGTGCTTGAAAAACTGCTGCGCAAATACTATACGACATGAAAAATTGCAACAGCCATTTTTTCTCTAGGGTCTCTGCTAAAAAATATATATATAATGTTTTGGTGTTCTAAGTAATTTTCTAGTTAACAGGACATAACGATGGATCAATAACATACAATCTGTGGGCGATTCGTCAGTCCAAAGGACAGGTTGATGGTATGATAAGGCGGCTGCTGTCCTCAGAGAGAGCTAACTCTGTATGCAGAAAAGAAGGAAGAACACAGGAAGCGTCACCTAAGTGCAGTATTACAAACAAACATTAATGGCAAAGTAGCTGTAAACACTTGCAAGAGGAAGTAAAAACATAGGCGCATCTGTAATCTGATGTTGTATACTGTCAGCCCATCCCCTGGAACTATAACAGTGATCTCGGAAGTAGCCCAGCTGCCCGTGGCGTAATTTCCGTGCGTTCTGCGCTGGTTCCAGATGCCTTCTTGGTGACCACAGGATGTGCTGTTGACTCTCCGGACACATTGGAGCCCATTGGATCCTTTCTTGGTCACCTGGAGCCCTGGGATCTCACTACAACATCAGATTACAGATGAGCCTCTTGTGAGTGTTTACAGCTACTTTGCCATTAAAATTTGCTTGTAATACTGCACTTGGGTGTTGCTGTCTGTGTTCTGCCTTCTAAGTCATTTTCTAGCAATGTTGATTTTTACTTGCTAAATAAAAAAAGTGTCAGAATAGGTCTATTCTTTAAGTGGATATACAAAAAAAAAAACTGTGCTTTTCTATGGGACCTCACACTACCACACCACATTATAGCAGGTTAGGAGTAAGTCCTGAACGCTCTATTTGTATGCACCACCCTGTAGGGTCCCAATCAAAACTATTAAATGGGACCTTCCAGCACCACCAATGCATGTTGTCCCTGGCAACACACATAGCTGTGCACATTACAGCGTGGCTGGGCTCTAAGTGACCAGTGAGCCTCAAATATCTCTTATGTAAGACCTTTATATTAGATATTCGTTTATTTTTTAAGCTCATATGACATCCTGTCAGGAAACGTCCACGGAACACAGCTGATGACTGATCGGAGTACGGACTTGTTGCTGCTGGTAACATTATATTGCTTTGGTGAGTGAGTCTTTTTTCCTATGGTCACCAGTCAGTGTCCCTAATCACCACCACACGCTGTACTTTTCCAAAAAATGACCAAAAAAATGACAACTTCAAAAAAATCCGCCATGCCTCTTACTAAAATACATTGGACGGTCTAACTTTTCAAAAAGGGGTCATTTGGGGGTATTTCTACTGTCCTGGATTTTAGGGCCTCAAGAAATTAGATAGACCGTCGGTACATCAGGATTGATCAATTTTCAGATATATACTGTATATATGTAGACTCTAACTTTCACACAGTGTACAAATAATATACACTTGATTTGGGTAATTTTCACCAAAGAAATTAATCAGACTACATTTTGGGCTAAATCTAGGAAGAACAATTATTTATTTGCAAAATTTGATAACAGAAACGTAGAAGGACTTTTTTTTTTTTTTTTTAATTCCAGTCTTTTTTGTTTAGTTAGCAAAAAATAAAAAAAACGCAGTGATGATAAAATACCACCTAAAGAAAGCTCTATTTGTGTGAACAAAATGATAAAAATGTAGTGTTGGTACAGTGTTGCATGACCGCGCAAATGTCAAAGTGCGACAGCGCTGAAAGCTGAAAATTGGCCTGGGCAGGAAGGGGGTGAAAGTGCCTGGTGTTGAAGTGGTTAAACAAACTTGCAAGTAGCTACAAAAATCATTAAATTAGATGCAGAAAACCCTGTAGGAACCACAAAAGTAACCACTGGCACTATATACAAACATGTAAAGACAGGCTCAGTACAAGCATTGCATAGTACCTGCACTGAACTGCTGTCATCTTCCTGCTCATTTGCATCTGGAGAGCTGTCAGCTGGTCTAGGGTCATCTGGCCTCTGAAATAAAAGAGGAACTCTTATAAGAGAAAAGTAGTGTACTTATAGGATTTCCCTATGACAATGTTAGTTCTAATACAGTATCTGCTAGAACAACAATGTTGAACAGTACCTCTAACCAAGACACTGACCTGAGTGGGAAAAGGCACTTGGATACGTCCTTCTAAAATATTATCCGTTGTTATCTCAACTGAGCGAGTGATCTGCAAATCCTGCAAGATTAGATGATATGGTACTTGTGGAAACATGTCTAGGACTTGTCGAGCCTGTAAAGACATTGGAGATTCGTATGTCAACTCATAGACTGATTAGCATTCAGACAATAGCAATATCTGAACGTTAGACTTTTCCAAAACTGTAATTTTCCTTAAGAGGAAAAGCTTGTGTGAATATTCACCTACTAGCTTCCTATACCTCCATGGAGGTTTCCAAACACAGTTCCCAGCTTTGCCCCTTTAGTCTGAATGCTTCCAATTCATCCTCCAACATAGACATTAATCTTCTTGGGCAGATAAGTAAACCCAGAATCCAAGATCTCATTGCTGAAGTCACTGCGCTAAAAGGCCTAATCTACACAGTGGATATTATATTTGCTAATTAGCATAAGATTAAAGCAGTGTTAAACCCAAAAGCAAACATTACATGATGTATTTATAGCACTTAATTTGGACAGTGCACCTATTTTTGGTTAAAAATTGTATTTGCACATCTTGTATCTGGACTGCGATTTGGGTGCAGTGGTTCTTTTTGGTTTATTATATTGGAGCTTAGGCCTCATGTACACTGTTGCTGATAAACGGACTTATGGAGCAGTTGGGTGGGGTTTTGTTCAGCTGCCCCTGAACTCAGGGTCGTTTCTAGGCAGTTGAGTAAAATGCATTCAGGACGGATGTGCAGAGGCATTTGAAACACCAAATGCCTGCAACAGCGTGTAAACGTGGTAACTCGCTTTTAGCCACTTTTCAGTTACAGGCGCTTTTAATGGAGAAACATCTTTGACTATTTTCACTGTAAAAAACTCTTCTAAAACGCAAACACGGCATGTAAACGCGGCACAACAAACGTTTTTTTACCACTTCACCTCCAGAAGAATTTACCCCCTTATTGACCAGGCAATTTTTTGCGATACGGCACTGCGTCGCTTTAACTGACAACTGCGCAGTCGTGTGGCATTGTAATTGAAACATTTATTGGATTCAGAACATAAGAGACAAACATTATAAAATGTATCAACCCTCCACCTGTCACTATATAACAACGCTGTTATTAAAGCGGAGCTCCACCCTAAAGTGGAACCCTCCCCCCCTCCAGTGCCAATTGGCACCTTTCAGGGGGGACCAGATACTTGTATAATACAGGTATCTGCACCCACTTCCGGGCTTAGATAGCCACAGAATCTGCAGGTATTTACACCACTTCCTGTCATCCCCCCGCTGTCTGCTGGGAAACACATGGATCCCAGAGACAGCAGGGAGCATCCTTATTGCGCAGCGCGACTCGCGCATGCGCAGTAGGAAACCGGGAAGTGAATCCGCAAGGCTTCACTTCCTGATTCCCATATCGAAGATGGCGGCGAAGATGGCGGCGGCAGCACCCGAGAGCCGCTGGACAGGTAAGTGCCCATATTTTAAAAGTCAGCAGCTGCAGTATTTGTAGCTGCTGACTTTTAAAAAAAAATAATTTTTGCCGGATTCCCTCTTTAACTAAAAGTAAAAAGCACACACTGTGCCCATAAACGCCTCTATATTGAGTGGGAGATAGCCTTCCCTTACAGGTTTGGGCATCAATCCTGTATCCAGCTCACTGAACAGTATCTAGTAATAATCATAAGGATTAACTGTAGGGAGGTTGTGGAATGATTGCTTGTTAGGTTTTGGTAAAGATTCCCTGTTAGTGGGAATGTAAGCTATATTGCAGGACCTCAGAGGTAGATTAGTTAGAGAAGGAATCATCCGTTTGAGGATGTGGTTGACTCAGGAGTCAATTGTGTGTGGCCTCACTGGGCTCTGTGAGAGCTACAATGTTCCGGATAGGTCTCCAAGTTAAGTGGACGCTGATAGTGACTGTGCTGTGTGTTGGGGTAGACAGGGAGTCCGTGGGTGGTGCAGTGACAGCTGAATTTGAACATAGGATGGCGGATGCCGACAGTTAGCAGAATGTTCAGGAGTGGAAGTG
Source organism: Lithobates sylvaticus (assembly GCA_028564925.1). NCBI lineage: Eukaryota > Metazoa > Chordata > Amphibia > Anura > Ranidae > Lithobates > Lithobates sylvaticus. The sequence goes on along the minus strand of CM053034.1, from coordinate 47,956,393 downwards.
AAATCATAGCAGTCTTCCTGCAATTCTCCCAGCTGTATGCACAAGCAGTCTCTACTGGTCACAACCGCGATTCCTGGTCATTGGCGATCCTCGCTGACCTGCTGTGTTCCCTGTCCGCCTTCTGCCTCTGAGGTTTACTCTCTTAGTTCCTAGAGCTGCTGGTTCCGTTTGTCCTCCTCCTGTTGTAGGAACGTTTCATGGGCTGTGGGTGGCACATCCCTCGCCTGACATGTTTCGCCTGCTGATCGTTTAGCAAGCTTCTTCAGAGCTTTTTACTTTTAGTTAATAACAACATTGTTATTTGGTGACAGGTGGGTTATACATTTTAATGTTTGTCTCTTATGTTCTGAGTCCAATAAATTGTTTCAATTTTGATACTGCATAAACATCTGGGGTCACTCTCAGTGATTGCAAACCTTGGCACCCCAGATGTTTTGGAACTACATTTCCATGATGCTCAACTACACTGCAGAGTGCATGAGCATCATGGGAAATGTAGTTCCAAAACATCTGGGGTGCCAAGGTTCACCATCACTACTCTATACCTTCTTTCTTGGGAAACTCTCTTACTATTTGATACATTTTTCTTATTTTCGATCCCGACTTAGTCTCCCATGTAGCTGCCCACCCTCCTATTTACATCTTCCTGTAACAATGGGACATCTTATGCCAAATTTCAGAAAACACTGAAATTCAGCTTCTATTATCAACCTCAATATCATTAATAAACAAGTTAGAATAGACAACTAACACACGGCAAACAGAACAAAAACCAGACCGGCACCTTTACTTAATGCAGCACACCACAAAAGTATGTGTGTTGTAGTGCAAGTCTGTTGGGGGCCTATTGTGCTGGGATGCCATTTTAAGTAACTGGCACTGCGCAGATTGTTGTGGGTTACTGTAACACATGTACTTGTAAGTGTAAAGGGGGCCCAACTGAGCTTTGAAGTACAACATGGAGCAGAACTACAGGCTGTGAAAAAAAAAATTCAAAATGTAACAGAACAGTAACAAAAACAAATACTGTAGTCATAAGAGAACAAAACTATAGGAACAGTTATACTTTTCAAAATTTTCCTACCATCCATAGATTTGTGGATTGTATGTATAAAGCTCTATGACCCTGGTGCCTGCCGTATCCTGGGCTGACTCCCCCACCTGTGGAGCATCTTACAGATGGCTTTCCAGCACCTGATACTAAAATGGAACGGAAACTGTAGAAGCTCAATGTCATTGGGAAAAAAGGGCGTCACTGGAACGTTTGATTACGCAAGTCATCACTCAGGTCGAGCCAGGGGGTCCTGGATGGAGAAATCCATGTGTGTATGGCTAGCCTTAATTGGAAAATTATCATTCAATAATCTGTGTGATTAAATTTAGGTAAACCACACCCTGAATAAGATTATATGCATTCTTCCAAATCTTACCATGGCATTCAGCTGAGAATTGCTGGCTTGTGCAATTCCTAATATATTGGTGGTATGCATCACTTCAACCGAGAAACTAGGCAGCCAGCTGGCAAACCTGGAACCTACAGAGAAGAGAGCCCGATTAGATCTTCCTTTAGTAATAGACACCAATAAAAAAATGATTCAGCAGCTCAGTTCAGATGACACAACTTGCATAATATGGAGATTTTTACATAATAGCACACAGCAAAGTGCAGTAATTTAAAGCAGATCAGACATTAGCTTTCATTAATCCACTTTACAAAAATCTGCTTATCTCACAGTACTATACAACATCATTGTTAAACCGTGAGCTCACCTTTTTGAAAAAAAATACTTAATGCAGTCCATATACATTATTTTATAATTCTAAACAAATCTGATTTTAAAAATATGCATTTATGCGAGAGCTTGTTGCAGCTGCTGAAGTCATCCTGCAGCAACAAGATTGCGGGTTTCAGGACCGTGTTCGCTCTTCTACCACTAGAGGGTACTCATCCAATTGGCATGGAAAGAGCATAAATGCCATTTTTAAAATCAGATTAGTTTAGAATTATGGAAAGGACTGCATGTGGTTTATTTTTATTTATTTTTTAAAGGTGAACTAACCTTTTAAGTTAAGCATATTGATGTTTAAAACCAAGTAGATTAATCACAACAAAGGAATTCTAACTGAATTACCCTTACCATCAAAGTGGAAAAAGTGGTTATGCTGGTTGAGGCGGGGTCGCCCTTCCGTCACTGTTAGCGGGATCATATTCTGATCTATGTTCTCTCGTTGCTGCTCCCGAGGCCTGCTGCCATCAGCCATATTTAGAGACATTCTACAAGTTGGACAGGATGTGTCCTGTTCTAGCCATGAGCGAAGACAAGAGCTAAATGTACAAAGCAAAATAAAAAAGTGTAATTAATAGAAATGATCTAGAGTTAAACAACAATAGATCCAATCTACAAATGTTATATGTATATGTAATGGGAATGAATAATGGTTTTATACATATTTTTCTTAAGGAATTGTCACAGCAAAGACTGTTTACTTATAGGAAGACTGAATTGGAAGTTTTGATCAGACAAATCCAGCCTTGAAACAAGCTGTCAGCTGTGCTATATCCTAAGCTAACCCATAGTGTGCTGGGAATCCTTTGTCATGTATTAAAGGGGAAATAAACCTACCTATCCTTTACAGGTAAATATGATGTCATTGTTTTATATCTACTGTTAGCATGGTGCTACACACATGACCAGCTATGAGACCAGCAATTTAAGGCATGCCTTGGATGTAACGGTTTAGGGAAATAGTTAAAAAAATATATACTGTATATATTAAAGCATATTTGATTTAACAGACAAAAGCTTTAATATTTGTACAACAAAGATTGCATGTATATTAAATGTGAAAACAGATATAAAATAGATTAAAATTCATAAAAGTAAGAGAAAACAACTATTATGATACTTAAAGTAAACTTGCACTCAAAAGTGAAAGTGCCACTAATCCTCCCTCCCCACCCCCACACTTTTGAGATATTTTTTTTTAAACGGGAGCAGGAACGTTTCTGGACAGGTATCTGCTCCCACTTTCTCAATTTTCGCCTAGGTGACATAACACACGCTTTAATTCACCCCCTAGGACATGTGTCACATATCCCAGGAGGCTGCAGGAGCAGTCCAACAGCACCAGCATCCATCAACCCACAATCAAAATATTTTTGGGTGAACTGTCCCTGTAACTTGCATCGTCAAGAAATTATACAAATCCACTTAAAAAAAGATATTCCTGTCTTTGACTGCTAGCATGATAAATCACATAATACCTTCTAACATCTGTCAGGGAATCCAGTTGCAAGGTATTGCCACCAAAATTTTGCAGTACTGTACAACAGCTGCTGCTATTACAAAGCAAAATGGTGTTCTGCTCTTCTAATGGATTTCCCATAGGAATCTTTCATCATTTCAATCACTGGTTCCCACCCAATACTGAGCTGACCCCGAACAAAATGATTACAAACACCACATACTTATGGAAGAGGTGACCACAAGGAAGTCTACGAGCGGCTTGCATGGAGTCCCAGCAGATGGCACAGTCATCATTATTAGCTTCCAGTTCCTCTGGAGTCGCAACAGCAAAGCTTTGGAAAGAACAATTGAATAGAGCTTTATGAGCACCAGCAAGGAAAAGAGACACATTTCTAAGTTATCAACCAATACCAAAAAATTTATAAGAGAACACAGTTACTCATCTGATAGTTACACATCTGTAGAAGCTCAAGACATTCTTATAGAAAATAAGCCCAGCATAAAGCTAGAACAATATTAACTGCCCATGGAACTTGTAGAGAAGTTCTGAAGCTACATATTAAAGTCAGCTACTGACTAATCTTCTAGATTAAGGTTTAATGAAGAGAGAAATTCTTTAAAACCAGATATGCGCCTATGATGAATAAATTTCCATCAAGATGAAATTAACCCAGCTGCAACAATATTTCCATCTTACTGCCAAGCATTAGTAATTGGCTATTAAATGGTGACATCCAAATTTAATTGGAACTATTCATTTTATTTATGTTAAGCAGGGTATACAAGCATAGTTTTGTTTTTTTTCTTCCATTCAACCAGCGGGATGAGAAAAAAAAAAAAAAAAAAAACACCTCACAGATCCCCACATCAACATAAATGATGTGGATGCAGGCTTCCCCCCTCTGCCCCTTCTGCTGAACAGATAGCGGTACACACCAATTCCTGATGAACCGGACAAATTTCGGTACGTGTACAAGCTTTAGTCCCTGGCTACTCCTGCTGTGCAATGATTTCACTTGCACCACCCGATTGCTAGCAAAATAAGATTGGCCATGTTCACAGTTGATAATTTGTGTATAGAAAAGTAATTAAAAAAAAAAAACTGAAATAACATTTATTCTGAAAAAAAAATTGGGTAACATTTATAAAAACGTGATATTTTACCTCTTGAGCCCCGGAAGGATTTACCCCCTTCCTGACCAGAGAACTTTTTACAATTTGGCACTGCGCTGCTTTAACTGGTAATTGTGCGGTCATGCAATGCTGTACCCAAACAAAATTTGCATCATTTTTTTCCCACATATAGAGCTTTCTTTTGGTGGTATTTGATCACCTCTGCGATTTTTATTTTTTGAAATATAAAATGAAAAAAAGACCAAAAATTTTCGGGGAAAAAAAATATTTTCAACTTTTTGAGAAAAATGCAATAAACTCAATTTTAGTCATAACGTTAGGCCAAAAAATTCAATAAGTGTATATTTATTGGTTTGCGCAAAAGTTATAGTGTCTACAAACTAGGGTACATTTTCTGGAATTTACGCAACTGCCCATCTCATTTCTTGAGGTACTAAAATGGCAGTACAAACCCCCCCAAATGACCCCATTTTGGAAAGTAGACACCCAAAGGAATTTGCTGAGAGGCTTGTTGAGCACACTGAATGTTTAATTGTTTTGTCACAAGTGATTGAAAAATGACAAAAAATAAATTATATATATATTTTACACACAGTTGTCATTGAAATGACATATTGCTCAAATATGCCATGGGCATATGTGAAATTACACCCCAAAATACATTCTGCTGCTTCTCCCGAGTACGAGGATACCACATGTGTGGGACTTTTTGGCAGTCTAGCGGTGTACAGGACCCCGAAATCCAAGCACCGCCTTCAGGCTTTCTAAGGGCCATGAAATGCCCAGGGAACCGGATCAGGACCTTTTGATCTAACAAGTCTCCTATTTGGAGACCCAGGGCCCTCGTTTTTACCCGATCTTGGGGAGGGAAGGTGACCAATAATCGCTCTGGTGGCTGGCAAGAAAATTCCAGCCTGTACCCATTGGTCACTAGGTCCAGGGTGATTGGACTTGAGGTGACTGCTGCCCACTGTGGGAGAAAAGCCCTCAATCTTCCTCCCACTGGGAGACGGGCGACACAAGTCACTGTGGCTTGGCGGGTTGTTGAGGAGGGTTAAACAAGAAGCCCCCTCTACCTCTGCCCTTGTGCACTGTCCAATGTTTTTTGGGCCTATTGTCCCTTTCTCTAACTTGCTGCCTACTTTGGCCATGAGTGAGCTGTCAGCTTTTTCTTATTCTCTGGAAAGGCCTTTTTTACTATCGGCTGTGCGTTCCAGCGCCTCTTGCAAACCTGGGCCAAAAAGATGATTGCCTGTTATGGGAAGCCCACATAGGCGCAACTTTGAGTCGCTTGACCAGGTTTTAAGCCATAGGCGTCTTCTGGCCGAATTTACCAAGACCAAGGTCGTAGCTGTCATTCTTACCGACTAGGAAGAATCGGTCAAGAACCCCACTGCACGAAAGAGGAGAGGAAAAGATTTCAGAATCTGCTCTCTAGAGGTACCTGCCAACAAGTGTGTTTGTATTTATGTTGATCATACTTTTCTAAATTTCTGGCTACACAAGTGGAGGCCAGAGCTTGTTTAAGAGTCCCAGGCTCTGTGAAAAAGGATATCTCCCCTTTTATCCATAGGATCCCTAAGCGTGCCCATATTGTCAAACACTAGGTCCGAGTTTTTTGAAAGATGTGCGTCTAACTTAGGATTTTTGTTCCATGGCTGCGCTATGTCCTCTTCAAATGGAAACCTTCTTTTAAGGTTACCGGAAAAGAAAGGTTTTCTGTCTGGATTTTCCCACTCCAGCTTGATAGTATCAAGAAGGGAAATATGAACAGGAAAAACCTTTTTCTTATGCAAACCTTTGTACATAAGGTCATGTTTAGACAATTGTACCTTCTCCTCTTCTATCTCAAGTGTCATATAGATGACTTAAGTCATCTACATCTTCCAGTGATAACTTATACCTCAAGCGCCTTGCGGATTCTTTATCCCTGGGCCCTATATCTGCCCCTGATTCTTCTGGAGAAGACTGGGCAGATCCGGCTTCAGCCTCAGAGTCTTCACTCTCCTGTGGAGCGCTAGGACCGGCTGAAGTCCTAACTGGAGATGGACCCTTTAAATGTCAATTAGAGTTTTAAACAAGCTAAACATAAGCTCATCTCTAACAGAAGTCAGCATTTTCTGACACGTGACTACTGGGTTATCCTTAACTAGGCTGTCTATACAGGTGCGGCAAACTGCTTTGCTCCATGAGGAGCTCAATTTATTTCCGCAAACTGCACATTTCCTTTTTGGTGGCTGCGCTTGGGCCTTGTCCCAAGTCTTGGCCTGCAAGAGAACAAATGACCCCAATAAACTTTATGCCACATACACTCCATAACACCCCGTGCAGGAGGAAAGGAAAAATGTGCCCCCTTCACCTAGTCCCTACTGGTTACAAGGGGGAGAACACGCACAGTATGTGTAAGTAAGTAAAATACACTTTAGGCTTACCTGTGAGGAGCTGGTGTTAGGGCCTGCTTCTGCCTGTGTAGGTTTAGCAGAGGAGTCCATCCCGCCCCTGTAGTGGTCCGCAGCCTCTGCCGGGTTTCACTCTTTAAACACCAGCTTCCCAGCATCCCTGTTCACGCCGATTAGAGACAGGAACTAGCGTCTCTGGCACCCGCTGATGGCGTCACATGCCCAAGAAGTGACAATGCCGGGTACTTCCTGTGGGCCAGCTTGGAACGCATAAGTTCCACCCCTTCACGTGCGCGGCTTCCTCTCATCCCCTGCACACTGCAGCCACGCTGTTTAACAGGGAGAGAATGTGGCTCCAACGTACACCGCGGTGCTGCCATTCCCCATGCACTGAGAAGAAGGGACAGCAGCCACAAGCCTACTCCCCTGGTGGATGTGCCGCTCTGAGACTTAAGAAAAAGGTAGGAATACCGCCCCAAAACGCCACAGGAGCCGTGATCATGAGACCTAGGGGAACCAGTTCCAGGAAACATGTTACCCCCCGTTCGGCGGAAACACTAATACTGACATGGGGCCTGGAGGACCACCCTTTTATCTGGTGGGGGTTAACGTGTTTTTCCTGCCCTGGTAGGAGGAGCCCTAGGTCTCACGTGCTGTCCTGGAAGACGCTTAGAGAAAAAAAAAAAAACATATTGATCGGTGGGTATGCCCACCATTAGAATACTGCCCAGCATCTACCCACTTCTAATGATGGGCTTACATGCGCCGTTTTTTATTTTTATTTTTTTAACAGTGGTGGTGAAATCACCTCCTGCAGCGCTGGAGTCACGTATCGTGAGAGCAAATGCTGTTGCTGTCAAGATAAATAAATCAGTGCTGCAGCTGAATGGTGTATCTGAAAAGCAAACAATGGTAACAATAAAATATTAACTCAATAAAAACAATCTTTGCCAAAAAAGAGAGTAAAAAATATATGCCGAAGCATGGGGGCAATCCACCCCTAATGTTAGGGGCAAATCCCCCTCCACCTCTGCTCCCATGCTTCGGTATATATGCTCTTTTTTTTTTTGTTAACTGTGATGGTGAAATCACCTCCTACAGCACTGGAGTTGCTGATTTACGTATCGTGGGAGCAAACGCTGTTGCTGTCAAGATAAATAAATCAGTGCTGCAGCTGAATGGCGTAACTGAAAAAAAAAATGGTTAACAATAAAACACAGTAAACTGTAAAGTATAAAAGAATACATGAAAAGCAAACATGATAAAACATAGTAACAATAAAACATTGCAGTTAAAGCGGTTGTAAATCCTAAAAAAAAAATATATATATATAATAAAAAAAAAAAAACCTGCAAGACAAAGGCCTAATGAGCTAGTATGCATAGCATACTAACTCATTATGAATTACTTATCTGAGATCTAAGCCCCCGCATCAGTCCTCTTTCACCGCTCTGGTGGCTGACATCGCCCCTGGAGTTACTTCCGGGTATCGCAAGCTCTGGCGTTGTGATTGGCTGGAGCTGTGATGACGTCACTCCTGTATGCGCGTGGGAGCCACCGGTAACTGAAGCAATCGGCGCGTACGTGCCATTGCTTCAGTGCGCATGTGCTGATGACGTCAGAACATGCAAATACAGGGGATATCTTCTAAACCGTGCGGTTTGTCTTTTTTTTTTTTTTTTACACTTTTATTTGTAACTGTAACGGTTTGGGTCTCTCAAAATGAAATGGCATCTTTGGAGACTCTGTGAAAGTGTGTCCTAGTTTGTGCAGTGCTGTACCCTACACTAATTCTCCACTAGTGTGTGGTAGCGTTCAAAACATTCACTGATGCAAAGACCAGAATGGTCCGGACAGGAGGGACAATAATAGCGGGTGACACGCCTATATCCGTGTTTCCTACAGACACAACATTGGGGCGATCGTTGGGTAGGGGTACCAGGGAGGACATACGGAAAATGCCTCTCATGCAGCTGGCTTACTGCATTCGCAGTTGGGATGTTGGGGCGCAGCACCGTTTGGAAACAGAAGGGCTGTGACGATCTCTTCCTGGAATTTAAGGAAGGATCCAGTTCGTCCTGACGCTTTGTATAGCACATAAGCGTTCAGCAGAGCCAATTGGAATAAGTATACTGACACTTTTTTATACCAGCATCTGGCTTTACGGGCAATTAAGTATGGCGCCATCAACTGGTCGTTAAGGTCCACCCCTCCCATATTAGGGTTGTATTGGTGGACACAAAAGGGGTTTCTCCAGAACACCAGTTGCCGTTTGAATTTGGACTGTCGTGTCTGCGTGAAGGGAGGACAGAACGAAAATATTCAGATTTTCCCTCCACTTCACTGCAAGCAAATTATTACTTCTCAAGCAGGCTCTCTCCCCTAGCCTAAAACGGGAATCTACAAACCGCTGGGGTAAGCCCCGGCGATTAGATCGTAAGGTGCCACATGTGCCAATTCTATGATCAAACAAGTGACTAAAAAGTGGCACGCTTGTGTAATAATTGTCCATGTACAAGTGGTTCCCCTTTCCGAATAAGGGTGACACCAAGTCCCACACAATCTTACGAGCCTTCCCTATGTAGTCTGGGAAGTTCTCCACGTGACGATGCTTTCCCTCGTAAACCATAAAACTATATGCATAGCCTGTGGCCCTGTCACAGAGCTTATACATCTTGACCCCGTATCTGGCACGCTTGCTGAGAAGATACTGCTTGAGAGACAAGCGGCCAGAAAACTTAATCAGGGACTTATCAACGCAGACAACTTGATCGGGAGTAAACAAGGCTGCAAACTGTTGGTTGAAGTGGTTTACGAGGGGCCAAATTTTCTGGAGCCAATCATATTCAGGGTCACCCCGAGGACGACAGAGTTCATTGTCATTAAAATGCATGAACCGCAAGATCTGCTCTGGTCATGCTCTGGCCATGGAGGCAGAGAACACGGGCATATGATGAATTGGGTTAGTGGACCAATATGACCGCAACGCACTCTTTTTAGTTATGCCCATGAGGAGGGATAGGCCCAGAAAGGTCTTAAATTCGGAAACCATTCTTTCCATTCTCTGGCAAGGGTCAAATGGGGATTAGCGAAGATGAATTGACCAGCATACAAATTGCTTTGGTCCACAATAGATCTATAGAGATCTTCCGTGAAAAACAGCGAATAAAAATCAAAATGACGTAAAATCAACTGTTTCCACCTGACTTCCGGGTTGGCCAGTGAATGGAGGAAGTACAGGTGCGTGCTGCAGAAGTGGTGGGCTCCCAATACGGATTGGCAAATGCAGCAGGAAGGGAACTATGGGCTCGACAGGCCTGTCTGTCTTCTTGGTGGCTGCGGGACACTACTTGTGCTAGCCACCTCACCAGCTTGAACTGCACTTATGGGACTCGCCATGTCACCACGTGATACTGCAGTGCTGGTTTGACTACGACCAGGGTGTACTAGGCCGCTGGTGCTTAACAGTTCACCAGAAAGATGAGCCTAGTACTGGCTCTCTGCTCCATACGAGAGCCATGCGGTTCTTGCACCTCAACAACAGCAGAACGGGGTCGGGTACGCATGACCTTAACAGGGACCACTACTCCGTCGTCAGAACTATCTGTCAGGGTGCCGCTGCGGTCTATGGGTTTGAGCCTGAATGTGACAGATGGGTGACTTCCTCTTCACTCTTATCTGTCATGCTCAGAAAAGTGTAGGCCTCTGCACTTGTGTACCTTCGATTAGACATTTTGGCTTCTAAATTTACCAGAACAACTAGTGAGACTCACAGGAAAAAAGAGCACCTGTCAGCGACTGCTTCAAAACGCTACCAAAAAAACGCTTAGCGTTTGCAGGGATCAGGCCTGACTCTGCGAACGCTGCAGTTATAGCTTGTGTTTTTGTAAGTGACAGTGATCGATTGATACTGCACTTGGGTGGGCGGAGGAGCTAAACGCAGGTGCTAGCAGGTATCTGGGCTGATCCCGCTAACGCTGCATTTTGGGAACCGTAAAAACTACTGGGGATGCTAGTAAAGATCTGATCAGATATTGATCCCTTCAGACACTATACTACTAAGGGAGGTGTATGGTGACACTGGTGACAGGGGGTGAAAGAGTTAACTGTGCGGCGATCGAGGGGTTAAACCTTTATTAGGGGGGGGTACCCTAGACCTACTACTAACTGCCCTAACACTTATTACAGAGTCACAAATGACAACAATGCAGTGATCAGTGAAAACATGACAACTGCAATTGGTGAAACAGTGACAGGGAGTGAAGGGGTTAACAAGTGTACCTATGTATACTGGTGTTAGTGTAGTGCAATAATTTCAGAGAGGAAGATGACATCACTTCCCCACCTGTGTTTACACTTACAGGCAGGGGGAAGAATTTTAATTTGCCAGAACCGATCAGAATCCAGGCCAGAAATCATTGGCATGGACTTGAGGACTGATTGGTTCTGTAACAAATCCGACTGCTCCAGGCACGGGGCCAACAGGAGCTAGGGACGTACAGGTATGCCCATTTGCGCACCCGTGCCATTCTGCCGACGTTTATTGGTGTGCGGCGGTCGGCAGCAAGTGGTTAAATTCTAGGTCAGTCAGAAGATAAATGGGACTTAAGTTTTTCTTGCAAAGACACCTCTGTGTTGTATCATGCAGGGGCCCACTTTCCATAGTGCCTTGGCAGACATTATTGGTCTCCTCAAATTACTGTTTCTTTTAACGCTAGAGTCAGACATGAAATGCACAGGTTCTAATACACAAATCATATTTTATATTTTAGAACGGATAAGCAAAATCAGATATTCTAGTTGTCAGTCACACACAGTGCAGTGGAGTAATAAAGATGGAGGAAAGAAAAGCATCTGTGCTGGCCGCATCCAATTCACATGACATGTGAAAGCACAATGCTTTCTATTGTGCCTGTTCACATATGTCCGGTGCAAATGGGGTGCAGATCCAGTGCGAATTGAAAGAGTCCTGTCAGGTTTCTGAGCAGTGCTGCCTGGCTCAAGTGCGAATTCAGGCCCATTGACTTCTATGAGAAATGCTTTTGCATCACACGTCATTCAGTTGTGAACAGGATAAAACTCTGACCTGATCCTGAAGTAAACCTGACCTGATACTAATGCAAACCTGACCTGATTTTGATCAAAAACTGACCTGAAATGCTGAACAACTACTTGTCAATTAGCTGTGAAAAATGGAGCTTCAATTTGCATCCCACATGTGTAAACCCGGCCTTAAGTGCATTTAAACATTAAGGGAATTGCTGTCTATACTTGCATCCGTATTAGATAATTCCTGAAAAAAGGTTACCTCTACATAGTTTGTGACAGTTGCAAATAAAAAATAAAAAAAAAAAGACACAAAAAACTGAAAATGTACCGTATATACTCGAGTATAAGCCGAGTTTTTCAGCACATTTTTTTGTGCTGAAAGTGCCCCCCTCGGCTTATACTCGAGTCAAGCACTTTTCTGCAGCAAAAAAAAAAAAATTCCGACCCGACTTTGGGGCCCCTTATCTCGGGGCCACTAGGGTCTAGGAATCCCACCCAATTTGGTGTGCCAACCCAGTGGACCTAGCACTATAACATATCCAAATATGGGGTTCCTAGCACTAAGTGGCCCCGAGATACGGGGCCCCAAAGTCGGTTCGGAAAATGTCATTCTCTGCTGCAGAAAAGTGCTTGACATTTTCTGTCCCGAATTTGGGGCCCCATATCTCAGGGACACTTGGAGCTAGGAACCCCAAATTTGGCATTCAAACCCAGTTGAACTAGCACTAAGACATATCCAAAGATGGGGTTCCTAGCACTAAGTGGCCCCCGAGTTACAGGGCCCCAAATCGGTCAACTGTGTCCATCTGCATGGGCACAGTGAGGCTGCAAATGGGCATCGTTGACCCTCTTTTCCACTTACAGTAGCTGCGCATTTCTCACCCTAGGCTTATACTCGAGTCAATAAGTTTTCCCAGTTGTTTGTGGTAAAATTAGGTGCCTCGGCTTATATTCGGGTCGGCCTATACTCGAGTATATACGGTAATTGGCAAACGAGAGGCAAAGAAAATATCCATGCTACTAAAACAAACACAGCTTACTGGGCTTCCATGTTTCCAACAACTCGCAGGTAATTTTTGTGGCGTCGTAATCTGCGTTGCAGCTCATGGAACAGGTGACGAAGCTGCATGAAGATAACAAGACTCGCCATAGACAGCCAGATATTCCCAAATAACTAATAAAAGGGAGAAGGAAAGAACAAACTGAAAACAAGAACACCAGTAAATAAAAATTTTATATGCAGATTTTTTTATATCTCCAATGAAACCAAACGGATTTGCAGACCACTACACATACCAACATATGAATATGATGCATCAGGTCCATGGACAGGTGACTGAGCTCCATCACAAAGTCTGTGTAGTATACATATGTTCCTTTGCTCTCCCATGTTCCTTCATGATTGAGGTCCCACAGATGAATCCAATAGCTGTCACAAAAGAGATTTTACGATTAGTAATAAATTACTTTTAATGTGCATTTCCACTTTTGCAGCCAAATTGGGATAACACCTGATTTATAATTGTTACATGTCCCTATTCATATAGCATAACTTAAAAATAAAAACGATTTTAAATTGCAGCTGACTGTTTTTAGATGCTCTGTTCTGGACCCTCCAGCAAGGAAAATTCCTGGGTAGTTCACTTTGTTTAGGAGTGAGCTGAAAAACTGTGTTTGCCATAGTTAATCCTGTCTGTACTGTGCAGGCAGATCTTCATTATCAATTGTAACTAGATTTGAACACTGTCCTAACAAAAGGTTATATGTGCAGAGGCTGGGCGTCTTGCATTACACAGTGGCAAGAAAAAGTATGTAAACCCCTTGGAATTAACAGTTTTTCTGAGTTAGTTTGCAAATAAAAAATGTGATCTGATTCTCATCAGTCACAATAGACAAACACAATGTAGGCACAATGTAGGTAAGCTTAGAACACAAACAATTCTCATTTCTGGTGTCTTTATTGAACACACCTAGTAAACATTCACAGTGCTGGAAGAATAAGTAAGCGAACCCTTTGATATAACAGCTGGTCAATCCTCTTTTGCCAAGCAAGTGTTTCGGTAGATCAGGGTCAGACAAGCACAACGTTTAGGAGGAATTTTTGACCATTCCACTTTACAAAATTGCTTCAGCTCAGATGCATTTGTAGGATGTCTGTTGTGAATGGCTCTCTTTAGGTCCATTCACAGCATCTCTATGGGGTTAAGGTCTGGGCTCTGACTTGGCCACTCCAAAAAGGCACGTTTTTTTTTCCCGGACATCTGTGGTGGATTTACTTTGATGCTGAGGGTCATTGTCCTGCTGCATAACCTAACTTCTACTAAGTTTCAGCTAGCAGACAGCCACCCTGACATTACCCTGTAGGACAGTGGTTCGCAACTCCTGTCTTTAGGACCCACTATCAGGCCAGATTTAAGTATTATCTTGGGGAGATACAGACTAGAATACTGCAATCACTGAGCAGCAAATTATATCATCTGTGATGTATTTCAGTCATCTTGCAAACCTGGCCTTTTAATGGGTCCTGAGGACAGGAGTTGATAACCACCGCTGTAGGATATTAAATTACTGCAGAAAAACAGTTAATTCCAAGGGGCTTACATACTTTTTCTTGCCAGTGTATGTTAATGAGGACAGACTCACTTTAACATTGTGCAAAAAACCCTGCAGTCAGCAATGACACCTCCTCCTGAGAAACGTTATAAAACATTTTTACTATTCATGGTGTGTGAATGGGAACACAACAATGACAGTGGTGGTTTTCTCAAATTTGACTGCAAAATTGTAAATACGCTTTAAGCAGCACATACAACATACAAAGACATATTAGACAGGTGTGCTTCTAATCTGTCGCAAACATTTGGGGAAAATCCTTTTTTGTTTCCAAAGAACTATGAACCCCATCTACAAAACTAGGTACATAAAGAAATGCTTTGATTGGTTTGTTGTGGAAGACTTTGTGTGGCCTGCACAGAGCCTAGACCCTCAGCTCTATTGAACACCTTTGTGATGAATTGGAATGCTCAAAACATGCCATGTCATCTTGTCCAAAATCAATACCTAACCTCACTAATGCTGTTTTGACTGAATGGGCACAAATGACCACAGACACACCCAATCCTATGTAAAACCCTTCCCAGAAGAGTGAAGACTGTTATAGTCGGAAAGACAAAATAAATAAATCTGTGTAACTCCATATGAATTCCCATGGATTTGTAATGGGATGTCCAACAAATTCATATGTGTGTGATGGTCAGGTGTCCACAAACTTTGGCCCATAGAGCTTTTAAACTACCCCACACAATTCTGGATTTCTTGCAACGCAAATAAATGCAGCCTAGTTTCTAAAGGTCATTGTTGCCTTCCACATTATGTAGTTAAATGGAGCTTCTTGTCCTTGCATCCAGACTAAAGCCTATTTCCATTTTGAAGTCAAATTAAGAAAATGCCACTACATGGGTGTTATTAAAAAACTGAAGAGCTCAGGAGGAGCCACTGTACTATCTACCCGCTGAGCTATTTTGTCACCCCCCCCCCCCCACCCCCGGAACAGTACCGACCAGCTTTCAGGTTTTATTGCCAAAGCTTAATTAAACAAGCTGAGATTAGAAGCCGATTTCTCTGCAGAAGTGCAACTGATTTTGCACTCTCTAGCTTTAGTAAATAAACCCCACTGTGCTTTTCCTCATTAACATACGATGCAAGAAACACAGCTCTTGTTAGAACAATGGGGTTGATTTACTAAAGACAAAATTGACTGTGTACTCTGCAAAGTGCAGTTGCTCCAGAGCTTAGTAAATACGGTGAAGCTTTGCGGACTTCCATCATCCAAACATGTGCAAGCAAAAATGCTGTTTTTTTGTTTTGTTTTTATTTTCCTTGCACGATTGGGTATTCTTTGCAAACTGAAGCTTTACATCACATACCAAGCTCTAGAGCAACTGCATTTGCCTTTAGTAAATCAACCCTAAAGAGTGTTCAAATCTATTTACAACTGATAATAAGATCTGCCAACACAGTATAGACAGGGTTAATTATGGTAAACAATAAAATGGAAGACAAGGCTAAAGCAGGGTATACATTTTCAGTATACCAGGTGGAACCCCAAAAAATTGACCAATCCCTGCATCAACATAAACCATGTGTGATGTAGGGACTCTGTTCTATATCTTTTTGTGTACTATGCATCCTACTTACCGCAACACAACATGAGCCGTCCTTGTTGTTACCAATAAACACTAGAAAAGACAAGACAAAAGACAGGTATTACAGAACTTCCCTGAAGGCTATTTTAAAAAGGCTGGGTGTGAGGTAGAGACAAAGTAAATATACCAGCACACATGCTATGACAGTCTCTAAATCCAGCCATCCTCATGCAGACTGGGCAACGTAATTTTCAGGAGCCTCCAAACCAACCGGATGATGTTTTGCCTAAAATGAGCAATATTGGCAGTATCTGTCAGCACTGTTCATCTGCTCCCTCCTCCTGCCCCCACAGACCCAGCAATCCCCCATAGTCAACTTTCTCACAGACTAAAGAAGGTAAAGCAAGACTTTCAATCACATCCTGCTCATCAAAGACACTTCAGTCTCTGTCTGCCTTGTGACTTAAAGCAGTTGTATACCCACACAGAAAAATAAAAACCTGTAAGGCAAAGGCATAATGAGCTAGTATGCACCGCATACTAGCTCATTATGAAATACTAACCTTAGATCGAAGCGTCGGCATCTGATCCCGGTCCACGCCGAGGGAGCTGACATTTTTCCCTCTGCGTTTCTTCCGGGTTCACGGCTCAAGGGTTGTGAGTGGCCGGAGCCGCGATTAAGTCACTCCCTGCGTGCGGGAGTCTTCTTCCCGGCAAGGTCTGCCGGACCTTCACAGCACATGCGCCGCTGACGTCAGCGACTGCATGCAAAGTGAATATCTCCTAAACTGTATAGATTCAGGAGATATTCATTTTACCAAGAGGTAAGCCTTACCTGTAGGTAAAAAAATAAATAAAAAAAAAAAAAAAAAGAAGAAGAAAAAGGGTATACAACCACTTTAAGTTGGTCATACATTATACAATTTTCTTATTCAATTTCCTTTAGATTTACCTTTGTAATGCAGGGACCTGCCTGATTGCATACAAATGGAAAGTGTTTAGGTTTGACCTCATATTATATGGTTTTGGTAAATCTATAAAAAAAAAAAATTGTATAATGTATGGCCAGCCTTAGAGTTTTGTATTTTGCTTGCCTACAGTTGATCAACACATATTACTAACCTCAGCAGCCATGAATGCCAGTGTATGCATCCCATGTTCATATCCAGCAAGTATACAGAGAACTCCCAGGCCAAAGCAGGCCAGCAGCATGACATTCAGTAGAACCAATACACGAACATGGCAGGTCAGCGGCGTGGTGGGGGAGAAGGACAGCTGTAAGGCATAAACACATGTGTATAATAGTACAAACCAGAGTCAAGACCTCAGAGCATACTGTGAATTTACCTTAGTGATACGAAAACATTTAAGCTTATGTTACAACTTTTGGAGCAGCTTTCTACATAATTGAATTTGAAAGAAAGGAAAGAATGATGACCAAGCACACTGCTTTTAATATCAGATCAGTGCATGAATACGCTTCCATATGACTGGTTGCTAATGTTTAATAAAGTAAGTCCAATGAATAAAAGGTCATGTGTCAACACGCTATGGGCTTGTGTTAATGACATCAGTCCAACATGAGGTTGAGATGCTTCCGAGATCATCATTAGAAATTACTACCTGCATTTGATCTGTTTTAAAGAGTAACTCCGCTTTTATTAAAGTGGAAGTAAACCCTCCTATCGTTTTCAGCCAAGGAAGCTGCCATCTTTGCCTCTGTTTAATCTTCAAATGCCACAGTGCTGCACATGTGATCCGTTATGACCAGCCATTGGATGGTTTGACTGTTTGGTTGAGAGCACAGCCAATGTGCATTAGCATTCCCGGCATGCCTTTTTTTTTTAAACTGTTAAACGATGGGTTTACTTCCGCTTTAAGAAAAACACAAACCCTTGTGTGTGGATCAATGTACACTGCAAGGATTTTAACAAACTTTGTAGCAGATTCCTATATTTTGTTGCTGTGAAGAAATAACTCTATGTTTCACCAGTCTGATTGCATACTCATTCTAAATAGGAGGCTCGAGTTCATTTAATAATCAGCTGATGCACTGTTTCCTAAGAGTACAGCCGCATGGGCATTATGCCACTGTGGGAATCTCATCGGCAGAAAATCTACTGGCACATCCAGCGATAACCTTCGGTGATTACAGCTGGACACACTTTGTGTGCCTTCAGCCACGCTCACAGCAGGTGATCACTGGTTTTGTGAACAGCCACTAATAGCTGCGGCTGCAAGCTGCTCCCAGCTATCAAACCCAGCAACAGGAATCAGTAGATCCTGGGATTCGCACCGTGCCAAAAACCTGTGCAAATGTACCTTGAGTATCTCACCAAAACTTAATTTGCAGGGGATGCCTAAAATTGGACTTTCAGCTTAGTGCAGACTTCTAGGAAAATCAATGAGCCAACCACACAAGTAAGAAATTACATTTTTGGAAGCGTTCTGTATACCAGCTGTGTACAGAACACCTACGATTAGCCATATTGCAATGAATTTCTATAGAAAATTACAGCGCTGCAGATTGAAGAGGAAAGGGAATTTGTATTAACATTGAAATACAGCATTGTTTGTGTAGCAAGTGTAAAGCAATTTTTTTTGCTAAATTTTTATAACAAAAGTAGAAGCACCCTTTAAGTGAATTTTGCATTCGCTTAAACTTGTATGGGAATGTAAAATCTTCTTGAAGTGAAAATAAGCCCATTGACACATAGCAGAATATTATTGGCAGCATACAGTTAAAATAGATCGACAATTTTTTTTCAATTCTGGATAGGGTATGGAATGATTTAAATCTGGTTATTTCAACTTGGAGTGCCACTGAGGGGATTTCTGCTCCTAATGAATGTGAAAATGAAATCCTTTCACGTGAAGAGAAATCCCCTCACACTGTTGTCACCAGAACAGATGTCCCCAATGGAAGATTTCCCTTCTACTCCTGTCCTGTGTCCGCTGTTGGATTTCTAATCACGTTCTGTCTTGGTGACAATAGTAACAAAATACGATAAAATAGAGAGAGTGCAAATCTCCCCAACGGGGACATCGACAGCAACAAAAAAAACTTTGCTTTCTCACTCTATTCAAAACTGAAAAAAAATTGGCTTTAGATATACTTTAACTATTGCTTAGGGTGGAAGCACAGGTTTAGTTTACACGTACATATTCAAATCGATCTCTGCATAGCTGAACCATGAGATGGAGGAAGACCAGACCAGCGAACCACAAAAACCAAAGAACCACTTCTTCCACAGTCTGGACATTTAGGACTCCAAAGATGAATATAAACTTGTAAAAGATGAAGTTCCAAAACTTGTCCTTTAAATGCTACAAAGAAAATAAAGAGAGAAAAAAAAAATCTAATAAACATTCAACACTAGAATCAAAAATATATAATGATTACAAGTTTAATAAAGTTACAAATTGGGTGAGATTTAATTTATGTGCCACTCTGCACCACTTTTGTTTCAACCTTTTAATGACCACAGATTTCTGCTTTTGCTTAGTTCTCAAATCATATAATTTCCAGCACAATCTGTGTGTGGGGTAAAGTGTCCTAACAATTCGTAAATGTCTAACATGTTGAAACTTTGCCCCCTTCCCCTACACTTACGTGGCAGCATTAAGGCTTGGGGACTGACTGCTTGCGTTATCTCTCAAAGGCTGTGGCATCAGCAGCAATTCGAGAAGGCAGAACAGAGCAGGGAAAATAAGAAAATGCTCCGTAGGTCAGATTCACACTATGCATTGTTTTACTGCAACACTTTTTTTTGTGTTACAGAGAAGTTCCAGTCACATGTGGAAAAAATAAAAAAAGTCAGCAGCTACAAAAACTGTAGCTGCTGCCTTTAAAAAACAGCCATTCACCTGTCCCACGATCCAGCAGTGTGCTCACCCCAGTCGGTCTCACCCACCATCTTGGGTCCCTAGCGCCGGCATCTTCACTATGGGCACCCAGCTGTGACAGCTTGCAGCTTCACAGCCAGGTGCCACCTCTGCATGCCCGAGTCACGCTGCGCATCGCGATTGGTGGATGCAGTCTTCTGGGACCTGTCAGTGTCCCTGAAGCCCGCAGGGGGGAGAAGAACTTCCGTCCGGAAGTGGGAAGCAGGTACCTGTCAAAATGGGGTACCTGCTCCCCCCACTACTCAAAAATGCCAATTGTGCAAGAGGAGCAGGGGGCGAGCCCTTAAAGCGGAACTTCCTGTTTTGGGTGGAGCTCCACTTTAAGGTGCATCAAGGCAGCCTCTTTTTTAATGCATGTATTGTACATCCACCAGTGAGGGTGAGAGGAAGGGTGCAAAGTCATCTGACTGATTCAGGAGTAGGGTTGCACGAATACCACTTTTTTAAGACCGAGTACAAGTACTCGCCGATTCCGATTACTGATACTTTTTTTAAATGTCGTGTGACAGTGGCACTAATATGCAGCACCGATGGGCACTGGTTATTTTTTACAATTTATATGTTTTGTTATTTTTTTTGACAATGCCTTCCTTTTTTTTTTGGAGGGGGGGACGGGGGGACGAGTGGACAGTGTCAGTATTTGTTAATTAGATTTTTTGTTATTTTTACAATTTCACCTTTAAATATTTATCTATTACAATTCTTTTTTTTCTTTTATCATCTCTGTTGGGGGGGGGGGGGGGCTTTCCCCTTTGAGACAGGAAAAGGGACTAAGGACACAGATTCCACAGTCCCTTTCTCTGCAGCCTCAGCTACACTAAAAAATGAATGGGGAGGAGACAATCATAAACTGAAGCATCGTAAACACAGGTTGCGTTGCTCAGTTATGACAGATTTACCGACTCCTTCCTCCGCTCTCCATCTTGACAGATCTGGAACGGGGAGGACCAGAGGAGCACAAGGGGAGCCGGGCACCCAGAGAGAGGGAGGTGGAGCCCCCGAGAGAGGGGGCTCCGGGTGGAGCCCCCGAGAGAGGGGGAGGAGGAGCACCCGAGAGAGGAAGAACGACACCGAGAGAGGAAGAGGAAGGACGACACCCGAGAGAGGAAGAGGAAGGACGACACCCGAGAGAGGAAGAGGAAGGACGACACCCGAGAGAGGAAGGACGACACCCGAGAGAGGAAGGACGACACCCGAGAGAGGAAGGACGACACCCGAGAGAGGGAGGACGACACCCGAGAGAGGAAGGACGACACCCGAGAGAGGAAGGACGACACCCGAGAGAGGAAGGACGACACCCGAGAGAGGAAGGACGACACCCGAGAGAGGAAGGACGACACCCGAGAGAGGAAGGACGATCCGGTAGGGGCAGTTAAAAGTAACGATCTCCCTGTATAACTTTCAATAAAGCACCCGACAGCCGCGGGAGGGAGAGGAGGAGAAGCTGCTGTCAGAAAAGCTCTACAGGGAGATGGGTGCTTTTAACTGCCCCGCCGCCGCCGCACCGATCAACTGTGAGGCTGCCTGGCCCCTCTGCTGAGCTTGAGGACGCCTGGTCTGATACAACAGGTATCAGATTAGGCATCAGAGCATTTGCATGAGTACTCGTGCAAATGCTTGCTATCCGCACTGATACTAGTAGTGGTGCATCCCTAATTCAGAGTATGTTTAAATAGATCATAAATAGTTCTCCAATAAGTAGGTGTTATGGGGGTTTTCAGGATGATAGGAACAATAAGCATATACTTATATATGCTTATTGGAAGAGTGGCATTCCAATGGAGTGAGGAATAGGTTCAAACTTCTATCAAGTACCTGTTGGGAAAATTGTACAATGGCACAGAGTTGTTTTTTTTTTTTATTTAACAAGAAACGTGGGTACAACCTCTGTCAGGTTTTTTTTTTTTTTTTTGGTTTAGGTCTCTGCTGGTGAGATTTCCCATAACAACCAGTTAGGTTTCATTTCACACTTGTAGGACTACAAAGTTGCACCGGCTTTAGGGTGCAACTTTGATGCAACTTTGGATGGGTGCAACTTGGATACGACTTTGGTTTTGACCAGTGATAATGGACAACTGTTGCATTGTATAACATTCAGGTACTACTTAAATGCAACTTTTGAGGGCTAACATTGAAGTCTATGGCCCTCAAGTTGCATGAACGTCAGACCAAAGTAGTGCATGAACTTCTTTGAAGTTGCTGCAACTTTGAGTCACACATATATGAATGGTTATCATTGGAAAACATAGGGAACAACTCGGTATGCGACTTTGATATCCAAAGTTGCATGACAAGTCGCACGGGTGTAAATGGAAGCTTAAGCAGGGGAAGTAAAAATAAATCTGTCCAGTGTGGTGCAAGCATTGCTGCAGCAGCCAAAATTAGTACACATTAGAAAAGCTGCGCGCAGGCCCCCTATTGCTATGGTACTACATTACAATTGTTGATTTTCTTAAAGCCCAACTACAGCTTGATAAAATGTTTAAAGTAATATGCAGTCCTGCAATATGTTTAGAATGCTAAATATCTTCCAGTATTATTTCCAAGCATCATTCAACCCGCTTCCTGAGATCAGCCCCCATAGGAGTACATCATCCAGCCATCCTGGGTTTACAGAAGAATGCTGCAGAGAGTAGCGCCACATTACATTTTGTCATTCTCTAAAGTATTCGGAATCTGCACCCTGCTAAAAAAAAAAAGAGATGAGGAAAGACATGACATTGTGGGACTGAACCAATGACCCCTCCAAAAGAGTATGTTCATAAAAAAATAAAAATAAAGGTCATGGGGGGGAGAGCTCCAAGGGGGCGGGGGGTGGACTTTGAAATCAATTACAATTTTGCACAACACAAGCAGTTATCCCTTAGTATACACATTACAACAGCCAATAAACTAGATTAGTATGTCATTTAACTACATTGTACTTACCTGCCTCTCGCTAACACGCAAAGGACCAAACACCACATGTTGGATTAATTTTGCAACAAGCATCAGGAAACAGCACACTGTGTTCACCAACACCTGTAGAAAATAATACACAATAAATAATACACGTAAGAATAATGCAATCTTGCAACTTAAAACACATGAATGATGATGAAATCTGACTAATACAAAAACTGATCATTTTACCTCCAGTTCAATTACCAAATGTACACAGAACACTATCAAGGAGCTGTTAACCACTTGCTTACTGGGCACTTAAACACCCTTCCTGCCCAGACCAATTTTCAGCTTTCGGTGCTCTCACACTTTGAATGACAATTACTCAGTCATGCAACACTGTACCCAAATGAATTTTTTGTCCTTTTTTTCCCACAAATAGAGCTTTCTTTTGGTGGTATTTGATCACCTCTGGGTTTTTTATGTTTTGCGCTATAAATGAAAAAAGACCGAAAATTTTTGAAAAAAAAAGCATTTTTCTTTGTTTCTGTGATAAAATTTTGCAAATTATTAATTTTTCTTCATAAATTTTGGCCACAATTTATACTGCCACATATCTTTGGTAAAAATAACCCAAATTAGTGGATATTATTTGGTCTTTGTGAAAGTTAGAGAGTCTACAAGCTGTGGTGCAAATTATACAAAATTGATCACATCTGATGCACTGGTGACCGATCTCATTTCTTGTGACCCGAACAAGCCAGGAAAGTACAAATACCCCCCAAATGACCCCTTTTTTGAAAGTAGACATTCCAAGGTATTTAGTAAGAGGCATGGTGAGCTTTTTGATGTTGTCATTTTTTTCCCACAATTCTTTGCAAAATGAATTTATTTTTTATTTTTTATTTTTTTCCACAAAATTGTCATTGTAATAGGTAATTTCTCTCACATGGCATGTGTATACCACAAATGACACCCCAAAATAAATTCTGCTACTCCTCCTGATTATTACGATACCACGTATGTGGGACTTTTACACAGCCTGGCCACATGGAGAGGCCCAACATGCAGGGAGCGCCATCAGGTGTTCTAGGAGCATAAATTACACATCTAACTTGTTGACTACCTATTACACTTTTGAAGGCCCTGGAGCAACAGGACAATGACACGTGACACTGACGTGGCACTGATGACAGATGGCACTGATACGTGGCACTGATGACAGATGGCACTGATGACACGCGACACTGATGTGGCACTGATGACAGATGGCACTAGTACGGGGCACTGATGACACGTGACACTGACAGATGGCACTAATATGTGGCACTGGTGACAGATGGCACTTATATGTGGCACTGATATCATGTGGCACTAATACGTGGCACTGATGAGAGATGGCACTAATATGTGACACTGATGACAGATGGCACTGATACGTGGCACCGATGACACGTGACACTGATGACAGATGGCACTGATACATGGCACTGATGACACGTGGCACTGGGGACAGGTGCACTGGGGACAGATGGCAGCGGGCAGGGGGGACAGATGTCAGCGGGGACAGATGAGGACAGATGGCAGCGGGCAGGGGGGGACAGATGAAGACAGATGGCAGCGGGCAGGGGGGGACAGATGGCAGCGGACAGGGGGGGGCAGATGGCAGCGGGGGGGGACAGATGGCAGCGGGCGGGGGGGGACAGATGGGGACAGATGGCAGCGGGCAGGGGGGGGACAGATGGCAGCGGGGGGACAGATGGCAGCGGGGGGACAGATGGGGGCAGCAGGCAGCGGGGGGACAGATGGCAGGGGGGGGACAGATGGCAGCGGGCAGGGGGGGACAGATGGCAGCGGGGGGACAGATGGGGGCAGCAGGCAGCGGGCAGGGGGGGGGACAGATGGGGGCAGCAGGCAGGGAGGGGACAGATGGCAGCAGGCAGGGGGGGGGCAGATGGCAGCAGGGTGACAGATGGCAGCGGGGTGACAGATGGGGACAGATGGCAGCGGGGTGACAGATGGGGACAGATGGCAGCGGGGGGACAGATGGGGGCAGCAGGCAGCGGGCAGGGGGGTACAGATGGGGACAGATGGGGGCAGCAGGCAGCGGGCAGGGGGGTACAGATGGGGGCAGCAGGCAGCGGGCACAGATCGCACATTTTTTTTTATTTTTATTTTTTTTACTTACGGCCGCTCGGCCGTTCATCTCTCTCTCTTCTCACACGCTGTCAGTGTGAGGAGAGAGAGCGGCGCTGACAGATGATCTCATATGTTTCCATATGAGATCATCTCTCATTGGACACGCCGATCTCGCTGTAAACGGCCGCTGTGATTGGCCGTTTACAGCGAGATGTGACCGGCCGTGTCCTACGGACACGGCCATCACAGAACTTCCCCGATGCGCGCTCTCAGGAGCGCGCATTAGGGAAGTAAACAGGAGGACGTCCAGGGACGTCCTCCCGGCAGGGAGCGTCCGCGCTGCAGCCGTCTTTCGGCTATAGCGCGGGCGCGTAGTGGTTAAAGCTCAACTCCTGGCTAACAACCAAACACAAAGGAAAATCTATACAGTGAAAGTTATTCTACTTGTCAAAGGATTTGCATTTCTGTCTATCCAGTCTGGAGGTTTACACAGCTCTAATGCCGCGTACACACAAGCGGATTTTCCGACGGAATTACGATCAAGCTTGGCTTGCATACACACGGTCACGCAAAAGTTTGCTTAACTTTCGACCGGCAAGAACGCAGTGATGGTTAACACTACGACGAGCCGAGAAAATTAAGTTCAATGCTTCCGAGCATGCGTAGGAATTTTGCGCGTCGGAATTGGTACAGACGATCGGAATTTCAGACTGAAAAATTGAGAACCTGCTCTCAATCTTTTGCCGGCGGGAATTTCGCCCAGCAAAAGTCTGATAGAGCATACACATGCTTTTTCCAACCAAGAGCTTTTGCTGGGCAAATTTCCGATCGTGTGTATGCGGCATAACTGGCAGTGCAACTAAGGCAAGTCTGGTTCTTTCTCCTACCCAGTCTGTGACTGGTTAAGGCCTGATGCACATGGATGGTGAAAATCTGAAAATGCCCAGTATACAATTCCAGATGTTTTCACACAGCCAGGGAGCTGCAGGTGCCATGTAAAAATGGCATACACGTGAATGGCTGTGCATAACAGTACTCTTGAAAACGCAGATGCTTTGCTGCACATGGGATTGCAAGAAACTCATAACAAGTCAAATTCAGGTACTTAACGCAAGCAGGGTAAAATATGCATTAAGGGCCAGTTCACACCACATGCAGTCCAGTGCATTTTTTTCTGCATCGAAAATGCATGGAACGTAGGTTATATGGTGTCCAATGGCATAGTTCACACCAATGCGGTCGGTTCCAGGGCGTTCCAAAGAAAAAAAGTAGAACATGCTACATTTTTTCTCCACTGGACTGTATGGGGACACAGTAAAAAGCATCAAAAACGCACTGGAATGCATCAAAACACAACGGACCCCAGTACAGTGAAAAAAAAAACCCTAGAAAATAGAAGAAAAAAAGCATCTAGAATGCATCGAAAACGCACTGTAACATGCCAAAAACACGCATGCAGAAACGCATCCACAACGGATCTCGAGTGCGTTTTTGTGGTGTGAACTAGCCCTAATGACCACATACAGTCCAGTGCGTTTCTTTTCTGCATCAAAAATGCCTGAAAAGTAGGTTATATGGTTTCCAATGGCATAGTTCACACCAGTGCGGTCAGTTTCAGGGCGTTCCGGTTCCAGAAATAGAAGTAGAACATGCTGATTTTCTCCTGCACTGCACTGTACTGGAACGCAGTAAAACACATCAAAAAGGCACTGGAACGCATAAAGATGCAGCAGAACCCAATACAGTGAAACAAAAAACAGGAAAGAGGAAGAAAAAAAGCATCTGGCATGCATCCGAAAACGCAGCAAAACCACATCAAAAATGCATCCGGAACAGATCTGGAAAGCATTTTTGTGATGTGAACCAGCCCTAAATCATTTATCTACATATAGAGAGCTGCAATCATTTGATTGTATATCAGCTTTAATACAAGCAAAGTACAAAGTACCTGTGCTAAAATCATAAAAACTTTACTTTTCACTTGGTAATAGTAGGATTTGTTAAATGCATAGTAAAATCTGTTTTCTTGGAGTCTATTGAAGGACGCAGGAAGTTTTTAACCTTCAGGTTATGCTGCCACATACAGGGCTGGAAATTAGCAAACAAAAAAAACGTAGGCTAGCCCAGGATAAGCTTAACAATACTGAGAGGATGATCATAAAACACAAAGGGGGGGGGGGGGGGCTCTGGAACCCAATGGACTCCAGGAAAAGGATGTTCTGGTGAGTCTTTAATCTTTGGGACATCAAAAAGAAGTCCAACTAAGTGGTGGGTAAAGATGGGCAGAACACCTCGCAGCAGAATTTACGAACCTGAATGGCGAACCCCATTAAAGTCTATAGGAGCCGAACAGTAAAAAGCTAAAGGCTTTGCAAGTAATTGGCCATAAAAGGGGTATGGGGGTCTGGGTACTGCCCTGGGATACATGCATCAATAAAAAAAAAAAAAAAAAAGTAAAGTAAATGATAATTTTTGCAGGAGCAATGATTTTATTTATGCTTAAAGTGCAACAATAAAAATGAAAAATTCCTTCAACTTAATGTGCCTGTAAAGTGGGGCATCTGCAGTATGCATATAACATGCTGCGTCAAAAATGAAATTTCTAAAGATTGTATAAAAGCGGTTTATAAAAAATAAAAAAAAACCCTGTAAGGCAAAGGCATAACGAGCTAGTATGCACCGTTATGAATACTTACCTTAGATCAAAGCCCCCGTATCGCAGCCCTGTCCACGCCGAGGGAGCTGACATTTTGCCCTCTGCATTTCTTCCGGGCTCGTGGCTCCGGCACTGTGAGTGGCCAGAGCAACAATGACGTGACTCCAGGGCATGCGTCTGCCGGACCTTCAGCTGGTCATTCAAAGTGCATGCGCAGCTGACATCAGCGGCTGAGTATCTCCTAAACCATACAGGGGGATCTCTGCACCCCCCCTCGCCCCAAACCACATTGTCCCCATGTTGATGGGGACAAGGTCCCCTCCTGACAACCCTGGGCTGTGGTTGGCAGGGTCTGCGGGAGGGAGGCTTATTGGAATCTGGAAGTCCCCTTTAACAAGGTCCCTCGCCTTGTGATGGGGTATCGGGTACATAGTACCTACCTGCTACCCCTACCTGCCCCCACAAGACGTCACATTCCCAGCATGCAACAGTCTGTGATGTCAGAAGGGTCGGTGCTACCGGGTGACCTAGCTAGGTGGTCCCACCTCTTACCTATATAGGAAATGGCAAAGCACCTCCCAGGAGGCGGAGCATTTTTTATATATTTTTTTTTTCGGGTCGGCAGGCGGCGCGATCGACGATGGATTTACATTGAGGGACTCGTTAAAGGGGGCTTCCAGATTCCAATAAGCCCCCCGTCTACCACTGCCCAGAGTTGTCGGGAAGAGGCCCTTGTCCCCATCAACAAGGTGCTTTGAGGTGGGGGAGGGGGGAAACCCCTGCCATTTTTTCTTTATTTTTTAACCAGCACTTTTTTTTTTTTTTTTATTATTCAGCTTCCCGGCCCTGCTCCTTAACAACGAGCGTACACTGCACCCTGAATGGGAAAAGCTTTGTCCAATCAGGATGCACTAATGCTTGGGCCGAACTGTTCGGCCATCCCATACAAAATAAAAAATAAATAAATAAATAAATAAAATAAATGTAAACAAATCACTAAAAGACCCCCAAAAAACAAAAGAAAAGTAGGGAATGCGTCCACCGGACACAGCCAGTGACTGATCACTGTACCGGTACCATGTGACTGCTGTAACCCATCACAGCAGGTCACATGACAGTCGTAAACAAGTAGCACAATGATACTATGGTAACATTATATTGCTCTGGTCAAAAAGTAAAAAAAAAAAAAAAAAAAAAAAAAGTTTATATATATATATATATATATATATATATATATAAAAATTACTACATTTTTTTTTTTCGTACTGTCACCAGTCAGTGTCCCTGATCACTGCCATACCTGTTTTTCTTAATTTTCCCAAAAAAATACGACAACTTAAAAAAACTCGCCACGCCTCTTACTAAATGCCTTGGGGTGTTTACATTCCAAAAAGGGGTCATTTGGGGGATATCTGTACTGTCCTGACATATTTAGGCCTCTAAATAATAACATACACTTATTTTGGTTATTTTCATCAAAACAAATGTAGTAGAGCCGGTTCACACTGGGATGACTTGTCAGGCGACTTAGCCGCCTGACAAGTCACGTCCCGTTCTGTACTATGGAACCGTTCTAATCGGAACAACTCAAGTCGCTCCGACTTAAAAATAAGGTTCCTGTACGACTTTGGGGGCTACTTGCATTGACTTCTATACAGAAGTCGTTTTGCAAGTCACCGCTGCTGTCGTGTCCAGGTTGCCTGAGGCAGTCGCGCTGCAAGTCGTGCTGCCTCAGTGTGAACCGGCATGTAGAAGATTATTTACTTGCAAATTTTTATATCAGAAACAAAGAAAAACAGGTTTTCATTTTTTATTTTTTTATTTAGCAAAAAATAAAAAACACAATGGTAATTAACCGCTTCCCAACAGCCTCACGCAGATATACTGCGGCAGAATATCACGGGCAGGCAAAATCCCGTATATAAACGTGATTTTGCATTTGCCTGCTTGTGGGTCGACCCGGTCGGGAGCTCCGTGACCCCGGCCGCGGGACCAGCGGACCCGATCGCCGCTTGTGTCCCGCGATCGGGTCACGGAGCTGAAGAACGGGGAGAGGTATGTGTAAACAAACCTCTCCCCGCGCTTCCTACTCTGCCTGTCATTGATTGGCTGTTCCCTGTCATCGGGAAAGCCGATCAATGACGTCAGACGTCAGCCCCGCCCCCTAATGTAAAAAAACACACACACTTCACAGCCCATAACCCCTACCCCCCCCTAGTGGTTAACTCTTTCACTACAACTGTAATTTATACAGGAATCAATGCATTTAAATAGCATTGATTGCTGTATAAATGACAATGGTCCCAAAAATGTGTCAAAAATGTCCGATGTGTCCGCCATAATGTCGCAGTCACAATAAAAATCACTAGTAAAAAAAAAAAAAAAAAAAAAATATTAATAAAAATGCTATAAAACTAGCCCCTATTTTGTAAATGCTATAACTTTTGCGCAAACCAATCAATAATCGCTAATTGCGATTTTTTTTTTACCAAAAATATGTAGAATACGTATCGGCCTAAACTGAGGAAAAAATATGTTTTTTTATATATTTTTTGGGGATATTTATTATAGCAAAAAGCAAAAAATATTGCATTGTTTTCAAAATTGTCGCTCTATTTTTGTTTATAGCGCAAAAAATAAAAACCGCAGGGGCGATCAAATACCACCAAAAGAAAGCTCTATTTGTGGGAAAAAAAGGACACCAATTTTGTTTTGGAGCCACGTGGCACGACCGCGCAATTGTCAGTTAAAGCGACGCAGTGCCGAATCGCAAAAAGGGGCCTGGTCCTTTGGCTGCCAATTGGTCAGGGGCTGAAGTGGTTAAATACCACCAAAAGAAATCTCTATATGTGTAAACAAAATTATAAAAATGTAGTTTGGGTACAGTGTTGCATGACCCTGCAATTGTCATTCAAAGTGTGACAGCGCTGAATGCTGAAAAGTGGCCTGGTCAGAAAGGGGTGCTCGGTATTGACGTGGTTAACAAATAGCTTTTTTTTGGGGGCTCATTTAATTGGCCTAGTACAAAATATACCACTGCGTCAAACTCATGGCAGCAGAACAGAATTCAGATTTCAACAGAATAAAATGGCAGAACTGCCGAAAGCTTATTTCTGGATGGTTGTAATTTCTACCGGCAGGAACTAAGTTAATAAATTCTTGTAAAATGAGCTTTATCAAACAAAATTAGACTGATGACATTGTAAAATAATGCATTGCATTTTGAAACAATTCAATTCAATTGCTGAAATTAAAATTTGCACCCCTGCCCACCTTCCCCAGCTGATGGAGAATATATTATTTGTTTTCCTGGGGGATCGGTATGAGGGGAATGTTTAACTTATAACATCTGATCTAGTTATAAAATGTGGAAAAAAGCCAGATAGAGAGTAGGTGGTCATACAGCAGGTTATTGATCCGTTTTACTCCATTACCCTCCTGTACCTCATCGACTTCACTGTCAACAGTCACATAGGACACGTAGAAGCTACAAACTAAATAGGCAAGCTATTTTAAGACACAGCTTCTCAAAATAACTTATTAAAGCAGTCATACGTTTCTAGCATATCAGGTAGTATATCAGTGTAAGCAAACCTGTCTTGGCCACGATTAGTGACAGAAAACTCTAGCTCTAATGAAAAACATAAACACTTGTTGAAGACAGTGAAGCCACAAAACATACAAAGCCGTGTTTATGTTTATACAATAGTGTCATGCTAACACGTTTGTTAAACACTTCTCAAAATGAAACATTTATACTACGATTAATCCAACATGTGTACCAAGTTGTTATCCCAGAAGCAAAAAAAAAAATGAAAGTGCAACACGTAACTAAAACCAGAGAAATACACATTCTTTACTTTACAAATAAACATGAACTGTCAAGACTGTACTAAAGAAGCAGCATTGAGTGTAAATGCAGTTAATTATTGCTTAAAATTCATCAAAAAGACACGCTAAGCTTGCCCACTCAGGATATGACGGTGTCTGTGTAAAGTACCCAAGGAACAGTTTATATTCATGTTGCTTGTGCTCCTCTCCCTATTGCAGAAGGGCACCGTATCTCCAGTATAGGATGCCAGGGGGAGCAGTGACTTCACACTCTGTCATGAGCCAATATTCTGGTCTAGCAACTAGCTACTAGACCCAAGCACTGTCAATGGAAAGAGGCCACATGCTTCTTCATATCCAGAAGCAATGGGGATTGAGGCAGCAAAAGGAGCCACCGGGAGCAATGTCAAGTTGCGCATTAGTGGGTTGGGGGGGGGGAGGCCTTTGAGCATACACGGTCGCTTTGCCCTGAATTGGCAAGGTGAAAGTGTCTCCTTAAATGTATTTTTGAATGTAGCAAGTGTAAAGCTATATCTAAATTGATATATCAGCTTTTTGTAAGCCTTGGTACAATAGAACTTTGCCTAGGAAGGGGCTACACAGGCAACCTAATAAGACTTGGCTGCATACAACCATCCTGATTCTACAGCCTAGGAGGGCTGTGTAAACCCCAGGACTGGATGGAAAAAATGAATATCCTTTGAGATGCAAAACTGTATTTGGCCATATGCCTGGAATGCAGCTTTATTACGGTGTTCAATAAGGGCCATAACTTGGATAAAGAGACAATACAGCACTTATAGCAATATAGCTCACTTTTAGACACACCTTTCTCTCCCTGGAACTTCATATTGAGTCATCCAAGAGTGTACGTATCATTTCAGCTTAACCACTTGACATCTGCACTATAGTCAAATGACGGCCACAGCGCGGACCTGAATTTCTGCCTCCCCTGTGTGCACTGTGATCACCAAGTCACTGAGACTCGCGTGATCACCGATCCGAGTAAGGGGCCATGTGATCAGCTGTCAGCCAATGACAGCTGATCACATGATGTAAACAAAAGCTCGGTAATCGTTTTTGTTTTCTCCTTGCGCTGACAGCGTGAGGAGAAAAAAAAAAAAATGATCACCGGCTCATCTGCATGGGAGCCCTCTGTTCCGGCACGATATGCCGGACCTTCATTGCGCATGCACCACTAATGGAGCACGCAGAGTGAAACTCTCCCTAAACCGTGTAGGTTTAGGGAGAGATTCCTTTTACCTGTAGGTAAAAATTTTAAAAAAAGGTGTATACAACCACTTTAAGGGATCCGTTTCAACCAGAAAGCAAACTACACCCATTATGAAGCCAACGCTTAGAAAGTACTGAAAAATTCAAGAAATGGTGAAAACATTAACTTTGCTGATCTTTGCTCCAATTCTCCACCTGTTACGTGGCCTGAATTGTACTAAATTGCATCATATATCAGCCAGAGAGAAAAGCTAATCTACACTTGACTATCTAGTGGCCAAGGATTAGGGTGCGATATAGAATGACATGCTGGAGGGTTACAAAGGACTACAGTGGCAGCAGCTGACAAGTACAACATACAGAAATGATTTGAAGACTTCATAAAATTAGATTAATATTTCATGTGCTCTACAGTTTTACTATGTGTTGTACAATTAACGCCCAAAAGCTGAACAGCAAGCCATGTTTAATGCAAAAGTATTAAAGGGGTTGTAAACTTTCACGGTTTTTCACCTCAATGCATTCTATGCATTGAGGTGAAAAACCTCTTGCAGTGCAGCAGCCCCCCAGTGCCCCCGTTTTACTTACCTGAACCCTCTTTCTCACAAAAAAGTGTCTAGCTGGTGTCTCATGTCCTGATTGGCTAGATTGATAGCAGCGCAGCCACTGGCTCCCGCTGCTGCCAATCCAATCCAATGACATGGGCACTGGGCCGAGTCATACATTCGGCGGCTATGGACGTCGAATTCTGGACTTGGGAGCGCCCTCGCAAGGTAACCCCCCCCCCTCGGGAGAGCGCTTGTCCTAGGGTGTTATCTGATGTGGGGAGAAGCCGCGAGAGCCACCAGGGGGACCCCAGAAGACCAGGATAGGGGCAACTCTGTGCAAAACGAGTGGCGGTAAGTATGATGCGTTTGTTATTTAAAAAAAAAATCCCTTACAATCACTTTAAGTTCTCTCATATTCCTAAAATACCACATCCAATATTGGAATACGTAGTGATATTTTTATTTCAGAGCACTAAATGTATTTTCATGTGACACTGTTTTATTGAAGAAAACATTTTATTTTTTTTTTCTGAAAAAACGCGTTTTAAAAAGAAAACATTTTAAGAAATCTAACAAATGGAAATATGGTGTTTGCGCAAGTATTTAATCCATGTAGAGAAAGCTTGATGTTTACATGGGTGAAAAGCAATTTCTTAATACAAAGGACTGTCACACTAATAACATTGTAGCAGCTCCAAATCTCAGATTATTTTCTCCTTACCACTTGAACCTTCTACAATGCTTGCCTGTGTAGCTACAGATCATTAATATGCCACTGTCATCAGCAGAATAGCGTGAAAATATACTGACGCTGGAATCTCCTTAAGAGATAAGTTCACCTTTTTACAGGTAAAAAATTAGCATTTATTATTTTACTTGGAACCTGTGTAAAGCATTGTACACACGATCAGCAGACTCCTGCAGACTTGTCCGTGTATCTGTCTGCTTGTACTTGGTACGGCCAGGCAGATACACACTAACAGAAAGAGAGAATGACGTACCACAGGGTTCAATAGGGCTCAACAGCGCTCTGGTAGTATATTGAGAACTACAAGAAGACAGCCGCAAATGCTGACGGGACTTGTAGTTATCTAATTCACAGAACACCGTCAATAAATGACGTGGCTGGGTGGGTGGAGCCCCGCATGGTCGTGTTTTCTCTAGATGGTGACAGAGAACGGGGGGAATAAGATCTGCTGTTCGCTGTCAAAACAGGGACTCGGGCTGCAGGTTAAAAAAGGGGAATTTATCCTTTAAAACAGACCTTCACCCATTTGAATTAGATCCTCTCACTTGCCTCATACCCCCCTTCTTCTTACACATAACAGTAAACAGGACAAGTAGAGAGGGTGAATCTCCTTAAAGTGGAAGTATACTTCCATCTCTTGCTTTTACCTATAATGAGGCTTACCTACAATATCTCACAAAAGTGAGTACAACCCCTCACATTTTTGTAAATATTTTTTATATCTTTTATCTTTTCATGTGACAACACTGAAGAAATGACACTTTGCTACAATGTAAAGTAGTGAGTGTACAGCTTGTATGACAGTGTAAATAGCTGTCCCCTCAAAATAACTCAACACACAGTCATTAATATCTAAACCACTGGCAACAAAAGTGAGTACACCCCTTAAGTGGGAAAAAAATGGGCCCAAAGTGTCAATATTTTGTGTGACCACCATTATTTTCCAGCACTGCCTTAACCCTCTTGGACATAGAGTTCACCAGAGCTTCACAGGTTGCCACTGAAGTCTCTTCCACTCCTCCATGAGGACATCACGGAGCTGGTGGATGACCTTGCGCTCCTCCACCTTCCATTTGAGGAATGCCCCACAGATGCTCAATAGGGTTTAGGTCTGGAGACATGCTTGGCCAGTCCATCACCTTTACCCTCAGCTTCTTTAGCAAGGCAGTGGTCGTCTTGGAGGTGTGTTTGGGGTCGTTATGTTGGAATACTGCCCTGTGGCCCAGTCTCCGAAGGGAGGGAATCATGCTCTGCATCAGTATGTCACAGTACATGTTGGTATTCATGGTTCCCTCAATGAACTGTAGCTCCCCAGTGCGGGCAGCACTCATGCATCCCCAGACCATGACACTCCCACCACTATGCTTGACTGTAGGCAAGACACACTTGTCTTTGTACTCCTCACCTGGTTGCCGCCACACACGCTTGACACCATCTGAACCAAATAAGTATATCTTTGTCTCATCAGACCACAGGACATGGTTCCAGTAATCTATGTCCTTAACAAACTGCAGGCTTTCTTGTGCATCATCTTTAGAAGAAGCTTCCTTCTGGGATGACAGCCCTGCAGACCAATTTGATGCACTGTGCGGCGTATGGTCTGAGCACTGACAGGCTGACCCCCCCACCCCTACACCCTCTGCAGCAATGCTGGCTGCACTCGTATGTCTATTTCCCAAAGACAACCTCTGGATATGACGCTGAGCACATGCACTCAACTTCGTTGGTCGGCCATGGCGAGGCCTGTTCTGAGTGGAACCTGTCCTCTTATACCGCTGTATGGTCTTGACCACTGTGCTGCAGCTCAGTTTCAGTGTCTTGGCAATCTTCTTATAGCCTAGGGCAGGGGTGCCCAACCTTTTGAAGAGCAAGGGCCACTTAAGCGAATTGATAACTGGTCGTGGGCCACAATGAGCGGAGCGGGAGGATAACAGGTCCGTGTCCACGGACACAGCCCTCTCTACTCTATGGGCCCTCTGATCCAATCCGATTCGCATAGACGGAAGGGGCAGATCCCTTTCTATTTTTTTTAGGTAGGCGGGTGTAAACAGACACAAGTCCGTTTTACAGCTGCTGCTCCATAGAGGTGAATAGCAAGTCCGATTGGGTCGGACCAATCATGTGAAAGGGGTCTAAGGCTGCTTTCACACTGATGCGCTGTGATTTGCCCAAACCGCAGGTGCAGCGCAGTGAACCTGTGGATTTTCTGCGGGTTAGCTGAACTTTGCCGTAAACTTCTATTATATCCTGCAGGTGTGGCGCACTTTCTGAAGGCGCAAAAAACCTGCAGGTAATAACAGATGTCTATGGCTCAATGCAGGTAACCCGCACCTGCACTGCACCTGCGGATCAGTTTGAAAGCAGCCCAGTAACCACTGCAAAACAGATATATCCATATATACTGTGAATTTAGTAGTAAACTTACCTTTAATAACCGTCTTCCATTCTGGTATCGCTGGCTGTTGCTGTCCCAGGTGGAGTGCATTTGGTATCACCTGTGACAGGAGTAGGCGCTATACAGGAAGCATTGGCTTATGTGGCTCTGCTCCGCGGCCACTTGCTTCCACTACCAGCGGCTTAATTCCCAAAACTGCTGCTCTGGGAAAGCAGGTCGGCAACCTGTGATCTAGGCTTGCCAACCTGCCATCTGAGAGCAGGAGGTCGAGGGCCACATGAGAGGGCTCCGTGGGCCACATGTGGCCCCCGGGCCACTGGTTGGGCACCCCTGGCCTAGGCCATCTTTATGTAGAGCAACATTTTTTTTTTCAGATCCTCAGAGAGTTTTTGCCGTGAGGTGCCATGTTGAACTTCCAGTGACCAGTATGAGAGAGTGAGAGCGATAACACCTAATTTAACACACCTGCTCCCCATTCACACATGAGACCTTGTAACACTAACACAGGCCTCGACAAACCCCGGTCGCCCGGTCGCAATTGCGACTAGAATTGGGGTCCTGGCACCTGGGGCGACAGCTGCGGTACCCCGTCAACCTGTGGACCCCGACCCCCGTCGTGCGATCGCATCGGGCCGCGGCGGCCAGAAATTTAGGCCGCGGCTTTGCGGCCTTCTAAAATACGTCTGTAATATGGCGCCATCTTGTGGTGGCCGTTGGTATTGCAACACCTCTAACAATGCCAATGCAATGTTAACCACTGTGCACTTTTCAGCTTTCGGTGCTCTCACACTTTGAATGACAATTTCTCAGTCATGCAACACTGTACCCAAATAAATTTTTTGTCCTTTTTTTTCACATAAATAGAGCTTTCTTTTGGTGGTATTTAATCACCGCTGGGTTTTTTATTTTTTGCGCTATCATTTAAAAAATACTGAAAATTCTGTAAAAAAATTAAAAAAATTCTTTGTTTCTATTAAAATTTATTGGCAGAGTATTGGCGGAGTATTGCAGTGCTGGCAGAGTATTGCACAGTGCTGGCAGAGTATTGCACAGTGCTGGCAGAGTATTGCACAGTGCTGGCAGAGTATTGCACAGTGCTGGCAGAGTATTGCACAGTGCTGGCAGAGTATCTGTCACTGACCAGCGCTGTGGGCACTACACATCCAGCCCACAGCGCTGGTCCCATCTCTCCCCCTCTCAGCTTCTCCCCTCTCACTGTACCGATCGATACAGAGAGGGGAGGGAGGAACCGGCGTCATGACGTGACGCCGGTTTGTGTACATGTGATCGCTCCGTCATTTGACAGAGCGATCACGTGGTAAACGGCCGCTATCGGCGGCCGTTTACCGTGATGCGCCGGATCCTCGGGACCTGGCGGTCACGGATGTTCCCGAGTGCGCGCCCCATGGGGGGGCGCAGGAGCAAGGTTCTGGGAGGACGTCCTACGGTGCCCAGTGCCACCTGTCAGTCGTTGTTAAAAAAAAACCTGCTTTAGCTGGCTCCTAGATTCCAAGCAAATTTGTCAAGCCCTGCACTAACAAGTCACATGACACCGGGGAGGGAAAATGGCTAATTTGGACATTTTCACTTAGGGGTGTACTCACTTTTGTTGCCAGCGGTTTAGACATTAATGGCTGTGTGTTGTTATTTTGAGGGGACAGCAAATTTACACTGTTATACAAGCTGTACACTCACTACTTTACATTGTAGCAAAGTGTCATTTCTTCAGTGTTGTCACATGAATAGATAGAATAAAATATTTACAAAAATGTGAGGGGTGTACTCACTTTTGTAAGATACTGTATAGGTAGTGTAAATATCTCCTAATCGTGTACCGTTTAGGAGAGATTCCGTGTACACGCAGCCAGTGACATCCTCTAGAAAGTGGAGTTACTCTTTAAAATAGATTCTACATCTGTAATGACATCCAATGACAGCTCTTGAAGCAGGGAATGTTTCCGACTGACAGTACAAGAAAGCAGTCTATTGGGCCAGTGTTTGCTGGGCTGTGACATTATCCACCCACTGATCCAAAAACATGTGGACTTGATTCTGATTAAGGCCTCACAAGAAAATGTTTTCCTTGCTGCAGTCTTTGGGCCGGTTCACACCACATGCAGTCCAGTGCGCTTTTATTCTGGCATCAAAAACGCATGAAAAGTAGGTTATATGGCTTTTAATGGCAAAGTTCACACCAGTGCGTGCAGTTCCAGTGCGTTCCAGTTCCAGAAAAAAAGTAGAACATGCTGCATTTTTCCTGCACTGGAATGCTGCAAGGGCCAGTTCACACCATAGAAACCCAGTCCGGATGCTTTTGATGCGTTCCGGTGCGGTTTTTGATGCAGTCCACTGCATTCCCCCCCTTTTTTTCCTTAACCTTAAATAAGAACATGGGTGTTCCAGTGCGTTTTTGGTGCTTTTTACACCGTTCCAGTACAGTGCAGTGCAGGAAAAAATGCAGCATGTTCTACTTTTCTTTCTGGTACTGAAACGCACGGGAACTGCAAGCACTGGTGTGAACTATGCCATTGAAAACCATATAACATCCTTTCTATGCAGAAAAAAAACGCATTGGACTGCATGTGGTGCGAACCGGCCCTAAAAAGCATCAAAAACTCACGGGAACGCACCAATGCACTGGAACACCCATGTTCTTATTTAAGGTTAAGAAAAAAAAAGGGGGGGGTGCACTGGTCTGCATCAAAAACGCGCATGCAAAAAAAGCATCTGGAGCGAATCCGGACTGCGTTTCTATGGTGTGAACTGACCCTTCACAAATCACCTCCAACCAGTATAAAAGCTCCCGGGGAGCCGATTTACAGCAAACAGGACCAACAGTGGTGGTTATTAGTCTCCGACCGACCAATCAGCTGGCTTTTCTTTTCAAAAGCAAAGAATCTGAGCCTGTAAAAAGTCAACTTCTCCCTTCATTTCTCTACAGAGGATGTTCTCCCATACAGTACACTATGATTGTTCTGTACTCCTCTCCCCTCACTCACCCATACTGTACGGCTCTCCTCTCCCCTCACTCACCCATACTGTACGGCTCTCCTCTCCCCTCACTCACCCATACTGTACGGCTCCTCTCCCCTCACTCACCCATACTGTACAGCTCCTCTCCCCTCACTCACCCATACTGTACGGCTCATTTCATAAATATACATTAATATTCAATTTATTTATGATTTCATATTTATTGATTTTGTTTAAATATTGTTTAATTTTTTATTAATTTTATATTTATATCTTTTATTATTATATTTTTTTTTTAATAAAAGATCATAATAAATACTAATATTACATTAATAGAGCCAAAAAACGAATTATAAGTTAATTTTCTATAATTATATATAAAATATTAAATTAATACTAATCCCAAATCCAAGCCAACAAAAGAAGACAAAAACAAAAAATCAAAACCCAACACCAAACAAAACAAACCACACCAAACAACACTAAAAAAAACAAACAACACTCAAAAAACAAAAAAACAACCAAAAAACAAAAAATACCCAACCCCAAATCCCAAAAAAAAACATAACCAATAAAAAAAAAACAAACAAAAAACGCAAAAAACAATAAAATCAAAAACAAATAAAAAAACCAAATAAAAAAAAACAAATAAAAAAAAAAAAAATGTACGGCTCCTCTCCCCTCACTCACCCATACTGTACGGCTCCTCTCCCCTCCCTCACCCATACTGTACGGCTCCTCTCCCCTCATTCACCCATACTGTACGGCTCCTCTCCCCTCACTCTCCTCTCCCCTCCCCTCCCCTCATTCACCCATACTGTACGGCTCCTCTCCCCTCATTCTCCTCTCCCCTCATTCACCCATACTGTACGGCTCCTCTCCCCTCACTCTCCTCTCCCCTCCCCTCCCCTCATTCACCCATACTGTACGGCTCCTCTCCCCTCATTCACCCATACTGTACGGCTCCTCTCCCCTCACCCATACTGTACAGCTCCTCTCCCCTCACCCATACTGTACAGCTCCTCTCCCCTCGTTCACCCATACTGTACGGCTCCTCTCCCCTCACTCTCCCCTCATTCACCCATACTGTACGGCTCCTCTCCCCTCACTCTCCTCTCCCCTCCCCTCATTCACCCATACTGTACGGTTCCTCTCCCCTCATTCACCCATACTGTACGGCTCCTCTCCCCTCACTCTCCTCTCCCCTCATTCACCCATACTGTACGGCTCCTCTCCCCTCGTTCACCCATACTGTACGGCTCCTCTCCCCTCATTCACCCATACTGTACGGCTCCTCTCCCCTCACCCATACTGTACGGCTCTTCTCCCCTCATTCACCCATACTGTACGGCTCCTCTCCCCTCACTCTCCTCTCCCCTCCCCTCCCCTCATTCACCCATACTGTACGGTTCCTCTCCCCTCATTCTCCTCTCCCCTCATTCACCCATACTGTACGGCTCCTCTCCCCTCACTCTCCTCTCCCCTCCCCTCATTCACCCATACTGTACGGCTCCTCTCCCCTCGTTCACCCATACTGTACGGCTCCTCTCCATTCACCCATACTGTACGGCTCCTCTCCCCTCGTTCACCCATACTGTACGGCTCCTCTCCCCTCATTCACCCATACTGTACGGCTCCTCTCCCCTCCTTCACCCATACTGTACGGCTCCTCTCCCCTCCTTCACCCATACTGTACGGCTCCTCTCCCCTCCTTCACCCATACTGTACGGCTCCTCTCCCCTCCTTCACCCATACTGTACGGCTCCTCTCCCCTCACTCACCCATACTGTAC
Source organism: Lithobates sylvaticus (assembly GCA_028564925.1). NCBI lineage: Eukaryota > Metazoa > Chordata > Amphibia > Anura > Ranidae > Lithobates > Lithobates sylvaticus. The sequence continues at coordinate 47,915,314 of CM053034.1, read as the reverse complement.
GGCTCCTCTCCCCTCATTCACCCATACTGTACGGCTCCTCTCCCCTCCTTCACCCATACTGTACGGCTCCTCTCCCCTCATTCACCCATACTGTACGGCTCCTCTCCCCTCATTCACCCATACTGTACGGCTCCTCTCCCCTCTCATCTCACCCATACTGTACGGCTCCTCTCCCTCATTCACCCATACTGTACAGCTCCTCTCCCCTCACTCTCCTCTCCCCTCCCCTCATTCACCCATACTGTACGGCTCCTCTCCCCTCATTCTCCTCTCCCCTCCCCTCATTCACCCATACTGTACAGCTCCTCTCCCCTCGTTCACCCATACTGTACGGCTCCTCTCCCCTCGTTCACCCATACTGTACGGCTCTTCTCCCCTCGTTCACCCATACTGTACGGCTCCTCTCCCCTCGTTCACCCATACTGTACGGCTCCTCTCCCCTCGTTCACCCATACTGTACGGCGCCTCTCCCCTCGTTCACCCATACTGTACGGCTCTTCTCCCCTCGTTCACCCATACTGTACGGCTCCTCTCCCCTCACTCACCCATACTGTACGGCTCCTCTCCCCTCACTCTCCTCTCCCCTTCCCTCATTCACCCATACTGTACGGCTCCTCTCCCCTCATTCTCCTCTCCCCTCATTCACCCATACTGTACGGCTCCTCTCGCCTCACCCACCCATACTCCTCTCCCCTCACCCACCCATACTCCTCTCCCCCACTCTTCTCTCCCCCCATACTCCTCTCACTCACCCTTACTCCTCTCCCCTCGTTCACCCATACTGTACGGCTCCTCTCCCCTCATTCACCCATACTGTACGGCTCCTCTCCCCTCGTTCACCCATACTGTACGGCTCCTCTCCCCTCACTCACCCACACTCCTCTCCCCCACTCTTCTCTCCCCCCATTCCCCCATACTCCTCTCACTCACCCATACTCCTCTCCCCTCGTTCACCCATACTGTACAGCTCCTCTCCCCTCATTCACCCATACTGTACGGCTCCTCTCCCCTCGTTCACCCATACTGTATAGCTCCTCTCCCCTCGTTCACCCATACTGTACGGCTCCTCTCCCCTCACCCATACTGTACGGCTCCTCTCCCCTCACCCACCCATACTCCTCCCCCCCCAATACTCCTCTCCCCTCAATCACCCATAAATACTCCTCTCCCCTCATTCACCCATACTGTATGGCTCCTCTCCCCTCATTCACCCATACTGTACGGCTCCTTTCCCCTCACCCACCCATACTCCTCTCCCCCCAATACTCCTCTCCCCTCAATCACCCATAAATACTCCTCTCCCCTCACCCCTCACTCACCCATACTCCCAGGCTGTCATTGACTAGGTATCGGCCTAGTTCGTGCACCAAGTCCCCGGTGTCTTCCGGCAGCTCGTCCCGCTCCTCCTCCTCCAGCTCCCCGCTCAGGCTCCGGTAGGCGCTCAGTAGGCTGAGGCCCAGTAGCAGGCCGCTCAGACCAGTGTACGTCCGCAGGCTCGGCCATGGAAATCGCTCAAGGAAGAGCAGAGGCATGTCTATGAGAGCCCGGGGCCCTCTCCGGCCTCACTCGGTGACAGGAGGTGAAATGTGGGGATGACACGACACCGACAGAAACCTCCGGGACAACCACTGCGTCTTCCCCGCTCACCACCCTACCTCCGGCCTGTTTACCATTCCCACTGCGCCCCCTACCGGCCGCCACACTCCGTAACACCGCGCCGCTGGGGGAAAGGTGAGGAGCACAGAGGAGTCCGCCGGGTGACAGCTGATCACATGACCAGCCTGGCTTCTCCAGTGTACACGGGGCTCACCTAACACAGAGAAGGGTTCGAGTATTGCCCCTGACTCCATCAAAGGGTAGATCATAAAGTTCACTGAATGTCATACTACAGAAAACTGTATAGGACTGCAGAAAGTTTATAAAGAATTTGTCAGACACTAAGAACATGCTGCAGGAGATGGTCAGAGACTAGGAGCATGGCACAAGAGATAGTCAGAGACTAGGAGCATGGTGCAGGAGATGGTCAGAGACTAGGAACATGGCGCAAGAGATAGTCAGAGACTAGGAGCATGGCGCAAGAGATGTGCAATTCGTTTCGTTTTTTTTTTCGTTTTTCTTCGTTATTTTCGTTCATTCGTTATCGTACGAATGAACGAACGATTCGCTAAAAATTTTAACGAATCGAACGAATCCGAAAACAACGAAAATCCGAAAAAAAATAATTAGAAACAACGAATGTACGAAAGAAGAAAATCCAAAAAATGAAAACAGGAACAACGAAAATCAAAATGAACGAAAAAATTCGTACATTCGTAACTTTTTTTTTTGTTGAATTGGTAATTTTCCGTGTCTCTTACAATGGCGCTGCTTAACATGCTTCGAATGGATTGAATGAAAAAATTCGTACATTCGTAACTTTTTTTTTTGATTCGTAATTTTCTGTGTCTCTTAAAATGTAATAATAGCATACACATTACATAAAATTATGAATTATGCTCCGATTACGAATCTACGAATGTTACGAATGTACGAATAAATACGAATGCGTCCGAATTTTGAATAAACGAAAATTAAACTAACCGAAAAACGAATCAACGAAAAAATAACTCTTACGAATACGAACACAGACGACTTACGAATTTACGAATCGTTACGAATACGAACACAGACGACTTACGAATTTACGAATCGTTACGAATACGAACACAGACGACTTACGAATTTACGAATCGTTACGAATACGAACACAGACGACTTACGAATCAACGGAAATGAAAAAAACGAAACGAAAATAAACAATTTTTTTTGTTGTGCACATGTCTAATGGCCAGAGACTAGGAGCATGGCGCAAGAGATAGTCAGAGACTAGGAGCATGGCGCAAGAGATAGTCAGAGACTAGGAGCATGGCGCAAGAGATAGTCAGAGACTAGGAGCATGGCGCAGGAGATGGTCAGAGACTAGGAGCATGGTGCAAGAGATGGCCAGAGACTAGGAGCATGGTGCAAGAGATGGTCAGAGACCAGGAGCATGGCGCAAGAGATGGTTAGAGACCAGGAGCATGGCGCAAGAGGTGGTCAGAGACCAGGAGCATGGCGCAAGGGATGGTCAGAGACCAGGAACATGGTGTAAGAGATGGTCAGAGACCAGGAGCATGGGGCAAGAGATGGTCAGAGACTAGGAGCATGGGGCAAGAGATGGTCAGAGACCAGGAGCATGGGGCAAGAGATGGTCAGAGACTAGGAGCATGGTGCAAGAGATGGTCGGACAATAGGAGCATGGAGTAAGAGATGGTCAGAGACCAGGAGCATGGGGCAAGAGATGGTCGGAGACTAGGAGCATGGGGTAAGAGATGGTCAGAGACTAGGAGCATGGGGCAAGAGATGGTCGGACAATAGGAGCATGGGGTAAGAGATGGTCAGAGACCAGGAGCATGGCGCAAGAGATGGTCAGAGACTAGGAACATGGAGCAAGAGATGGTCAGAGACTAGGAACATGGGGCAAGAGATGGTCAGAGACTAGGAGCATGGGGCAAGAGATGGTCAGAGACTAGGAGCATGGGGCAAGAGATGGTCAGAGACTAGGAACATGGCGCAAGAGTTGGTCAGAGACCAGGAGCATGGCGCAAGAGATGGCCAGAGACCAGGAGCATGGCGCAAGAGATGGTCAGAGTCTAGGAGAATGGCGCAAGAGATGGTCAGAGAATAGGAGCATGGGGCAAGAGATGGTCAGAGAATAGGAGCATGGCGCAAGAGATGGTCAGAGACTAGGAGCATGGGGCAAGAGATGGTCAGAGACTAGGAGCATGGGGCAAGAGATGGTCAGAGACTAGGAGCATGGGGCAAGAGATGGTCAGAGACCAGGAGCATGGGGCAAGACATGACCAGAGACTGCAGACTTGCTACAGGAAATGATCAGAGGTCATGCGTGACCAAAAAGCAGTAGCTGGAGACAAGCTTTAGAATACAGTCATAGACTGGACGCAAGTTACATAACACTGTTCAATGAAGCTTTGACGAAAAATAAAACTGGACGCTGATTGATTTCTCTGCAGAGCTGCATCAGATTTTGCACCTTCCAATTTTCGTAAATCTCCTCCTATGTGTCCATGCACACAAAGGCATTTACAGGAATGTTAGAAGAGGATTGTTTACAGGCTGTTCAGGAGAAGTGCCGAAGAGCAATAAAAAAAACACACAAACCCCCCTAAATGTATCTAAACGCACATAAACACTAACGTGTCTAGTGTTTGAGCATTAATGCATTCCAGTGGCCAGAATAAATGAATTTTCTGGCCCATAGAAAGGACTAACACTCAAACGCTAGACACACCTAAACACTCTTGCAATACACAGCTTTTACTGTTTTTTTTCAAGCAGCTTCTTCCTGCCAGGATTTCTGGCATTTAGAGGGGCTTAAAGCGACCCCCCCTTTTTTTTTTTGTTCTGCCCCCACTTACTGGGTAGTCCATTGTACGAAATTTTAAATACTCATCTACCCAGAGGATCCAGTGTTGTCCCACCGAGATCCTCTTGATTTCTGCCACCGATCAGTCCCATGCAGCCATGTTGCTTGTGACATCATCAAGAGGCCCGTCGGTGCCGGTGTGCCTCCCGATGACGCAGCACTAAGAATGCCCCTTCCTCCCTTCAGCACAAAGGGTTATACCCCCTGGGATATGTGATGTGCATATCCCAGGAGGCACAGAGTGGACTGGGCATGTCATTTGCCTAGGACACACATCTTTTGTTAAAAAAAAATGTAAATAAAGAAACAAAAAATGACAGCACAATTCATGTAGTGGAGGTGAGGAGGGATGGATCGGAGGGAAGTCTGTTCAGAGGGTGAAGCTCTGATGCCCTGTGTGTGTGTAAAGCCTTACACAGTGGACCAAAGTGGGCATCACACTCTTTAATCATCTTGCTACTACTAAGGGGATCCAGTCATAGTCTGACTTGCAGGATGCCTATAACCTCCCTATATATTTAGATATTTACAAATTAAAAACATTGCTATGTGGATAAAACCAAAGAAAAATGCCGCCACCTTGGGTGTATCACTCTGCGCTCATGGATTTGAATCTTTAAAGTATGAAAATCAATAAATATATATAAAAGTATAAATATATAAATATGATAAGATATGGATGGGTTAAAAATGTATTCACATACAATGATAAATAAAGCAGCTACTGTGTAATAAAACCAGAATGATGATACGGCGATATCTAAAATGAGTCCCAACACACCCTTATATGGGTGCTATCTCTTCAAAATATCGCAGCAGCGCTAAAAAACTTCAAATAAAAAGTTCATAAATAATTCCTGAAGTCATGAATACAGTCTGTATGTAGTGCAGTTTAACCAGTTCTTTCTATGATACAGTGATGAGACTTCCACCCGGCAGTAATTTCTATCACCACGTGTTGGTAAAAACTCCCCTTTGGGGATACACTCACCAGAGCAAAGAAAGATTTAGGCATATCAATCAAAAAACCAATGCACACTGCAACATCTTTAGTCCATCCGCCTTTCCTCCTCCTGCATACATCAGAGTGGTTCCTCTCCCATAATATCCAGCATAGAAGAAACAAAATATAGCGGATAGCGTAGTACAGTTTGGAAAAAATGGGTTTTTATTTCAGCTTCCCATATCCCCCCAAGTAAAATATGCGTACCAGAATACAATTAGTAAATGACTTTGTGTAAAAGTAAAACAGCACTCTGCCTGTAAAGTTTCCGTCCGCCGGAAACCACGCCGAAAGACCGCTGTGTAGAGAATCCCCTTACACTTCCTGGTGTCTCGGCCGGCTGGAGCGCACTCTGGAAAGCAACACGTCACTTCCTGCGAGGCCACGCAGGAAGTGACGTGTTGCGTTCCAGAGTGCGCTCCAGCCGGCCGAGACACCAGGAAGTCTCATCACTGTATCATAGAAAGAACTGGTTAAACTGCACTACGTACAGACTGTATTCATGACTTCAGGAATTATTTATGAACTTTTTATTTGAAGTTTTTAGCGCTGCTGCGATATTTTGAAGAGATAGCACCCATATAAGGGTGTGTTGGGACTAATTTTAGATATCGCCGTATCATCAAATTAAAAACATTGTCAATTCTAAAGTGAATCTGCAAAGCAAATGGCGGCTGAAGGTATTCAATGTGTCTGCACACCAGATGGGCTCCCAAATTACCGATTAAAACTGATGACGCACCTCCTGACAGCAACTAAGCAAATGATTGCAAAAGCCTGGTTGTCTAATACTCTCATTAAAGCTAATAACAGAATGCATAACACGTTTACCGCTGAGAAATTGACAGCTAAAATTACTGATTCATTGCCCAAATTTAAGAAAATCTGGGACCCCTGGGTATTCAATTCTTTAAATGTCAATGTGAATGTCAATCAATGACTGGTTGGACCTCTGAAGATTCTAACATTCCCAAAATGTTGACAAAGCTAGCAGATGTCCTGGGCAAAACCCTAAGGGGCTCAACCCGTGCCCCTCCCCTTTTTCCTCCCTACCTTAGTCTTCCCATACCTGTTCTCAATTTAAAAAGTTGTTGAATCTAAACTGTTTAGGTCACAAGGGTCTCAAACTGATGGCCCTCCAGCTGTTGCAAAATAGACATGCGCAATTTGTTTAGTTCCGAATTCGTTTATTGATAAAATTCGTTAATTCCGAAATCTCAGAATCTCTAAATTTTTAATTCGAATTTCCGAAAATTAAAAATTTTGAATTTCCGAAAATTAAAAATTTTGAATTTCCGAAAATTAAAAATTTTGAATTTCTGAAAATGAAAAATTTCGGATTTCCCAAAATAAAAAATTTCGGAAATTCTGAATTTTGGAAATTGGAAAATTCGACATTTCGGAAATTGAAAAATTCGGAAATTCAGAGATTTCGGAATTAACGAATTTGTCAAAAAACTGATTTAGAACTTAACGAATTGCACATGTCTATTTTGCAACAGCTGGAGGGCCATCGGTTTGAGACCCTTGTGACCTAAACAGTTTGGATTCAACAACTTTTTTCTAATTTCAAAAATTCTAAATTCGGAAATTCGAAAATAGGAAATTTGAAAATGCAAAATTTCATAAATTTAAAAATTCGAAAATTTGGAAATTTGAAAATCCAAAAATAAGAATGAAAATCTGAAAATTCAAAAGAATGAAGATCTGAAAATTCAAAAACCTGAAAATCTGAAATATTAACGAAATAATAATAAATATTAAAATTATAGGTATTGGAATTTCCTTTCAAATTTGTCTGTTAGTGAACGTAACGAATACAAATCTATCCAAGGTTACGAATTATCAGAAATAACGAATGCCGTATCTAAACAAATGGAGCGTAATGATCTAATAATAATAAATAACAATAATAATAATAAAACCTTTTTAATATTATTATTTATTATTAATTTGTTCCATTCCATTTGTTTATATGCAGCATTTATTATTTTGGATAAATTTGTATTCGTTACGTTACGTAACAAACGTTAATTAGCTATGGAAGCCAGCAGTCTCCCAGTGCTCTCAATGGGGCTGCTTCTTGCCGCGAATCATAGGAACCCCCCCAACTGGGGTTGGTTCTCGCTCCTAATCGTAGTGTGGGTACATTCGCAGGTGCCACCTGCCTATATTCAGGAGAGTACAAAGTTAGCCAGGGCCTACAAAAATTATGTTTAGAGTCCCCCAACTAAGCTATAACAACCATTATCTTCAGAAATAAGGACTGATGAGACCTGGAGAATAACACATGGCCAAAAATAAGGCAAGTAACAAACACGTTATAAGCCTGTAATATGTAAGATAAATAATCTTTGAGAAAATGCTTGCTTCATGAAAAAAGAAACAATTCCACGTGAAAATTATATTTATCTTCCTGAACTGAACATTTTTAGGAGAACATTATGCAACAAAATGACAAACTCATCTATCTTAGTGAATCGAGACTCTGTTTTTCAGAGAAGGTAATAGAATACTTGTAGAATCCATGTAACAAGATATACTTACACCAATGTAAAAGGGTTTTAAATGTCCCTGGTACATTGTAGTCAGTGTAAATTCCCCTGTTACAGTGTCAGTCATTGAATATGCAACTGTTACATCAGTAGATGGTGCAAATGCCCCTATTACATCGGTGGTTAGTATTCATTTGCCTGTTACACTGATGGTCACTGTAAACTCCCCTCTTACCTTGGAGGTTAGTATTAATTTCCTACATTGGTAGTTAGTGTAAATATCTTTATTCTGTATTATCTTTATTATATTGGTGTTCTGTGGCAGATGGACCCTTTTGCACTGGTGGTCATTGAAGCACCCACAGCCATTTAGGTTTAGAGGGTGTCATTGGTTGGGCCTTCATTGTTTGGTGGTCAGTGGTTAATTAGCTAAAACAAGAGCTCCTGTGGAAAGACTTGTTGATTTTGGCACCCTCTGTGCAGGAGTAACAAGGGTACCATTAGGCACTGGCTACAGATGCATAACCCAGCCAGTCACCGAAAAGTACCCTGACTGTCATTGGAAACTGAGGTTCTAAGGCCTGTTACAGATGGGGCAGCCCCTACCTGTAACTGACCCTAGAACTATAGAGACTATTGAGCTCCTGCACAGAGTGCACAGCTGATATATCCACCACCTTGTGTTCCTATCTTTTAATGTTTCATCCCCTCTGCCTTCTCTGAACTTCTTCCTTTAGTGCCCCTACAATATTATTCGCTTAGTCTTTCCTGTACTCCTTTCCATAGAGTCCCAATGGCATTATTATCTTTGTCTTGCATGCACTCCTTCCTATCCTTTTATTACTTTACAGTAGGGGTCCCCAGACTTTTTACAGAGGGCAATTTACTGTCCATCAATGCTGCCCTGATTCAGTAATCAGTGGAAGGAATGGTGCCCTGTATCAGTGGTCAATAGGGAGATTGCTGCCCTGTATCTGTGATCAGTGGGGGGGATCGCTGCCCTGTGTCAGTGATCAGTTGGAGAAATGGTGCCCTGCATCATGGGCCAGTGGGAGGAATGGTGACCCTGGATCAGTGGTCAGTGGAAGGAATGGTGACCCTGTGGCAATGTTTAGAATGGTGCCCCTGTGTCAGTGGAGTAATAAATGCCTCGGCTTCAGTGGTTAGTCAAAGTATTAATGTCCCTGCATCAGTGGGCAGTGGGAATAATAAATGCTTCTGTGGCAGTGGTCAGAATGGTGCCCCTGAAAAAATTGGAATAAGTTCCCCCTGGGGTTTTTAGGCAGCAATAAAGAACCGTGGGTTGATGAAATCAAAGTCATTTATTGTGTATTTTACATTTTATCCAAAAAGCGAAAAAATGTAATTAATAACTTTTAATTTGAGCTCTGGTTTACATAGCACAAACAATTCAACACATGAAAGTACATGCAATATTAGAATGGTGCCCCTGTGGCAGTGGGAATGAATGGTATCCCCGTGGTAGTGGTCAGAATGGTGCCCCGTGGTAGCATTTAGTGGGAAGTATGGTGCTCCTCTCTTTCACTAGGGATGAATGCTGCATAGGGTGCCTTTGCTGGTGAAATACTGCAAGGAAAATATAAAAAACTGAATATTTGCTTGCACGTGATTGGATGATGGAAGTTTGAAGAGCTTCTCTTAATTCACTAAGCTCTGGAGCAACTGCACTTGCAGAGGGCAACTGCACTTGCAAAGTCAACAGTCCAATTTGCCTTTAGTAAATCAACCCATTATTTTCTTCCCTGTTAAAGCAATTCACTGTACATCTCTGCACAGCCTTTCCACCAAAATCTTTCACGCCTGATCTTACTCTGAACACACTCTGTGGTCCCATTCATTTCATAGGTGAGCCATACTTGTTGCACCTGTTCAGGGGAGTACAAGCCACTCCTAGGAAAAAAAGGGGCCATGGTCTGCACATGCAGGAAGTAGAGAACCTGACATATTTGACCAGGCATACTGCACGTGTATAAGATTTACATTTTTGGTGTGATTTTTTTTTTTTGCCCACCTAACTGAATTCTAGAGAAAGAACACTTATGAAATGTATTAGGCTAATTTTTATTCACTTCAGGTTTACTTTAAAGTGGTTGTAAAGGTTGAAGGTTTTTTACCTTGACGCTTTCTCTGCATTCCCCTGAATCCCCCTGCTTCCCCCAAATACTTACCTGAGCCCAATCTTGGTTGAGTGGCACTGCTCTCTCAATCCCTCCTCACTGGACTCAGTGAGAGCAGGGGAAGCCATTGCTGTCAATCAAATCCAGTGACGAGGGAGAAGGGGCAGGGCTGAGAGGCACTGTGTATCTAAATAGACACACACACTGCAGCTTGGGATTGAGCCCACTTGCGTGCCCCCCCCCCCCTAGCAAGCGGTTAGCTAGGGGGGTTACTTGAAGGCAGGGAGAGCCAGGAGCGCTGGTCGGAGACCCCAGAAGAGGAGAATCAGGGCTGCCAGTGGCAGAACTACTGCCATAGCGACCTATGCGGGCGCTATGGGGCCCGCAGCCGAGTGGGGCCCGTAAGTCAGCAACATACAACATTTTGCTATGGGGCCCTGTGATTTCTAGTTACGCCCCTGAGTGCTGCTCTGTGCAAAACAATTGCACAGAGCAGGTAAGCATAAGAAAGAAAAAAAAAAAAGATCCTTTCCAATCACTTGAAGACTAGCTACAATCAAAAATGTCCTTTTTGATTTGGACAGAGTGGGGGAAAATCTTTAAACATCTCTCATGCGTTTAATTCCAGTCTGTGTACTCAATTGAACAGTGACGGCCCGTCCATTAGGGGTGCCTGGGCGCTGCCCCCCCCCCCATCCATGCATCCGGCCCCAAATCTAAAATCTAAATGCAGGGAGCCGGACGCATGGATTTCAATGGGGGTTTTTTTTTTAAAGCACAAATCATGAGGCTCTAATTGGCTTAAAAAAAGGGTGGGCTCGGGGCGCAGAGCACTGTCACTTGTGTGACAATAGCGAATTAATATTATCTATTGTCTTCCTGATTCTCCTCCCGGCCAATCAGGAAGCAGTTCCTGAGACCCAATTGGCCAGGGAGTCTTAGGACTCCCAGCCAATCGGGTCTCAGTCAGGACTCACTTCCTGTTTAGCCTGGAGGAGAAGCGATGGCCCCGGAGTGATGAGCTGTAGCCTGGATCCATGTCTGCTTGATCTGCCTCCTTCCTAAGGTAAGGTCTCAAGGTCTCAATGGTGTTACCAATACACACAGTGAGGGGAAATCTCTACAGCAGCGTCACAGACTGCAATAAAATTCTTATCCTGAAAACATGACCTGTTGGAAATACTTGAGGACTGGAGTTGAGAAACATTGCTCTAGACCAGTGGTTCTCAACTCTGTCCTCAAGTACTCCCAACAGGCCATGTTTGCAGGTTTACCTTTATCTTGCACAGGTGCTTTAAATCAGAATCAATGGCTTGGTATTTTGGGCAGCTATTTTATCTAAAGCCCCATACACACGCGCGGATTATCCGTGGACCAGGTCCATCGGATCATGTCCGTCGTACTTTGTCCGATGTTGGTTTTGCGTACACACGGTCGGACAAAGTTGTCGGAAAATCCGATCATTCTGAACGTGGTGACGTTTGTTGCCTACGACGGGACTACGTAAAGGCTAGTAGCCAATAGCTTTGGTCTTGTAATGTGATCTGAGCATGCGTAGCACTTTGTCCGTCGGAATTCGCTACACACGATCGGATTTGGTGTGATCGGACTTTGTTGTCAAAAAATCTATCCAGCAGGAGATAGGACTTTGTCCGTCGGACAATCCGATGGAAACTGTCTGATGGTGCCTACACACGGTCGGAATTTCCGACAACATTGTCTGATAGGACAGAATCCATCGGAAAATCCGACCGTGTGTATGGGGCTTTAGAGAAATTCCCAAAACATGGCCTGTTGGGGGCATTTGAGGACAGGGTTGAGAACCACTGCTCTAGACAAGTCTTGTAGGTGAGCAAGGGTGGAAGCAAGCATGGGGGAGGTGATGAGCTAAGGAACAAGAGGCCCTAGGAGCAGAAGAGTGGCCTTGTACATTGTTAATATTTTGAACTGATATTATTTTTAATATTTTGAACTGCATACGTTGGGCTAGCCAAAACCAGTGGAAGGTGGATAAGTCTAGTAGCAGCATTCATGACAGACTAAAGGGGGATGGGTGGAGAATGACAGTATGATAGCCAGACATTTAGTACTTTCAGAAGGAAACGTCAGCAGTGGCAGTGTTTTGCCTCTCCAAACTAAGCACTACAAGTGTGATCTCTATAACCAGGGCTCAAGTCCTGTGGAAATGCATGGGAAGTGAGTTCCTGTACTTTTTCCACAACAGGAACTCAGTTCCCTTTAGCAGCTGTGTCCTGCAAGACTTTGAAGTATGCAAGCTGTGTGGCAGGTGCTACACCAGCAGCCGCTAACAGAGCTTGCAATAGTAAGTGACACACACCAGGGGTGGACTGACCATTCAGGCATTGCCAGTAGGGGGCCCCATGACAGCTTCTACTTCGATCTACCTGTCAATCACAGCTAGCTGACAGGTAGATCAGGTCCCTGCTGCTGAGAGATTGTGTTTACTCAGACCTCTCGTGATGCGCTCCTTCCTGCCGGCCCCTCCTGATTTTCTGTCTCCTCATCCTCCCCCCCCCCCCCAGTCTCCTGCATACTTGCTCTGTGTGTCCCGCTGAATCCCCCCCTCCTCTATCTTCAGTGCCATATGATGAGAGAACCAGAGGAGGAGCACAGCTATTCTGCTCACAGGACATGCAGGGAGAGAGGTGAGCTGAGGGAGGAACATCAGTTTGGGGTGGTAAGCTGAGCACAATACCTGGCAAAGTTTAATGCCAGGAGGGAAGTTTATGTGGAAATATGTGAAGGGTTGGAATAGCAGCGAGTATGTGTTGGAGCCCTGCAGATTTTTCAGCTCCCCCAAGCTAACATACATCTCCTAAGCAGGAAGACTTCACTATGTCCCCAAGCATTCTGTCCAGATAATGTGCAGTTAATTTATGACCTTTCCGTTTAACCCGGTGTTATCCAAACTCTGTTCAATGAAAAGTGTAAACTCACCACATAAACACTCTATATACACAATAAAATTCCCCAATAAAGATCAGAACATGATGTTCACATTTGCATGGAAGCACAATTGAATGAATGCTGATTATTTAGAGAATTACCGTATTTATGTTTATTGAGGATTGTTTTTTTTATGTACTAACAGTTAAGCTTCATACACACAATACGAAAATTGGATGAAAATACCACTTTTGAAGCGTTCGTGCATATGAGCGTATAATTTTTTTATTTTTTTTGGTGGGGGAGTGGATCTTGGGTGGGAGTTCCCATACTCTTCCTCCAGGACTTGACCCCTGTCTATAACTGATCCCGCTGTGACAAGATAGCTGTAAATTATGGTCTCTGTAAAATTAGCAGACAGTGTCCAGGGTGAACTATTAGCTCATGCATATATGTATAGGAAGGACTAGCACTAAGGCCCCTTTCACACTGGAGCGTTTTCAGGCGCTACAGCGCTAAAAATAGCGCCTGTACAGGAGGGAGGGCTTTCACACTGGAGCGGTGCGCTAGCAGGACGGTCAAAAAGTCCTGCTAGCAGCATCTTTTGAGCGGTGAAGGAGTGGTGTATTCACCGCTCCTATACCACTCCTACCCATTAAAATCAATGGGACACCGCAGTTTTAACCCTTTTTTTCGGCCACTAGCAGGGGTTAAAACCGCACCGCTAGCGGCGAATACCGCCGCTAAAACAATGGTAAAGCAGCGCTAAATATAGCGATGCTTTACTGCCGACGCCGCTCCCGCCCCAGTGTGAAAGGGGCCTAAATGTCTCCCACCACCCTTCACAGCATAAATTGTCTTCTTCCCTAATTCTCCAAACCCCCTACCCCGCCAAACCTTTCGCTCCAGCACAAAGTCTCTTACCCCCAAATCCCACCACAAATCAACGACTCCCCCCCCCAAATCACCCCTCCTCAGCACAGATCCTCTTCCCCCTCACCCAGAACAAATCCTCTCCCCGCGCATATCCCACCTCCCAGCACAAATTATGTTCCCCCATATTCCTTCTCCTAGCACAAATCCTCTCATCCCCCAACCCCCCCCCCCCTCCTGGCATTAACCCCCCCCCCTCCTTTTTCCCCAGCACAAATTCCTTCCTCCCACGCCCCCACACTAATCCTCTCATTCCCATATCCTTCCTCCAAGCACAAATTCTCTCATCCCCAATCCCCAGCACAAATTCTCTCCTCCCCCATATCCGCCCTAGGCCCATGTCTTCTGCCATCCTAATCCCCCCCCCCCCAGCCAGAACAAATCAAAAATCCCCCCCAAACCCGGGCAAAACCCCCCAAAAAGCACACCCATTACCAAAATCTCCAAACCTACAAAAAAACCCCCCACCAAACCCCAAACAAAAACACCAAAAAAAAAAACCCCAAAAAAACCCCAAAACCCCCAACACCCCCCCCAAGGAAACCGTCCCCCAAACTTTAAAAACACCAAAATAACCAAAATGGCCCAAAAAAAAAACCCAATTTCCCAAATTTTAAAACCCACCAAAGGGAAAAAAATCAAAACGGGATAACCTGCTTCCCCAAAAAAATTTTAAAAACCCCCCAAACCCTAAACCCCGACCCCCCCGAGGGTTTCAAAGCCCAAAAACAATTTGCGCAAAACCCCAACAAAATTTTAGCAAAAAATTTTTTTCCCCTAGGGGGGGGGGCAACCCAACACCAAACCAAATTTGGGGGACAAAAAAGGAAGGGCGGGGGCCTTTAACAAAAATAATTCCCCCCCCCCTTTTTGCCCCCCAGCCAAAACCCAAATTATTAGCCCCTCCAAATCCTTCCCCCGGGTCAACCACTTCCTTTAAATCTCAAATCCCACAAAGGGCCCTACCCCCCCAAACCCCTTTACCCGATCAAAACCCCCTAAACCTTTTCCCCAAACCCCCCCCTAATGAGGAGATTTAGGCTTTTTAAGTTTCCATTTATTGCCCCGTCAATTTCCCCCAAGCCTGTTGCCCGTTAATAAAACCAAAATTAAAAAATTTACACTCAATTGGCAAATACCTGTTCAATATTTTTCCCTCAAAACCTTGGTTCCCCCCAAAAAGGGAATTTTTGCCGGCAGGGCCTTCTGGTTTTGTGCCCGTGGAGGGCCGCCAAAGAAACCCCCGAACCCAAAGGGTTTTTAATGGAAAAAAACCCAAAAGAAAAAAAATTTTCATTTGTTTCCAAAGAAACCCCAATTTTGGGAAATCCAAAACCAAATTTCCCCCCTTTTTGCCGAGGGTTCCCAAAAAAAAATGAGGAACTGCCTTTAAAACCCTTTTTTAAAAACCGACCTTTTGGGGGTGTATTTGTCCCCCCTTTTCATTTTTTTACCTGGCCCCAATCCCCCTTTTTGGAGCCCCCCCCCTTAACCTTTTTAAAAAATTTAACCCTTGGCTAACCCTGAAAAAACCTGGGGTTTTTGTTCCCACTCTTCCTCCTCCCCTCCCCCCCATCAGGCTTGTGCTTTGGTACCCTCAAAAAATTTTTTTAAACAATCCTCCTTTGAAAAGTTTAAAGGGAGAGGTAAAGGGGGTGGGGGTTTTTAAAAAAAATTTTGGCTATCCAATTTTTAAGGGCCCACCCCCCCCTTGGATATGGACCACCCCCCTTCCCCCTTCCTTGTTCCCAGGGGATTTTGGCCCCTCCCCCTATAATGTTAGGGCAAAAGGGAACGGGGAAGGGTGCCCCTAAGGAAAAAAGGTTTGTCCTTTTTTTGGGGCCCCCCCGGGGAAAATTCCCCCTACCGTTCCCTTCCAAAAAGGGGTAAAAAAAAGAAACAACGTGGGAAAAAGGGAAAAGGGGTTTTTTTCCTTTTTTTACCCTTCGGGAAAGGGCCAAGGATGGACCCTAGCACATTATTCCCTTACCTGAAAGGGGGAAACCCAAATTGAAGTCACCCCCTTTGCACCCCGGGTTTTCCCCCGCCATGAAATCCCGGAACCCGGAAAATTTCGGCGGGAACCAAAAGTGAGAATTTTGAAAAACCCTTTTAAGGGGGCGTAATTTAATCGCCCCAACCCGGATTTCCCTGTTTCTTCAGAAAAAAAATTGGGGCCTTTGAATAAAACCATAAGTTTTTAAAATATATATAACAAAAATGGGAAACACTTCCTTTTTTTCAAATTTTAAAATTAAAAAGCCCTTTTTTGATAAAAATTTTTAAAAAAGGGCTTAAATGCAAGAAACAAGTTTAAAAGAAAGTAAACCCAAAACCCCCAAAAAATAAAATTTAAAAAAAAATAATAAAATTTTAAAAATAACAAACCCCCCTGTAAAAAAAATTTAAGGTTTTTGTTTTTTTTCCCAAAATGGCAAGGAACCCAAAATCCCCAAAAACAAATTTTTTCCCCCTTTAAAAAGGCCTTTGTTCCGCAAAAAAAAAGGAGGGGCATTTGCATGGGGTTTCCCTGTTCTTGGCTTGTTTTTGGTTTACCCGTTGGGTATCCTATGTTCCCGTCCCCCTTTAAATTGGGGGCCTTGTTTGTTAAGGCTTAGAAACCCTTTAAGGATCTTTTAAAGGGTTTTTTTTGTTTTTTAAAAAAAATAAAAGGCCCCCCCCTTGGTTAAAATTTTTTAATTTCAATAAACATCTCCCATATTATAAAATTTAAATTCTGGGGAATGGTTCCTAAAAAAAAAGCCACTATTAAAAACCCTTTTTTCAAAACCCAATTTTATTTTAAATGAAACCCCCCGGTTTTTTCCCCCTTTTTTCCCCCCTGAAACCCGGGGAAAATTAAAGGCCCCTTTCCCCCATTCTGCAATCAAAAAAAAACGGGGTTTCCCCCCGTGGGGGTTTAAAGGGAAAATGAATAAGGAAAAACCCTTTATTTTTAATAAAGCACACAAAATTCAAAAAACAAGTATAATTTCAAAAAAATGTGGTTTAAAAATAACCCAAAAGGGCAAAAAATTTTTTAAAACCCTGGGGACTTTATTTTTTCTTTTTACCTTTAAAAAAGGGGCATTAAAAGTGCTGTACAAATACAAACACATTTAAAAAATTAAACCAAAACCGAAAAGGAAAGCCTTCCAATAAATGTTCTCCCCAATATTTTAGGTTTGCAATAAGTCTTGCATTTTCCAAAAAAAGGAAAATGTGGAGCAAAAAAAGGGAAGGCAAAGGGTTCTAAAAAGGGAAGGGCAACCCCCCCGGCTTTCCCAGGGCCTAAGTTATTTAAAAAGGTTTAAATTTTTCCCCCCCCGGGGGAATCCCTTTTGGGGGGCCCCGGAATTTTTTTTTTTGGGCCAAAAGGTCCTTGGAAACAATTTTTTGTTTTGGAAAATTATTCCCGCCCACTTTAAAGTCCCGGGGAAAAATTCCCCCTTAATGTGTTTCCCAATTTTTTAAAAAAACCGCCCTCAAAGCAAGTCCCAAATTTTAAGTCCAAACAAAGGGGAAACCAAAAACCCCCTATAAATAAATTTAAAAAAAAAAAAAATTAAAAAAAAATAAACCCTACAATTAAAGGCAAGAAGGCCCTTTCCGGAGGTGGGTACAAGAGGCCCCCCCCCCTTAAAATACCCCCAATCAAAATTTTGGAAATTTCCTTGGGTTACCCCAAAGCAAAAATTTTTTCCCCTTTAAAAATCTTTCCCCGGAAAAACCCCGGGGGTTTGGGTTTTCCATGGGCCTTGTGTTTGGGTTTTTTTGGGGGCCCCCAGATCCCCCGGGTACCCTTTTTAAATGGGTTTTTGGTAGGGAACTTGTTTTATCACCCCCTTTAAAAAGTAAAGTAAAAAAAAAAAAACCCCCAAATTTTAAAAACCCCCTATTATTAGTTTTTTTCCCTTTGGGGGCCTTCCCGGGGCCCCCTTATTTAACCAAACAATTTTTACCAGGTGGAACCCGGTAATTTCCTAAACCCCCCCGAAGGGGGCCTTTTTCCCCTTTTGTTTTCCTGTTTCCCCTTCTTTTTTTTTGAAAAAGGCCGGCGTGTTTTCCCCCGGGGGCCTTCCAAATTTTTAAACATTTTGGTTCCCCTTCCCTTTTTTATGATCCCCGATTTTTCCCCGGAAAGAACCCCCTGCGTGGGGTTTTAAGGGTTTGGGGGTAATGTTTCAATGGACCCCGGCCCCCGGCGATGGCACATTCCCTCCCCCGGAACCCTTTAGGATTCCGGGAAAATTAACTCAAAAGGAAGCAAAAAAAACTTTTTTAAAAAAAGGCACCCCTTCTTAAAAACAGGAAAAAAATTTTTGGGGAAACCCAGACCCCCATGAGCCCCCCCGTACAAAATAGCAACCCCCCCACTTTAAAGGGGGGAAATCCCCAAAACCCCCAAAAAGGAAAAGGCCCCCGCTTCCAAAAAATATATTTTCAAAATTTTTTTTTTTTTACTTTCATATAATTGGGGAACATAATGCCCCCCTTTTTCCCAAAAGGTTTGGGGGGGGGAGCCCCCTTAATAAAAGGGGGCCCCCAAATTCCCCCCCCCCTAACCCGAAAACAACCCCGGGGGGGAAATGGGGCCCTAAGTTCCCAACGGGGAAATCCCCCTTTTTGGGGGGCCGGGGGACTTTTTGGGACCCCCCAAAGGGCCCCCGGGGGAAAACCCCAAAAAAGGGGGGGGGTTTTAAAATTACCCCCCTTTGGGGTCCGGCGGACTGGATTAAAAGGGGCCCCCCCGGATTTTTGGGGGGGAACCCCCCGCCGTTTTCGGCGGGGGTTCCCCCTTTAAAAAATGACTTAGGTTAGTGCGCGGCGGAAAATTCCCCCGCTAGCTCCCAACCTGGAGGATTTAAAAAAAGGGGCTCCCCAAGCCGAAAAAAACCCCCGGCGGGGGGTTTCCCCCCAAATCCCAAATCAAAAACCCTTAAAACCCGGGGCCGCAGGCCTTGGCCGGGCCCGGCAAAGGTTTGGGACCCCCAAGAAAAAACGCCCCCCCCCTCCCCACCCAACCACCGGTCGCCCCAAACCTGGGGTTTTTTCCCCTGGGGGGAAAGGGGGCCCCCGCTGCTGCCCCCCAAAAACCCCTTTCCCCATTTTATAAAACAAAAGGCCCCTTTGCAAACCCTGGCCTTTGTTGGGGGGTTTTTTCCCCAATTAAACTTGAGAAAAAAAAGGGGGGACCAACCCCCCCCCCACCCAAAGGAATGGGGAAAGGGTTCCCATTTGGGGGACCCCCTACCCTTTAAAAGGGTAAAAGTAAAAAAAAAAAAAACCCCCCCTTGGAAAAAAAAATAGTTATGCAAAATGCTCCTTGGTTTCTTCCGGTCGGGCCCCCCCGCCGGGCCCCTCTTGCCTTTCCGCTTCCCCCTTTTCCCCGGAAATGACCCTTTTTGGGTTTCCCCCCCCCTGTCGGCCGGGCCCTCGTCCCCTTGGGGGCTTCCGGGTCCCCCGGGGGTTTCCCACCCCGTTCTTGCGGCCCGGCCCTTGTCCCCCGGGGGGCCCCGGCGCCGGGGCCTTTTTTTTTCCCTTCCCTTTTGGGGTTTTCTTCCCTTCCGGAAGTTAATCCAGGCCCCTTCTGGGTTAAATGGCCCCGAGCCAACCCTTGCCAGGGGTTTAAAAGGACTGGGGACCCGGCCATTTTTTTCTCATTTTCCTTTGACCCCCCCGCCCCCCTTGCATTTCCCTTTTTCCCCAAAAAGAGCCGGGCGCTCTCTGGGCTTTCCCAAAAAAAAGCGTTTTTAAAAAAAAAAAAATATTTTTAAAACAAAAAAAAATACCCCGAAAAAAAGGGGACCCCGGGCCGGGAAAATTCGCCCCAAAGGAAAAAAAACCCCCCAAAAACCCCCAAAAAGAAGGGCGGCAGGACCCCCCAAAAAGGGGGGTTTGAAAGGCCTTTTTTTTTTACTTTGGGGGGACGGTTTTTTTTAAAAAGGGGAGGGGTTGGGGGGGACCCCCAAACGGAAAAGGGCCCCGGCGGTTTCAATTTTAAACTATTTTTAAAAATGTTGATTTTTCTTTTAAACCTTTTCAAAGGGGTTAAATTGGGGGGGAAATGGGAAACTTTCCCCCGTGTGGGGGGGGGACTGACCCCCATAAAAGGGGGGTCCCAGATAGAATTAACCCCCCTCCCCCAGAACCCCCTGACAACCCCAAATCCGGGGGTCTGGAAGGGCCCGGTCCTCATCCCCTTGGGGGCTAGGTGCCCCCCGTTTGGGGTGGGGGGGCCGCACCCCCCCCCCCCCCCCCCATTTAGGGAAAACCCTTTCGGTTAGAGGGGGGGGCCCCCGTTTTTTTCCCCCCCCTTTTTCCCGGCCCCACTGGTTCCCCGGAAAAAATCTAAAAAAAATGGATTTTTGGGGGGAAAAAAACCCCCACCCCGTTTTACCTTTAAGCCCCCTTTAAATTTTTCCAATTCCCAGCTTTTTGGGCTAAAACGGCCCGCGGCCTTTAACCTGCCTTTTTGCTGGTATTTTTAAAAAAAAAAAAGTTCCTAAAAAAGGAACGACTTTTTTTTCCGTTGTCAAGTTTTCCCTTCAATTTTTAAAATTTGCGGCTTTTGGCCCGGTTTTTTCCCCCTAAGAAATCCGGGTTTTGGAAAAAATTTTCCACGAGCCCTTTTAAATCCGCCCCATTTTTTGCTTGGCTTGGGGGCCGAAAGTTGACGAATGTACCGCCTTTTAAAAATAAGTAAAAACTTTTCCAAAAAGGAAAACCCCACACATTTTTTCTAAAACAGCAAACCCGAAACCCAGCCCCAGGCATGGCCCGGAAGGGAAAATGCAGAAAATTTTACCCCCTTTAAAAACCGCCAAAATTTTGGGGTTTAAAAAGGGACCCACCAGGGGGTCAATTTTAAAAATGTGGTTTTGTAAAAACCCCCAAAATAAAAGGCTTGAAGAAAAAAAATGGGGAATTTTTGGAAAACCACCGCCCCCCCAGGAGCCAAATCCAAGGCCGTGGAATTTGGGGAAATGGCCTTTTTCCCCCCAAAAAGGGTCCAAAATTCCAAACCCTTAAAAAGTTAAAACCCAAAAAAAAAAAAATTACAACCCTGGCCCCCAATGCAAAATTTAAAAAATAAAGAAAAAAAAAAATCCAAAACCTTTCCCCTTTTTTTTTTAAACTTTTTCCCCTTTTTTTTTTAAAAAAAAAAAGATAAAAAAAACACCCCCGGGGGACCCCCCTTTTTGTCCCCCTCCCCGGGGCCCCCATTTTTACCCCCCATTTCCCCCTCCGGTTTACGCGTTCCCCTGGGAAAAGGGGGGAGCCCCCAAAATTACGACCCTTTCCATTGGGGGCACGGGTTTCCGCCAATGAGGAATGGGGCGCGGGGGGGTTCCCTAAACAGGCCCCTTCCAGGGCGGGGCCCGGGGCCGGCCAAAAGGGGGCAATTGGCCCTATACAAAGCCCCTTTTTAAAATTAAAATTTTTTTAAAATTTTTTTAAAACCGGTAGGTTTAAAAAGGAAAAAATAATTTTTGCAAAAACAGGTTTTTGCCTAATCCCTTTCCCTTAAAAAAATTTTGGTGGGTTTTAAAAAAAGGGAAAAGGGTTTTCAACCCCTTTTTTTGACCCTTTAAATTTAATTTTTTCCCGCTCAAAGACCAGGCCAATTTTTTGGGCTAAACCAATTTTTTCGTTTTAAACGAAATTTTGGCACGGTTCCCAAACGAAAACCCTTTGGGGGGAACCCAAAAACAAAAATTGGGGGCAACCTTATTTCCCCCCCAAATAAAAAAAGCTTTCCTTTGGGGCTGAAAAATTTTTTTGGCCGTTTTTTTAATCCTTTTGGCCCCCTTTTAAAACAAAAAAGGGGACAATTTTGGGGGAAAAAAAAAAACAAATTTTTGCCCCTTTTTCCCTTTTAAAAAACCCAATTTTTTTATTAAAATCCAAAATTTTTCCTTCCAAGGGGGAAAAAGCCGATATTACTTCACATAATTTTTTGGGAAAAAAAATTTTTTTAAAAAACCAATAGGGTGGTTTTTTGAAAATTTTTAGGGCAAAAATGGTAAAAAGTTTTTTTTTTTGGCCCTTTTTATAATTTTTTTATAGGGGAATAGGGTGGCCCCTGGCCGGATTTTTTATTTAAAACTTTTCCGACCAAAATTTGGCCGGCCCCCAATTCCGGGAAACAAAATTTACCATTTTTGGGTTTTTGATTTGGCCAAAAAACCCAAAACCCCACCCCGGTTTTCCCCCATTTAAAATGGCACCCTTACCGTAAAATGGGCTTTGGGAGGGAAGGGGAAAAACCTCACCGTCACATAGCCCCACCTCTTGGCCCAGCGATTTTGATAGACAGAACGCCGGTCCAATGCGGGAAATGTGACGTCATCAAAGGCGCCGGGCCAAGAGGTGGGGCTATGTGACGGTGAGCCCCGGGAACACAGGACAGGGCTTTGTGTCCCTTTTCTTAAAATTGGCTTCACTTTTTGTCACATAGCCAAACAGGAAGTGAGGGTAAAACCCTACCAACATCTTTCCTTGGGGACACATGGGTAAATCTAACTAGTGTCCCCATTAGGCAAATTGCACTCTAGCACTTTGTTATGTACACCCCACATTATTAGGTATTTTGGGGTTTAGTAAAGGCAAATCCACTCTGCGATACAAGTGTACTCGCTGTAAATCTGAGGGCAAGCATCTGGTGAAGATACTGTTTTTTTTTTTGTTGGCTTGGCCGGGCTGTACTGAAGTTCTACCTGGTCATAGGTGCAGTGAGGCGCCTGTGACAGGCTGAGAACCAGGCCTGGTTGGGCGTGTTAGGTACCAATCTTTCTCAGAGCCAATCAGTGGGTGCGCCTGGCCCAGCTGTGTATTCTGGGAAGGGGTATTTAAGATGCTGAAGTCACGTGCTTGGGGTTTCGGCTTGCTCTTTGATTCCTGGTTCCAGTCCGGACCAACCCCGTGAGATGTCCCGGACCCAGGAGTGTCTGCCATCCCCGTAAGCATGGTCACCCTGACCAGTCCCAGAGGCCCTCATGGTCTGGAGTTGGGATCGGTCCGTTCCCAGAGCCTCGGAACTGGCTAGTTTGAGGCCCAGTAACTGAAGAAGGATTCGGAGGTGTCTCGGTGTGCTCTCGGCATTGGAGAGACACGGCAACTCGTACAAGTGACCAGGGGAGGACTCTTCGGAGGAGGGCCAAGAAGCTGGCTGCTCGGTAAGAGCCTGGGAGCTGAGTTGTATGGACACCAGAGAATCCACATTTCTCACAGTATCGCCAAGAAGGCTGAGAGATCCAGGTACTGTGGGAAAGGTTCCTAACTTATCTTCAGTTACAATCTAGTCTGTGGCAGAGACTTTTCAAACTTTCCGGATCACATGTTGGCTGCTAAATCTATGGTTAGAGGTTTATCCAGCAGTGAAGCGCCCAGTTGCGAGTGGCTACTCTCTGGGCTATCTTAAGAGACATTCAATTGATGTCAGCAGTTCTAAGTGCCTGAGTTTTGTCACCCGTGCCCTCTATTCCCAATTAAAACTGTTATAGTTGGATACACTGGGTCACCTACAGTATCATTATCAAACAGAGATGATTGTATGAAGAGAACACAGTGGCTAAAAGTGGTTGTAAACCGCTGCACGTCTTTTTCTTTCTTACCTGTAAGGCAAAGGCATAATGTGCTAGTAGGCATCGCCTACTAGCACATTATGTGAAACTTACCTGAAAGCAAAGCCTTCGAGTGATGCAATGTCATCCCCCATATTGCTTCCAGGTTTGCAGACTCCAGCTCTGTGACTGTCCGGAGCCGCGATGATGTGCGCGCGGGAGCCAACAGTCACGGCAAAGGGTTCTGAAGGAACGTCACTGGTGGCTGTTCCTTCAGAGCGCATGCACAAGTGATGTCACTGGCTGCATGTACAGTATATATCTCCTAAATGGCGCACGTTTAAGAGATATTTACACTACCTATAGGTAAGCCTTATTATAGGCCTACCTATAGGTAACATTTAAAGATGGAAGTTTACTTCCTCGTAAACAACCACTTTAACTGTCCAAAGTTAATTGTCCCTTTAATGTGTTCAATTGTATAAACCAGTCTCTCAATGCAAGTACAATCTAAGTCAAAACAAAGTAAAACCAAAAACCATATAATAATATTAATAATAATAATAATAATAATAATAATAATAATAATATAACCATACTGTATATTGGCTTTTAATGTATTTGTGTTTATTTCTTCCTGAGGTTGGATACATGTAGGCACCGTTAAAATCCCATACACTATTTGATTTACTTGCTTACAAATGCGTAACTTTAGTTCCGCTTTAAAATCTTGGCCAGGGCACTATCTGCATGGAGTTTCCATGTTCTTGTGCTTGTGTGGTTTACTGTGGGTGCTCCAGTCAATAGGTTCCTGTCTAAATGGGCTCTTGTGTGTAGGGAACTTAGATTGTACACTCCTTGAAGATGTATATTATGTAAAGCATTATGTAAATTGTACATAAACAAATAAATAGAGCCCAGTGGGAGTTATAGTTTTTTACCACTAGATGGAGACATCTGACTATATTATAACTAATACAACTATACTAGGTGGACCACTGGAATTACACATATAAACTGAAGCTCTTTCTCATCTGAAATCACTTATTACCTTGACAATATCAGTTTTATTTGAAGATGAAACACTTGAAACAGTGTTTTTCTTCTTTAGAGCCTTACAACTGGAAACATTTTGGTCTCACATTCACCTATGTCAGTGACTCTATCAGATTTTATAAAAACGTGATGTTATCCCCACTTGCGTGGGAAGTTTTAAGTGGGGATAATGTTATATAGGAGACCTTCATTTTAGAGACCTGGCGATGTCATCACTAAATACATAAACTTTTGTATATCTTCAGATTATTGTGGTTAATTTAATATACTCAATAGCGAAGCAGAAAACTTTTGAAATTTCAATAGGGCACTACTTACTTATATTTATTTATTACATTTATTTTATAATTTTGTGTGTAACAGTTACCATTGTGCTCCGTACAAAATAGCAAGCAGCACTTAAAGCAGTACTAAATCCAAACCCAAAATTGGAATATATTGCAGCTTACCAATTCATTAGATGTGGTGGCTGCATTCATTTTATTTTTTTAGGCTTTGCATATATTGTACATAATGCTTTCCAAAACAGGTGTGAATGGAGCTTAAGTAAAGGTAAGGCTAATGCCGCGTACACACGAAGGGACTATCCCGCGGGATTATCCGCTGGACTGAAGTCCAGCGGATAATCCCCTCGTTTGTGGGCGCCGGCGGACTTTTTGGCGCCAAAGTCCGGCGGACCAAAGTTTTAAGTTTTGGTTTTAAAATTATCCGCCGGACTTGGCAGTCCGGCGGACAATCCCGCCGTTAGTAGGCTAGTCCGCCCGGACTTTTGAAATGAACGGACTTGCCGCTCATCGGCAAGTCCGTTCATTTAGCACGTGACTTCAGGTTACGTAGCTAGCGTAGGCAGTAAATGCCGCCGCGCTAGCTCCGTAAGCTGGCATGGATTTTAAAGGGACTCCCCACGCCGAAAAACGGCGTGGGGGTTCCCCCCAAATCCATGTCAGACCCTTATCCGAGCACGCAGCCTGGCCGGCCAGGAAATGGGTGGGGACGAACGAGCGCCCCCCCCCTCCTGACCCATACCAGGCCGCGTGCCCTCAACATGGGGGGTGCCCTGGGGAAAGGGGGGCCGTGCGGCTCCCCCACCCCAAAGCACCTTGTCCCCATGTTGATGAGGACAAGGGCCTCTTCCCGACAACCCTGGCCGTTGGTTGTCGGGGTCTGCGGGCGGGGGCTTATCGGAATCTGAGAGCCCCCTTTTATAAGGGGGCACTCAGATCCCGGCCCCCCACCCTATGTGAATGAGTATGGGGTACGATGTACCCCTACCCATTCACCTAAGGTGTAAAATGTAAAGTAAAAAAACACCCACACATTTTGAAAAAATAGTTTATTGCACTGCTCCGGGGGTCTTCTTCCGTCTTGGGGTCTTCTCGCCGGACTCCTCCCGCCATTTACCAAGCTCTTTTACCGAGCGGGTGAAGTCCGGCTACCTTCTTCGTCGTCACCGCCGTCGTCTGGGGGTCTCGATCCGCCTTCGGGGGTCTTCCGGGGTCTTCCGGGGGTCTCTTCTGTTCTTGCGGCGGTCGTCGTCTTCCGCGCCGCCGGCGCCGCCTTCTTCTTCTTGTCCTTCTTCTTGTTCTTCTTCTTCTTCCGATGTTGACCCGATGCTCTCTCTGCCCGGAATGCCAGAGCCGCGCTGCGCTGGGACTTATATAGGGACATGGGGACAGGGTCACATGCTCATGTCACATGGTGACCCCGCCCCCCTTGCGATGTCACAGTCCCAGCATCCTCCGGCAGCGCGGCTCTGGCATTCCGGGCAGAGAGAGCGTCGGGTCAACATCGGAAGAAGAAGAAGAACAAGACGAAGGACAAGAAGAAGAAGGCGACGCCGGCGGCGCGGAAGACGACGACCGCCGCAAGAACAGAAGAGACCCCCGGAAGACCCCGGAAGACCCCCGAAGGCGGATCGAGACCCCCAGACGACGGCGGTGACGACGAAGAAGGTAGCCGGACTTCCCCGCTCGGAGCTTGGTAAATGGCGGAGGAGTCCGGCGAGAAGACCCCCAAGACGGAAGAAGACCCCCGGAGCTGTGCAATAAACTATTTTTTCAAAAGTGTGGGTGTTTTTTTTACTTTACATTTTACACCTTAGGTGAATGGGTAGTGGGTACATCGTACCCCATACTCATTCACATAGGGTGGGGGGCCGGGATCTGAGTGCCCCCTTATAAAAGGGGGCTCTCAGATTCCGATAAGCCCCCGCCCGCAGACCCTGACAACCAACGGCCAGGGTTGTCGGGAAGAGGCCCTTGTCCTCATCAACATGGGGACAAGGTGCTTTGGGGTGGGGGGGCCGCACGGCCCCCCTTTCCCCAGGGCACCCCCCATGTTGAGGGCACGCGGCCTGGTACGGCTCAGGAGGGGGGGGCGCTCGTTCGTCCCCACCCCTTTCCTGGCCGGCCAGGCTGCGTGCTCGGATAAGGGTCTGACATGGATTTGGGGGGAACCCCCACGCCGTTTTTCGGCGTGGGGAGTCCCTTTAAATCCATGCCAGCTTATGGAGCTAGCGCGGCGGCATTTACTGCCTACTCTAGCTACGTAACCTGAAGTTACGTTCTAAATGAACGGACTGCTCCGTGTGTGGGCAAGTCCGTTCATTTTCAAAAAGTCCCGCGGACTTTTGGCCGGCGGATTATCCGCCGGAGAAGTCCGTGCGTGTGTGGGCAAGTCACACGCTTGGAAAGTCCAGCGGATTGTCCGCTGGACTTAGGTCCGCCGGCAAAAGTCTGCACGTGTGTACGCGGCATTAGTAAGTAAAACGTCTGTCACAGCAGACACACACACACATGTTGTTTGCTATATGTCTCATTCACACTGCAACCCAGCCTAGCATGCTGCAGGAAAATGCAGATATGCTACATTTTATCACAGCACAAATGGGCTAAATTGCACTACAGTGTCAATAAAGTGTGCGTTTTGTACCCTTCAAATAAAGCTTGCAGAAAAAAAATGAATCGCGCACCACACCGCCCCCCCAGAGCAGCCGACAATGCCGAATGGCCGGGAATTGTTCTGGCTCTCTGCATTGTGGTCTGACTTCACCCTTAAAGAGGAAGTAAAGCCTAAAAAAATAAAAATACACCCTGCAAGGCAAAGTCATAATGAGCTAGTATGCATAGCATACTTGCTCATTATGAATAACTTACCTGAGATCGAAGCCCTCCAAGCGACCCTCGTTCGCCTCCTCCGCTGTCCCCATCTACCCCAGAGTGACTTCTGGGTATCGCGGCTCTGTGACTGGCCGGAGCCACAATGACGTCACCCTGGCGCATGCGCATGGGTGCCGCCAGTGACGGCATGTTCGCCTTCACTAACAGCATGCTCAGTGCGCCTGAGCCGTTGTCTACGGCGGGGCATGCGCCGTAGACAGCGGTGCCCAGTTTTTGTAAAATATCTCCTTAACCGTGTAGGTTAAGGAGATATTTCTTGCACCTACAGGTAAGCCTTAATCTAGGCTTACATGTAGGTTAAAGTGGTCCCAGAGGGTTTACAACCACTTCAAACCTGGAATAATTGGCTGCTCAATGACCAGGCCATTTTTTGGGATACGGCACTGTGTCGCTTTAACAGACAATTGCACGGTCATGCGACACTGCACCCAAACAAAATTGACATCCTTTTTTCCCACAAATAGAGCTTTCTTTTGGTGCTGATCATCTCTGCGTTTTTTTTTCTTTTGCGCTATAAACAAAAAAGAGCGACAATTTTGAAAAAAAAAAAACATAATATTTTGAACTTTTTGCTGTAATAAATAGCCCAGATTTATTTTTTAAAATGCACATTTTTTCCTCAGTTTAGGCCGATATGTATTCTTCTACATATTTTTGGTAATAAAAATCGCAAAAAACCTATATTGATTGGTTTGCGCAAAAGTTCTAGCGTCTAAATAGGGGATAGATTTATGGCCTTTTTATAATTTTTTTTTACTAGTAATGGTGGCGATCTGCGATTTTTATTAAGACTGCGACATTATGGCGGACACATCGGACACTTTTGACACATTTTTGGGTCGATTGACAATTATACAGCGATCAGTGCTATAAAAATGCATTGATTACTGTATAAATGTCTTTGGCAGGGAAGGGGTTAACACTAGGGGGCGATTAAGGGGTTAACTGTGTTCGCTGTGTGTGTGTGTGGGAGGGGACTGACTATAGGAGATGAGGGATCGTGGTTCCCAGCTCATAGGAATTCACAATCTCTCTCTCCTCTCCTCACAGAACTGTTCTGCCTCTCGTGCCCACAATCGCTCTCTCGCGGCCGGCGGTCATCGCGACCGCCGGTCACGAGCATCGACTGCTATCCCGCTTGAAGGGACTGACGTATAGCCACGACGGTTCGTGGGATCAAAGGCCTCACTGAATCATCTCCCCCCCCCCCCCCATATTATGTATAATTTACCTTCGTTAGGTTTAGTGGCCCTTCAAGATTTTTTTTTCCTTCCACAGAAAAGGAAATCTTGAATTCTTAGCAACCCATTCTGTTCACAAAGGAAACTCACTCTAAAACATATATAGAAGGTTATTTTAGATATTGCATTTAGCAATACATAGAAACCACAAGATTCAATTTCACATTTCCTTCAAGCATAAATCAGTCGATCTATATCTTTCACACGCCCCTTGTAATGTTGTCACACATGTCCTCATGCCTTTTCTGGTGCTAACGCAGGACTCCTATGCTGGCCTTACACCGGTAGCATTTCAGACTGGAAATATTATTTAAAAAAAAATTACTTGTCCAATGATTTAATGGTAACTTTTGACTTTTTGTTCACGTACCATGTCTATGTCTCGATTTTCGTAGAACGAACTTTCGGATTAACTTTGACAAGGTCATGTGCATAAGACTAGTTACGATTTTTTCTCAACCTTAAGCAAATTCAGCTATTAGAAATGTATTAGTACCTATTCGATTTGACCCAAATGTTTAATCCTTGCCCTTCTATTTTTTTGCTTGCTTTGGCCGAAACCGATTGACGAATCGTCCTCCTTTAGCTCTTTGTTAATCGATCAAATGTTGTGAAAATGACAATTTACCAAGAAAATTGTGTAAAACCAGCTGTACACATTATTTTTTCTAACACAGTCAACTGACTCGTCAGCATTAAATCCTAGGTTTTTCTTGGCGCCTGGAAGGAACAAGTGCAGCAATTCTAGCCCCACTGCCAGGAACCTGTCAAAATCGATCACAGGCTTAAATAGGCAGCGGCTGGATGCTCTTTAGGGCAGTACTTACATTTAAGGCTGTAAGCGTTCAAGCAAATCATTCCTGTGTTGAAGGCATATGTCTCTGAATGCATAATAGAGCCCTAAATGTGAGTATTTCTAGGTAAAGGGTCCATTTTCTGCACTCTTCAGCCTGCCATAGATTCTTACAGGCTGCTGGATGGTGCACCTGTGCCTTCTAGGCACGTTAAAATAGCAGGAATCAACACTGATGAGCCAAACCATCTGTATACATATAGCCTTAAAATTCTAAAAGTGTTACTAAACCCAGGACCCTGCATTCACTATATCTGGTCTCCCACAGTACGCAGAACATCGAAATGCAATATTAGTAAATATAATCTGCTAAATACCTTTTCTTTTTTTAAAGCGGTGTTTCACCTAAAACAAATTTTTTTTAAAAGTCAGCAGCTAAAAAAAAGTAGCTAAAAAAAAGTACACTTACCCTCCCAGGGTGCCCGCGATGCCGGTCGTGGAGGCCGAGATGTCCCTCGGCGATCCGGTTCCAGCGCCGCCATCCTCAGTAAGGGAAACGGGCAGCGAGCGCTGCCCGTTTCCTACTGCGCATGCGCGAGTCGGCGCACGGCCTAATGCGCATGCGCGAGTCGATTTTGTGAATGGGGAACGCGTTGTGTTGTGGGACATAGTTCCCATAACACACCGCGCCCCATTCACTAGAAGGCGGCGCTCGGAGCAGAAGAGAGAACAGAGAACAACAGGAAGAGGCAGATTAGGACGATCTGCCTAGCAACAGCCATTTCTGGTAAGTAAATTTTTATTAACATTTTTTTAAAGTTTTTTATTTTTCAGGGTGGCCCTCCACTTTAACAAGGAAGCTAAATACCTTTTCTTATCAGCAGTATATAGCAGTCTTCTGACTTCTATCAGTTCCTAGTAAACCTTGTACACTGTAAAAAATATTGTGCTGGGTCTATTAAAAAATAGAATTAAGGCATCTATTTGCATCAGCTTTTTAAGTACTGTCAACTAAACTTAATTTTGTCTGACTCGTAAGACTTTTCATGTTTTCAACTTTGTTGTTTTAAGTAAAGCTAACTCAATTTTTTTCAGTTTATAAACGATAGTGTTTTAAGTTAGGAATACAGTGGCGGAACTACCGCCATAGCGACACACGCGGCCGCTATGGGGCCCGCAGCCGAGAGGGGCCCGTGGGAAGGAGGAGGAATGCATACTGCCGGGGGGCGAGCACCACCCGCACAGTCCCCCAGCCAGGGGAAGTGAGGAGAGAAGGAGGCGAGCTGTCCGTACAAGCAGAGAGCTGTAATAGCTTTCATTTGAATGTCCTGTGTGTGTTCCCGGGGGTCACCGTCACATAGCCCCACCTTTTGGCCCGGCGATAGACAGAACGCCGGCCCAATGCGGGACATGTGACGTCATCAAAGGCACCAGGCCAAGAGGTGGGGCTATATGACGGTGAGCCCCGGGAACACAGGACAGGGCTTTGTGTCCCTTTTCTTAAAATTGGCTTCACTTTTTGTCACATAGCCAAACAGGAAGTGAGGGTAAAACCCTAACATCATCTTTCCTTGGGGACACACGGGTAAATCTAACTAGTGTCCCCATTAGGCAAAATGCACTCTAGCACTTTGTTATGTACACCCCACATTATTAGGTATTTTGGGGTTTAGTAAAGGCAAATCCACTCTGCAATACAAGTGTACTCCCTGTAAATCTAGGGGCAAGCATCTGGTGAAGATACGTTTTTTTTTTTTTTTCCTTGCATGTCTCCCTCGGATCTCCAGCAACTGCATTTGTAGTGCAAAGTGGATTTGCCTTTAGGAAATAAACCCCAAAGTCCAAGATACCTAATTTGGGGTGTACAGAGCAAAATGCTAGAGTGCAATTTACCTAATGGGGAAGCTATTTAGATTGACCTGTGTGTCCCCTAGAAAAGACATTGGTAGGGTTTTACCCTCACTTCCTACTTGGCTATGTGACAGGAGAGTGTTAAAAAAATTTGAAGGAGAAAGTGGCAAAATTTTGGAGGTGTCTTAACCCTATCAGGGGTGCAGAAATCCCCAAAAACTGACAAGACTTCTAATACCTCTGCACTCTATCCCCAATTAAAAATAAGAAAGGATTTAATTTAGTTTAACTTTGCAAAGACACATTCTTAAGTTCAACTGTGATGCATGTCAATGGCCCATTTAGACCTTGTTTAATAGAAAATACCAGTTGTCTTTCACTAGAGACATTTGTTAGTCCAGTTCTGGAAATCTGCATTACTATTAATTTCCCTAAAAATTGGGTTCCTGCATCTAGATGCGTGACCTGTGTTTTTGAGATGCGCAACTGCTGTGTGCGCGGAGGTATGTACCCGTGGCACATATCTGGTTGCCGGAAGCGGTGGCCAGCACACAGGAATGACATCACGCCACCTACAGGAAGTTGCTTGTGCTGCTAATTTCTTCCCACCAGCATGCCCCGCTCACTGGAAGAGGAAGAGATGATCCTTATTTGCAAATTAAGAAAATTACAGTGGAACCTCGATTTGCGAGTAACACGGTTAACGAGCGTTCCGCAAAACTAGCACTGTATTTCTAAAAATCCTAACTTGGTTTGCGAGTGTTGTCTTGCAAAACGAGCAGTACCGCTTTTGGCCTGAGGTGAGAGGCGCCGGAGCCAAACAGCGCCTATCGTCGGCGTTCGGAAATGCACAGACAGTTCGGCTGACCTCGGAAAGGCTTGTGAACGGATACTTTGCAAGGTTTGCCGAGGTCAGCCGAAGTGTGCTCTGGCCTTTTCGGCCGTTTCCGAGGCTCTGTAACATTTACACAGTAATCAGTGCATTTTTATAGCACTGATCGCTATATAAATGACAATGGTCCCAAAATAGTGTCAAAAGTGTCCGATGTATCCGCCATAATGTCGCAGTCATGATAAAAATTGCAGATCGCCGCCATTACTAATAAAAAAATAATAATAATTAAAATGCCATAAATCTATCCCCTATTTTTAGATGCTATAACTTTTGCTCAAAACCAAAAATATGTAGAAGAATACATATTGGCCTAAACTGAGAAAGAAATTAGTTTTTTTTATATATTTTTGGGGGATATTTATTATAGCAAAAAGTAAAAAATATTGCTTTTTTTCAAAATTGTCGTTCTTTTTTTGTTTATAGCGCAAAAAATAAAAACCACAGAGGTGATCAAATACCACCAAAAGAAAGCTCTATTTGTGGTCAGGAAGGGGGTAAATCCTTCCGGAGCTGAAGTGGTTAACTACTACTTCAAAGCTAAAGTCCACTGTTTGTTGCAAGCATGGACTTTATTACAGTTTTTCCAGAAAGAATACTTATTCCTCAACCTGTTCATAATTTCTGTTTTTGGAGTATCCCAATCAATTCCCACAACTCTATCCAAGTTCTCCGGCTAGTGGGGAAGACCTGGACAGTATTCCTACCGTTTCTATGGGAGTACCATTACAGTTAATAGATCTAAATCAGCTCAAAACATTCCAGGTACATTGAAACAAAAAGTCTTTCTTTAGAATTTTCACAACAGTTTTTATTATTCACATAAAATTTATATTGTACAACCAAACATTTAATACAGAGAACACTCATGACATAGATTTTGTAGGGAATTCCGGGGGTTCCATCTGATCAGAACATGCATGGAGAGAGGGAGTCATTCTTTTTATCATTCTGCTGTTTTATATCATGTAAGCTTTAGCTATTGAGGTCTGTAAAAACAAAAATATGTAAATAAAAAAAACTGTATTTTTTGTTACTTGAATGTGACTTCTGGGATTTATTAAAGAGTGAGTGGATGGTTCCAAGTCAACAGGTGGCCATACTGTCTGAACAGACTGGGTCTAGGGAGGTATGTTACTGCATAAAGCATTATTTTAAACATAAAACATTTTGTTGTTTAGCTGAGAGGTTAAAAATCACCAGTGCAGTCCTTGCCACTTTCTTGACCAAAATATTTTCACAATTTCTTACTGACTTGATTGATCAGACAATTAAACACACAACAACTGTTTTCTATGAGTTACAAATGTGTGCATTGGTTCATTTCACTTCCATATTCCTGGATATTTAGTGTCACAAGATTATGTTGTAGCAGCTTTCAGTCATTTACCATGAGCTATACATTTATTGGTTTTGCCAACTGGGTGAGAAGCAGAAAAAAACATCAATACTCCCTATAGCCAGAGGAGGGCAGCAAATTACACCAATGTCCAGGCATAGCTGACAACTTACAAATAAGATGTTACTACTGCAGCAGAGGCGGCTCTAGGCTTTGTAAGGCCTTAGGCAAAACTTAGACACGAGGCCCCACTCGCGCCCATTATGGGAAAAATAATTCCAGCAATAAAAATGTCTGCAAAAAGATGCACAGATCTAGCAGACATGTGAATGGGGGGAACCAAGAGCATGGTGGGGTGGAGAGCACAGAGAGGGTGGAGGAGATCATAGGGGCGGAGCCAGGGAGCACATGGAGGGGAACTGGAGAGCACGGTGTGGTGGAGAGCAATAGGGAGGGGAGGGGAGCACTGGGGGAGCTGGAAAGCAAGGTGAGGTGGAGAGCATGGGGAGTGGAGGAGAGCAGATGGGGGGCTGAGAACATGGTGGGGTGGAGAGCAGATGGGGGGACTGAGAGTCAGAGCAGGTGGGGGGACTGAGAGCATGGTGGGGTGGGTGGAGAGCAGATGGGGGACTGAGAGCATGGTGGGGAGTAGATGGGGGGACTGAGAGCATGGTGGGGAGCAGATGGGGGACTGAGAGCATGGTGGGGAGAAGATGGGGGGACTGAGAGCATAGGGTGGGGTGGAGAGCAGATGGGGGACTGAGAGCATGGTGGGGAGCAGATGGGGGGACTAAGAGCATGGTGGGGAGCAGATGGGGGACTGAGAGCATGGTGGGGAGCAGATGGGGGGACTGAGAGCATTGGGTGGGGTGGAGAGCAGATGGGGGGACTGAGAGCATGGTGGGGAGCAGATGGGGGGACTGAGAGCATAGGGTGGGGTGGAGAGCAGATGGAGGGACTGAGAGCATGGTGGGGAGCAGATGGGGGACTGAGAGCATAGGGTGGGGTGGAGAGCAGATGGGGGACTGAGAGCATGGTGGGGAGCAGATGGGGGACTGAGAGCATAGGGTGGGGTGGAGAGCAGATGGGGGACTGAGAGCATGGTGTGGAGCAGATGGGGGGACTGAGAGCATGGTGAGGAGCAGATGGGGGGACTGAGAGCATGGTGAGGAGCAGATGGGGGGACTGAGAGCATGGTGGGGAGCAGATGGGGGACTGAGAGCATGGTGGGGAGCAGATGGGGGGACTGAGAGCATAGGGTGGGGTGGAGAGCAGATGGGGGGACTGAGAGCATGGTGGGGAGCAGATGGGGGAGACTGAGTGCATAGGGTGTGGTGGACAGCAGATGGGGGGGGACTGAGAGCATGGGGTGGAGAAGATCATTGGACGGAGCAAGGGAGCACATGGGGGGACAGAGAGCATTGCATGGGAGAGCCGAGAGTGTAGGGTGGAGAGCACAGAGTCTGGCCGGAGGAGATCATGGGGGGGGGGCGGAGCCAGGGGGGCAGCAAAAAAAAAAAATCTGGATAGGAGAAGCGACGGAGCCGCTGCATATAGAAGAATTGATCTTTCCATATTCCTCCTGCAGCCGGTAAATGCTCGTTTCAGCTCTCCCCCACAAACATTTAGCGGCTGCAGGAGGAATATGGAAAGAGCAATTCTTCTATATGCAGCGGCTCTGCCGCTCCTCCTATCTAGGAGCACAGGAGGGCAGGGCTGCATGGTCAGGCACTTTAACTAGTCTCCAGGCGGCATCAGAAGATCGGATCCGCTCCTTCCCCTTCACAGTCATGGGGCTGCGCTGCAGTGTACATTCTGTTCCTGGCCGGGCTGCCGAACTGAATTGGCGGTCGGGTCACGTGTGAGCGGCGCAGACCTACGGCTACCCCGCACGCCTTGCTGAGATCTAGAGGGCTTTGCCACCAGACAGGGATGCTTCATGATTGGCCCAGGGGGCCCTCAGGCAGTGCCCCATTGGTCAGTCTGCTCCTGGGCCATGGAGTCCCGGCGGCGGCGGGGGGAAGAGAGGCGGAGCCGCTGGCTCCATTAGTATTGATCACAGGCAAATTAGGCGGCCGCGAGGCCCCTGTGAGTGCGAGGCCTTAAGCGGCCACCTAATTTGCCTAATTAGAGAGCCGCCTCTGTACTGCAGTGTTACATTTTTTCAGAAAATTATGAAGTAATTCTTTCATTTCTAGATTTAACTTTAGGGGTGAAAGAACTGAGAGTTACATTTTAAACATTTCATTTCAATTTTGCATATTTTTTCCTTACTACAGCACTACAAAAAATTAAGAAAACAAATACATAAAATAAAAGTTTAACTATTAATTAATTTAACTGTAATTGGGATAGATTTAGAGCTGCACCTAAACAGAAGCTCCTCTCAAAAGTGATCCATGTTGGGATCACTTTTCAGAGTCATTTGACATGCAGCGATGAGACGCACTTCACCGTCTGTTTTAAACCCCTAATTACTGCACAAACGCGCTTCAACCGTATGCATTGCACAAGATTTTGGGGTGTTTGCAAGGGTTCTTGCATTTGCCTGAACGAATCACATTCATTGGACTTGCTTCTCGCTGAGCTCGATATGTCCGAACATTTTTGCCTCTGGCGTAAAGCATCGCAACCCCAGCATGGCAGCATCTCCATCTCCTGCCATTGCAGGGGGGGCACTAAAAATGCTTCATAACCACACATTTTAAAGCCCCCCCCCCCCAATAGAAAGTCTAAAGCTAGGTTTAGACCCTAAATCCACCCCTCCTTTGTTGAGCGACCCATGTTCAGATGGCTTTTCAGAGGAGATTGATAGGTGGTGAGGAGGGGGTGTGACGCCTCCTCACCGTCTATTTTAACTCCATTTTTGACAAATAAATATGCCACAACCACATGCATTGCAGAATGTGTGCCTGCTACCCATGTTTGGGGTACCATTAAAAAATGACATCGCAAGCGCGCTGCGCGTTTTAGCGTATTTTTCGTGCGTTCATAGAAACGTGTGCAGAAACATTAATTTTTGTCTACATTTCTGTGTGAGCTGGGCCTTACGCTTTTCTTGTTGCTGGTCAGGCTGACTTTCTCTGTTTGTATTCCTGTAGTCTTGCTTTCATCTTGTACACAGCGCTGAGTCACCATGACACAAACTTGATTTATTTCACAAAACTTTTGTTACACATTCATACATAAATTCATATTAAAAGGTTTAAATCAATAGGATAATTAATGTTAGGTGTATACAAAATGGAAAGGACATTATAAACTAGGTTTTATTGTCCTCAATTCTGGATTTATAAGAAAATGAAACAATTATGTTGGTTAAAAACACAGTTGAGAAATTTTTGTTCCTTTTAACTGCAAATGCTTATATTCACTTCTTTTCTAAATATGAATAAAAATCCTATAGGTTTTCGTGTTGTTTTTTTCCTAATACTGATGAACATATTGCATGGAATAGGAAAAAATTAAGGCGAGCTCCCCGGGTGAGATAAGTGAGTTACGTGGTGATCTCATCTGATTCTCTCCCGGAGGTATGTCACCCCCGAATACTCGACGCGTTTCTAGTTGCCCGAATGTGGGAACCTTCGTCAGGAGTATAGAGTGATTCTGTTTGATAAGTACCTGTCGCTCACATATAAGTCAATATTCGTAGAACGAGTGAGTTGTATTTAAACAACGGAGGAAAGGGAATGCGCCCCCAAAGGAAAAAGTGCGGCAGCACACACGAAGATGGATCCTAGTAGGTTGTACTTAT
Source organism: Lithobates sylvaticus (assembly GCA_028564925.1). Lineage (NCBI taxonomy): Eukaryota > Metazoa > Chordata > Amphibia > Anura > Ranidae > Lithobates > Lithobates sylvaticus. The sequence goes on along the minus strand of CM053034.1, from coordinate 47,877,702 downwards.
GTATGGACTGTATGTCCAAAAACCAGCCGGGTCCCAAAGACAGGGAATGGCCCAAGCGGCAGCATTGGACCACACGGAGGCCAGGATAGAACGGACGTACGTCTCCTCACAGGGGACACCCCACAGGGATTAGGGCATTGAGCATCCATTATCGGGATTTTATCCCATTCAACCGGGACACGAATTCTCGGGGATGAGCCTAATTGCCTAGGACGCACTTCATATAGCTGCAAGTATCTCAGCTAGCGCCATTCCCTGTCTTTGGGACCCGGCTGGTTTTTTGGACATACAGTCCATACATAAGTACAACCTACTAGGATCCATCTTTGTGTGTGCTGCCGCACTTTTTCCTTTGGGGGCGCATTCCCTTTCCTCCGTTGTTTAAATACAACTCACTCGTTCTACGAATATTGACTTATATGTGAGCGACAGGTACTTATCAAACAGAATCACTCTATACTCCTGACGAAGGTTCCCACATTCGGGCAACTAGAAACGCGTCGAGTATTCGGGGGTGACATACCTCCGGGAGAGAATCAGTAACGTATATTTTTTGTATATATTTTTTATGTTACGTGTTGTCCCCACCATTATATTATTTTTTGTACAAATTTTTCTTGTCATTTGTTTTATACTGTCATGCATATTATGTATTGCGCACCCTGCTATCGGGTATATGTATTACTTCGATATCATTTTATTCAATAATAAATAAATTTCAAACAATTTTTCAGAAAATTCTTGGTGAGAGTGGTGTTCTATTTAAAGTCCCAACCATAGGGGTTCTTTTTTGTCTATTGCATGGAATATGATCATTTAGGCCTTGTTCACACGGGCGTACTAAAGCGTACATCATTGCAAAAGGGCCACGTTTGCCCACAAGGGATACACAGGCATTCTGTGCATTTGCATGCAGGAAGCCCCCCCCCCCCCCATTCATGTCTATTGGGATGCAGAGGCTGCACAGACAGAGCTGCTGCTCCCTATTGGACATTCACGTGGTGTCTGTCCATGCACGTGGTGTGTGTCCATGCAGATGCTGCATCCAAGGCCGGTGCAAGGATTTGTGTCTACTTAGGCGAAGATGCATTTTGCCCACTCTTTGAAGCTATAACAGCTTAGACCCCTTTCACTGTGTTTTTCCTGGGGGTCATAACCCTTTCTCGGCCGCCAGCGGGGGGTAAAAGTGCCCCGCTAGCGTCTGAAAGGCGCCGAAAATCTGACGGTAAAACGCAGCTAAAAATATCGGCGTTTTACCGCCGACGCTATTGGCGTTGTGGTGTGAAAGGGGCCTTAAAGGAGCGTTCCGGCCAAGAATTTTTTTTTTTTTTTAAAAGTCATCAGCTACAAACACTGTAGCTGCTGACTTTTAATAAGGACACTTACCTGTCCAGCGATCCCGCAATGTTGGCCGCCCCGAGGCAAATCTGTCCATTGGATCGGCTGCCGGCACCTCCATCTTAACGAAGGGAAACAGGCAGTGGAGCCTTGCGGCTTCACTGCCCATTTCCTACTGCGCATGCGCGGCGCTTTGTGAATGGCCCCGTTGTTTTCTGGGACACACACATGTCCCAGAAGGCAATGGGGGCCGCTCACCGAAGAGGAGGAAGTGCCGCGGAAGAGGCAGATTAGGAAGACTGCCTAGCAACAGCGGTTTCAGGTAAGTTAAAAACTTTTTTTTTTTCTTTTTTTCTATTATCAATGCATTTTTTTTTAACTCGTCTGAGAAGGCCGTCCACAAGGTTTAGGAGTGTGTCTATGGGAATGTTTGACCATTCTTCCAGAAGGGCATTTGTGAGGTCAGGCACTGATGTGGATGAGAAGGCCTGGCTCACAGTCTCCGCCAGTGGTGGCTGGTGCTCCAAATTTTTTGGGGGGCGCAAGCAAACTCAAAAATTCTGAATAAAAAAACGTCAATTGCAGCCTCACTGTGCCCCATAAAATGCAGCCTCTGTGCCCACCTTATGCAGCTTTTGCCCATCAAATACAGCCTCTGTTCCCATCATATGCAGCCACTGTGACCCCCCCCCCCCCCGGTCGCCATCAGACCAGCACTTACCTCATCCAGGTGACAGCAGCGAGCTGGGGGATGGGCAGGCAACGGCTCCTGCATCTCCTCCTCCATTCCGGGCTGTTACATAGTTAGTAAGGTTGAATAAAGAAAGACACCAGTCCATCCAGTTCAACCTGAGTGAGTGTCCACAATTGTCCCTATCCCTGTACATTGCACACTCACATCGGTCCCTACCCTCAAGGAGCCCACAATCCAAGGTCCCCATTGATATACTAGGGCCAATTTCTGGACAGAAGCCAATTAACCTACCTGCATGTCTTTGGAGTGTGGGAGGAAACCGGAGTACCCGGAGGAAACCCACGCAGGCACAGGGAGAACATGCAAACTCCAGGCAGGTAGTGTCGTGGTTGGGATTCGAACCAGCGACCCTTCTTACTGCTAGGCAAGAGTGCTACCCACTACACCACTGTGCCGCTGTTGGGTCCTCTCCTCCTGTGTCAGCGGCGGAGGAGTCCGATCCTCCAGCTTTCTCCCCGTGTGTCTTTGCCGCCAAAGTGACGGGCATCCGATAGGATGCCCTACGCTTTGGCCAATCGGGAAACCGGTCTCGCTGACCTGCCTCCTGATTGGTGGGGGAGGCACTGTGGTGTAAAAATAGTGAAAATGTATTTGCTATGGTCACACAACAGGGTGGGATCAGGACGCACTCTCTGTGGTGTAAAAATAGCGAAGCCCACCTTTTTTTGAAGCCTATTAGAGCCTCGGGCTCTAATCAGGTGGTTCAAAAATAAAAAAAAACCCTGCCCACGCTGCCATAGGAGTCCATGCATCCGGAAAGGGGCCGGCGCATTGATCGGGAGGCAGCGCCCTGTGCACCCACAATGCATGGGCCACCCCTGGTCTCCATTCTAATTCATACCAAAGGTGTTCTATCGTGTTGAGATCAGGACTCTGTGCAGGCCAGTCAAATTCCTCCACCCCAAACTCACTCATCCATGTCTTTATGGGCCTTGGTTTGTGCACAGTCATGTTGGAGCAGGAAGGGGCCATCTCCAAACTGTTACCACAAATTTGGGAGCATGGAAATGTCTTGGTATGCTGACACCTTAAGAGTTCCCTTCACCAAAACTAAGGCGCCAAACCCAACCCCTGAAAAACAACCGCACACCATAATCCCCCTCCACCGAATGGTTTGGACCAGTGCACAAAGCAAGGTCCTCTTCCCTAGCAAGTTCACCCTACCTACATTTAACCTTACCTCCCTATCCCTTCCTCACTTTACATCCCCCTCATAATCCACAAGAACCACTCCTCGTGGGCCTTCTTAGTACCACTGAGCCTGTCTGGCTGTGGAGCCTCAGCATTCCTATGAACCTCCCTTTTGTTTATAGCCTTAGTCGCAATGAATTGACATTTTTCTGGCAAACTTCACTGCTGTATATCTATATTGTGTAAAACCCAATAAATCTTTTGAGGAAAAAAAAAAAAAAAAGACCTCCTCCTTCTCCCCCTCCAAATTAAACCACACAATGGGTGTTATGCATAGACCTTCAAATGCCCACAAAATAATAACTAAAGCCACTCTTTTGGAACAGAATCCCAACAGCTACAGTTTAAGATCTGTTGAACTGCATTATAACTATAAACCCTGGTTCACATTGACATGTCAAATCGGCGGCAATTGCACAGTCCGAATTGGTGAGACACCGCACCGATTCCCAAAAGTAGTTTCTGTACTACTTTTGCCAATTTCCATTGACATCGGTGCAGAAACCCTCACAGATGTCTCTGAAATCACCCCCGAAGTCGGGACTGACATGCGGGAATGAAATTGTGCGAGTTCAGATGAACTCACCCTTTAATTTCCAGTCAGTGTGAACCAAGGCTAAAACAAAACATTTGAAGAGCAAGAAAGCAGAACAGTTCTATGTGGACCAGTGGCGTTCCCAGGCGGGTGCGGACGCACCTGGCTGATACCCATAAGCCACCTCCTCTCCGTTTACATCCACAGAGGAGCCCGAGCGACAGTGTGTGTATGGTAAGGGGAGCGTCTATACTGGGGGGGGGGGGGGGGGGGGGGGGAATTGACACCATTTTTTTACCGCACCGGGTGACACCAACCCTAGTGACGCCACTGATGTGGACACATGGGGGGGGGGGGGGGGGGGGGGGGGGGGGGGGGGGGGGGGGGGGGGGGGGGGGGGGGGGGGGGGGGGGGGGGGGGGGGGGGGGGGGGAGGGGGGGGGGGGGGGGGGGGGGGGGGGGGGGGGGGGGGGGGGGGGGGGGGGGGGGGGGGGGGGGGGGGGGGGGGGGGGGGGGGGCGGGGGGGGGGGGGGGGGGGGGGGGGGGGGGGGGGGGGGGGGGGGGGGGGGGGATTTACTTAAGTTAGAGGGAAAAAAAATAAATTAAAAAAAGCTCACTTCTGAAACCAATCAGCTTCCAGGATTATTGCCAAAGCTTAAATGTGAACAAGGTTAAAAGCCGATTGGCTACCATGTACAGCCGCACCAGTTTTAGTAAATTTACTCCATAGGGTACACGGCTGCTGAATGAAAGCTGGCGGGGGGGGGGGGGGGAAGTACCTTATACTGCAGGTGCATATTAAGACACTTTAGGCGCTATAGCGTTAATAGCAGCTCCATTCACTCCAGTGTGAAAGCCCTCAGGCTTTCACACTGGAGTGGTGCGCTGGCAGGGCGTCAGAAAAAGTCCTGCCAGCAGCTTCTTTGGAGCACATTATGAGTGGTAAACTCACCGCTCCTAAAGTGCTCCTGCCCATTGAAGTCAATAGGCAGCCCCACCAAACCACCGCTGTAGCAGCGCTTTTTTGGCCGCTAGCGCCCGAATAGTGCCGTAAAAATAACGGTAAAGCACCGATAAAAAAAGCAGCGTTTTACCACCGACTCCGAGGGCAGCTCATTGTTAAAGGGCTCTAATACAAAACCCTGGATCAGTGAGAGATCCCACACGTAAAAAAAAAAAAAAAAATAAGATGTCTAGTGTGGTGGTCTGCCAAATTTGCCCCCTTATCTGGCACTAATCCCCCAACGAACAGCAACCATGGGGCTTTAGTCATACCTGACCACAGGTGCCATGCATTTTTTTTTTTTTTTTTTTTTTTTTATTCCCACTGACCACCCAGCCTGAGACATTGGGGGTTATTTACAAGAGGCAAATCCACTTTGCACTTGGAAGTGCAGTTGCTGCAAATCTGGAGGGGGGGGGGGGGGGGGGGGGGGGTAGAGCTACTGATTTCATCATCCAATCACGTGCAAGCTAAGAATGCCGTTTTTTTTTTTCCCCCCTTGCATGTCCCCCTCGGATCTACAGCAACTGCACTTCCAAATGCACTTGTAGTGCAGTGGATTTGCCTTCCATAAATAACACCCTTTGTCTATACCCACTGGCCAAAGTCTGAAGGGCAGCAAACTGGCCCTTTGTTTGGGAAGTTTGAAGCCCCTGGTCTAGTGTGTGACCAGCTTTGGAGGGGAGGGGGGTCTGTTGCTGCCCAAGTAAAACCAGTGTTAGTCAATGGATTACAATGAAAAGATCTTATTCACCTAAACATTATATACTGTATATTAGCGGAGTTTAAGTTGGTATACTGGAGGTGAACCTCAGGCTTGATAACATATTTAAGCTTGCTTGGAGACAAAAAAAATAAAGTGACTTTTGAGCAGTAGACAATGGTGGTGAAATACATAATCTTTTATTATCAAAATACAAAGTTACAGAACATACTGCATATGACTGATGATCAATAAACACTACACTTCAGACACGGAACACAGGAGACTCAGCAGGTCACTTGCAACAACTGCAGGTCTCACATCCCTTCGCACATTGACAGCCCTGGCTGCATTTGGTGCAGTCTGCCGGACAGCAGGAGCAGCAACCTGAAAGAGAAGAAAAATAAAATGATACAATGTACACAAAAAGTTATTAGTGTGCAAAACTGATGATGCAACCCATACCTTCTGCAAAAATATTGGGAGACACCAATCTTAAGCTCTTATAACTGGCTTAGGGCCACACAAATTATCCATGCCAGTGATGTAAAAACTTAAGATCACAGCAAGAAATTCTACATGACCCAAAATCATCAAATATTGGTTTCATTTTTTGACAAGGGCCAAAGTTCAATAAATGATATGTTCTGTGTAGGGGGTGAGGAACCTTTTGTATATCCAGAGCACAAAGCAATGACCTTTAGTGTTCGCCACATACAATGAGCAGCATTTGCTTGGTTTATTTTGTGTGCGAAAGGAGATCTTTGGTCACCAACTCATCATGCTTTCTCAACACCCCCCCCCCCCCCCCCCCCCCCAGTAGTTCAGACTCTAGGACAGTGAACCTCGTCACCCCAGATGTTTAGGAACTACATTTCCCATTAGGCTCATGCACTCTGCAGTGTAGTTCAAAAAAAATAAAATAAAAAACAACACACATCAGGGGGTGCCAAGGTTCACCATCACTGCATTAGGATATCAAAACTGAATTCTCAAAGCACTATAAAATGCCACCCATGTATACATGAGGTTACCCAAAAGAGACATTGAAGGGTTTTTAATGACAACACATACAGCAGCACTAGGGTCGTCAGTTTGAATCCCAACCAAAACACTACCTGCCTGGAGTTTGCATGGTCTCCCTGTGCATGCGTGGGTTTCCTCCCACACTTAAGACACGCTGGTAGGTTAATTGGCTCCTTTTTAAATTGGCCCTAGTGTGTGTGAATGCAAGTTAAGGTGCTTACAATCCAAGGTCCGAGGACAGGGACTGATATAAAATGTACAATATATGTGTTATTCAAATTGACGGCACTATACAAGTACCAATAATAAATGCACCATGCAGTGCATTTGCCATACGATGACAGCCCGATAGCTGCAAATACATCCTAGATCTCTAAAATGTAGACCGGTCTCATTTCAATAGGTGTCCTGTGTTTTCATTAACTACCATGGTAATATTTACAACCCCCACCCCATTAAAAACACAATTTATAGAATGGTGTTCAACTACATGGTTGTATAAATGGAGATGTTATCATGAAGCAAACAAGTTAAGCATTCAGACTGGTCATACCCAAAAAAAAAAAAAAAATAAGTTTCCCCGTGAACCCTAGAATCTGAGAATTAAAGCGCGATTCCACCCTAAAGTGGAACTCCCGCTTTTCAGAACCCTCCCCCCCTCCGGTGTCACATTTGGCACCTTTCAGGGGGGAGGGGGGGGGGTGCAGGTATCTGCACCCACTTCCGGGCATAAACTCCCACGGGAGTTTACGCAGCTTCATGTCCCGGTGCGCTGTCTGCCGGGACACACACAGCGCTGAAGATTCTCATTGCGCCACGCGACTCGCGCAGTAGAGAACCAGGAAGTGAAGCCGCAGGCTTTACTTCCCGATTCCCTCACCGAGAATGGCACCGGCAACAGCAGAGAGCCGAGCGATCAATCGGCCTCTGCTGCCGACATCTCTGGAACTGGGAGACAGGTAAGTGTCCATTTTTTAAAAGTAAGCAGCTGCAGTATTTGTAAAAAAAAAAAAAAAAAAAAAAAAAGGATGAGCTCAGGCGTATTCGCACAGCTCACGTGCAGAGCCTGCACTTCGCTAATCACAGGCAGCGAGACATTGTCCCGATGCTCAGCTGCAGAGATCGGAAAAAGTCTCACTGCCTGCGATTAGCGAAGTGCCAACTTCCTGGCGGGCTCTGCACGTGGGCTGTGTGAATATATGGTCTACATTGTAGATAGTGCAGCATGGATCTGCAATACATGGCACATTTTCACATGTTTTATCCATTTGAAGATCCCCCTTCCCAAAGGGCTACTAACCTCAGCTTGTTAGGTTAAGTTTTGGAAAAATAAAACCCAGAAGCTGATTGGCTTCTCTGCAGAAATGAGCCTGATTGCACTCTCCAACTTTAGTAAATAAAGCTCTGGATAACCTGACAGATTTACTTTAAGGCTGGGTTCACACTGCTGCGGTGCGGGAGATCGGATATGATTCGCACCGCACTGCAGTTTAAATCATATGCGATCTCTGTGCGATGCGAATTCAGCCATACAGATAGTATGGCTGAATTCGCATCGCATTCGGCCCAAACTCGCACAGGACCCTTTTTTTGGTCCGCAGCAGAATCGGATCGCATGGGTGTTCTCACCATGCGATCTGATTCCTGTCAGAGTTTGCAGATGGCACTGCAATATGAGAGCTGATATGGGGGTGTCATTAACATTTCACTGACACTCCCAGCAGCTCGCATAGGGCAGTGTGAACTGCCGGCGGTAGACATGCGATGCGGGAACCCGCAGTAGATTCGCAGCGTTCCTGCATCGCAGCAGTCTGAACGGAGCCTAAAAGGAAATAGTACAATTACGTAGTGCAGGGTTTCTCAACTCCAGGCGCACCAACAGGTCATTTTTTCAGGATTTCCCTCAGATGAAACAGCTGTGGTAATTACTAAAGGCAGTGAAACCACCTGTGCAAAATAATGGAAAGCCTGAAAACATGACCTGTTGGTGCACCTTGACTGCAATTGAGAAACTCATGTAGTGCAAGGACCTGTCTGATTTGGTTACATCAAATACATTTTGCGCTCATGTTGCGGTAAAATCTTAAAAGTAGATCATACAGATTGCGAAGCATGCGGTCAGCATAGACCAAATACGAGAAGGTCATTTGGTTACATACAGTTTAAGCAGGAGGGTTAAATAATAGGTCAAAGCATACTAGGTCTGAGTATAGTGCGTGTGTTTTTTTGGAGGGAGAGAATCTTCAAATGGACAAAACACATGAAAATGTGCCACGAATTGCAGATACATACTACACAGCTTAATAACCATTTAAAATCTGGGCAGCCGATAGGATTATAGAGGTCATGCATGATTAGTGACCTATGAAGACCGATCTATTGCAAGGTTAGGCACACATTTAAAATTTACATTTCTACCCCCTTTATATTGGCAATACGCACAAAAAAACAGCAGTCATTAAATAGCCTGACAGACATTATTTTTTTAATATAAAAAAATAAAAATAAAAAAATAAAAAAATTATATACTTACTTTTCTTGCAGCCTTTGCATTTGCAGTCTTTGCACTTGCAGGAATCACCGCAGGAGCATGAGCCACCTAAAAAGGCAAAAAGAGAATCCAGTTAACAGGACAGAAAAAATAAATAAACAACACTATACATAATATATTGTGCTATCAGATGGTACCCAGCACAGCGTCTACATACCTGTAGCACAGTTGCAGTCATGAGGGTCCATGGTTGGTTGGCAGTTGTTCTGAAGCTGACAAGTTTGGATCTTGCTGTGATGATATATCTGTATGATTCCCAGAGCTCTGATACTGGCTTATATAGAGCACATCCAGAGCTGAGTGCAAAACACAGACAAGTGCAGAGACACACCCCCTGGTCACATGACTCTCTGCACCACGTGTAAGGACTGGCCATAAACAAGACGTGATGAGCGCACTAATTGCCAAACCAAGCAAAGTGCAAAACGACAAGCCGCAGGCCCCAGCTTGTGCGCAGCACAGACAGTTTATGTGCACCGGGTTTACAAACAAAAGAAATCATATTCTCGTGTGATGTTTTTCCTTGCTGTGCTTCTAAACTAATATTATATATAAATATATACAGTAAAACCTTGGGTTGCTCGTTCCAGAAACATGCTTGTAATCCAAAGCACTTGTATATCAAAGCGAATTTCCCCACATCGCAGTGTGGAAGGCACGACGTCAATGGCGGTGACTATGAGGGGGATGGTCTATGTGGACATCTTTACCCCGGATGCCTGCATACTTAGATGTGCCTGTTTTAATCATCAACTATGTGACTTGCTAAATGTTGTACCTTCATTAAAGGGGAAGTAAACCCTCTCTAAAAAAAAAAAAAAAACACTCTGCAGGACAAAGGCATAATGAGCTAGTATGCATAGCATACTAGCTCATTATGAATTACTTACCTGAGATTGAAGCCCCCGAAGCGACCGTCGTTCACCTCCTTCTTCGCCGCCATGATACCCGGAGTGACTTCCAGGTATCGCTGCTCCGGCGCTGTGACTGGCCGGAGCAGTGATGACGTCACTCCGGCGCATGCACGCGGGAGCCATCAGTGACGGCATGTTCGCCGTAGACATCGGTGCCCGTTTTTAGGAAAATATCTCCTTAACCGCTTCAGCACCGCCCGCCGTCATATGACGCCCACAAGGCGGATCTCCCATCCTGGGTGGGCGTCATATGACGTCCTCGGATTCCCGGCCGCCTGGGGGCGCGCGCCCCCGCGGCATCGCTCGGGACCCGGTGCGAGTGCCCGGCGGCCGCGATGTCCGCGGGGCACCCGCGATTGCCCGTTAAAACAACGGGACCGGGCGGGACCGTGGTGTTGTGTGTTTAAACACACAGCTCCACGTCCTGTCAGCGGGGAGGAGACCGATCATGTGATCCCAGTACGGAGGATCACATGATCGGTCTCCTCCCCTTAAGTCCTCTCCCCCTACAGTTAGAATCACGTCTATTAGGGAACACATTAACCCCTCCAGCTCCCTCTAGTGTTAACCCCTTCCCTGCCAGTCACATTTACACAGTAATCATTGCAATTTTATAGCAACGATCGCTGTGTAAATGTGAATGGTTCCAAAAATGTGTCAAAATGTCCGAAGTGTCCGCCGCAAATGTCGCAGTCACGAAAAAAAAATCGCAGATCTCCGCCATTACTAGTAAAAAAAAAAAAAAAAAAAATTCAATAAATCTATCCCCTATTTTGTAGACGCTATAACTTTTGCGCAAACCGATCAATAAACGCTTATTGCGATTTTTTTTACCAAAAATATGTAGAAGAATACGTATCGGCCTAAACTGAGGAAAAAAAATGTTTTTTTTTTAAAAATGGGGGATATTTATTATAGCAAAAAGTAAAAAATATTGTGTTTTTTTTCAAAATTGTTGCTCTTCTTTTGTTTATAGCGCAAAAAATAAAAACCGCAGGGGCGATCAAATACCCCAAAAGAAAGCTCTATTTGTGGGAAAAAAAGGACGTCAATTTTGTTTGGGTGTAACGTCGCACGACCGCGCAATTGTTAGTTAAAGCGACGCAGTGCCGAATCGCAAAAAGTGCTCTGGTAAGGAAGGGTGTTTAAAAGCCCTGTATTGAAGTGGTTAACCATGTAGGTTAAGGAGATATTTCTTGCACCTACAGGTAAGCCTTAATCTAGGATTACCTATAGGTTAATGTGGTCTGTAAAGGTTTACAACCACTTTAAATGTAACCATATTGCTACACTTAGAGGCGCCTCTCTTCTCTTTTATACTCAGTTGTGACATGACGCTACTCTTATATCAAGACATTGCTTGTTTATCAAGTCAAAATGTATTACAACATTTTGCTTGTCTTGCAAAACACTCTCGAACCAAGTTACTCTCAAACCAAGGTTCTACTGTATTATCTTTTTCATTTTCTTCTTTTATTTGCTTATTTTAAAGCAGTATTAAACCCAAACACAAACATTTATTATATCTCAGCTTACCAATTTTTACATGCGGTGGCTGCATTCCTTTTCTCTTTAGGCTTTCTTTTATTTTCACCTGGTGATCCTGCCAGTGCGTCTGTTGTTTTTCAACAGAAAAAGTAGATGCAGCAGGTAGAGGGTTAACATAAACCATTTACCACTGACAGGGGTGCTTTCATTGGTCAGCCTTTATTAATTTATGTAAAAGGAACAAAACTGTTACCGTGTTGCTTATAAAGTGTAAGCTGGAGTTTGGCTTCAATTTGTTAGCGTATCTAAATCAGCTAGTGCATCTAACATTCCCCCCCCCCCCCAGACTGACAATGCTGCTGTCCAACGGTGTCCCCCTGTGCTCCTTCATCCAGAGTGGAGGCACTCTAATACAGGATTTGTGTTACTGGCCAGATCACCAGGTGAAAATAAAATGAAAATAACATTTTTGGTTTTGGGTTTAATACCGCTTTATCGTTGGTTTTGGGTTTAATACCGCTTTATCTCTGACAAAATTATGATTTTAAAGTTGTTCTATAGGTTGAAGGTTATTTTTATGAATGGATCTCATTAACGGGGGCACAGACAGCAATAAAAACCTGACAGGTGTTCTAAGACCGGCCATACACAGATCAAATCCTGCTGAACCGGCCAAGATTCTAACCGTTAGGCCCCTTTCACACTGGGGCGGTGAGCCGCGGTGACGGTAAAGCAGCGCTATATTTAGCGCTGCTTTACCGTCGTTTTTACCGCGGTTTTCGGCCGCTCGCGGTGCGGTTTTACCCCCCGCAAGCGGCCGAAAAAGGGTTAAACACCCCCCGCAGAGCGCCGCCGTAGCGGCGCTTTGCGGCGGTATTGCTGCGGTTTTACCGCGGTCTCCCATTCTTTTCAATGGGAAGGAGCGGTATAGGAGCGGTGAACACACCGCTCCTATCCCGCTCCAAAGATGCTGTTAGCAGGACTTTTTTTGTCATCCTGCTAGCGCACCGCTCCAGTGTGAAAGCCCGCCGGCTTTCACACTGGAGTTAAAGGGGCAGGATTTTTTCATGCGGTGAACAGGCGCTATTTTTAGCGCTGCACCGCATGAAAAACACCCCGGTGTGAAAGGGGCCTTAATGGGCAGGCTGGATTGATCGATCAACTTGGGTACAACCAGCCTGCCGGATTCTCTTTGGATTATCGCTAGCGGCTGTTATAGCCGTCTTCTCCCAGCGAGGACGGCTTCCTACCAGGAGAAGACAATTGCTGTTTCGCCTGTCAGCACTGTCTGTGATGATGGGGGAATCATACAAATTTCTTTCCTGCAACCCATGGGAGACCCGGACCGATCGCCTAATATACCAGCCGTTCTGGCCCTACACTTGCTATTTTTTGACAACTTTGCTGGAGCTGACTGCCTCCTACTTGCCATTTTGGGTTCTTCCATCTCCAGCGTGCTTCCCTGGTGCAGGGCCATCTTAAGAGCATTATAGGCCCCCGGGCAATACAGTGCACTGGGGCCCTGTCTACACAATCATGCATGAGAATAAAAATGCAAATTATCAATAAGGCTATATTTATTGGTACTTCCAACAAAATTAGTGTTTAAACATTAACACAACGTTTAGACAATATAACACGAGTTTGATGGGCACAGCGGCAGCGTTTGGGCACAGTGGCAGCGTTTGGGCATAGTGGCTGCATTTAATGGGCACATTGGCAGCCGGCCGGCGAAGTGAGCAACCAGTGCAGTCAGTCAATATAAGCAGCAGATTGCAGTGCTGAGGATCAGCCCTGGATGGGGCCCTCCAGACAAGTGGGGCCCCCGGGCAACTGCCCAGCATGCCCAGTGGAAAAAACGGCCCTGCCCTGGTGGTCCTTTTTTGATCTCTCTGGGTGGCACTACAGATATGTCAATCCTCCCTGGCATCAGAATGGACACCACTGCTTGTTTTTAATCTTGTCGGGTGCTGTAAAATGGTGCTATTGTTATACAACATTAGCGGCTCTGTTCTAACAATATACATCCCTGAAGGAAGAAAGAATATTTTTCTGAAACGCGTTGGTTGATTCCTATACATTTTGGTCTCAGTATATGTATCCTGACAACTATCAGGATAATGTACAACATCGGTCACATGTTTTATGGTCTGTATGTTGTAAATGCAATAATTAAAGGAGTAGTATAGCCAAAGCTTGTTTGGCTGTACTTCTACTGTGGATCACAGGAGTGCAGATCATTTTGCACTCCTGTGACCCGTTTTTAGCAGAGAGCGGGCTGAAGTCCAGTGCTGTCGGAAAAACCTTCAGAGTTTATTCCAACGGGAAAACCGGTCGTGTGTACAGGGCATTACAGTATTCTGACAACTACACTGATCAGTTGCACCGCTGATGGAGCAAAATTTTTCCAACAAGCCCGTTAGTGAGAGGTCGATCCTGAACTGGCTAAAATTTTGATCCATCTATGGCCAGCTTAAAGTGATTGTAAATGATCACCCTGTACAACAATCCATTCAGTTTAAAATAGAAATGAAAGGCAAAACATTTGTGTATAGATATAAAAAAACACTATTATATTATTATAACTACCTTTTCCCACCTTTTTTTATAAATGATCACATTCCCTCTTTCTCAGCTGCAAAAGAGCTGGGGGAGGAGAAGCAGCAACACACTGAGCTTCCCAGTGAATGACTGTGCAGGGGAGTGTCAGAACAAGACTGATCATTGGAGAAGAGCAGACTAAGTTCCCAGCATAGATAGAAAACTGAACATGCTGTGTTCTCCTGCTTAGTGTGATCAGTGTTTAACCACTGGACCACCGGGCATTTGAACCCCCTTCCTAACCAGACCAATTTTCAGCTTTCGGTGCTCTCACACTTTGAATGACAATTACTCAGTCATGAAACACTGTACCCAAATGACATTTTTGTCCCTTTTTTCACACAAATAGAGCCTTATTTTGGTGGTATTTAATCACCGCTGGGTTTTTTATGTTTTGCGCTATAAATCAAAAAAGACATAAAATTCGGTAAAAATAAATAAATAAATTCTTTGTTTCTATTAAAATTATTGCAGAGTATTGGCAGAGTATTGGCAGAGTATTGGCGAGTATTGGCAGAGTATTGGCAGAGTATTGGCGAGTATTGGCAGAGTATTGGCGAGTATTGGAGAGTATTGGCAGAGTATTGCAGTGTTGCAGAGTATTGCACAGTGTTGCAGAGTATTGGCAGAGTATTGCACAGCATTGGCAGAGTATTGCAGAGTATTGCACAGTGTTGCAGAGTATTGGCAGAGTATTGCACAGCATTGGTAGAGTATTGCAGAGTATTGCACAGTGTTGGCAGAGTATTGCACAGTGTTGGCAGAGTATTGCAGAGTATTGCACAGTGTTGCAGAGTATTGGCAGAGTATTGCAGAGTATTGCACAGCATTGGCAGAGTATTGCACAGTGTTGGCAGAGTATTGCACAGTGTTGCACAGAGCAGCGCTGTGGGCACTACACATCCAGCCCACAGCTCTGCTGCCATCTCTCCCCCTTTCCGCTTCTCCCCTCTCACTGTACCAATCCTTTCGGTACCAATCGATTGTTTACATGTGATCGCTCCGTCATTTGACGAAGCGATCACATGGTAAACAGCCGTTATCAGCGGCCGTTTACCGTGATGCGCAGGGTTGGTCACGGATGTTCCAGAGTTCGCGCAGAATAAGCCGACCACGCTGTAGCCGTCTTTTGGCTATGGCCCGGTCGGCAAGTGGTTAATAGGAAAGAGGAAAGCAGAGGTACTGGCAGGAACACCAGGAATTTCACATAAAGGAAGCAATACAAAGAGAACAGGATACATTCTCATACAAGTACATGGTACAGCAGGTACATATCAGGAATATGAAATGCTGGGGTAACAAACGCTTTAACAAGCAATGAAAATAAACGAAATAATACATTTTGACTGCCCTGTAATGTAATAAATTTACTTTGTAAAAGGATTGTAATATTTTATTTTACATACTTTTGTACTATTATGTTTTTTTTTTTTGTGTAGAAGAATGAATATGTATTGAGGAAAGGGGAAGTAAAAGCAAACGTGAAAATCCAGTAGCTGGAGCTGTTTATCCAGTATGGTGATTTCCTCGAGCACATTGTGAATGGGGTGCGAGGCGGGGGGGCGGGGGGGATGTGTGCACACTGCTCCTACCGTGAATGAGAGCAGCTTCAAGACTCTGCACACGGCACAGCAACCTGTAAACAAGTGCTGGACCAATCCCAGTAACCAAGCAGCCACGACGCCTGCAAACTTGCTGGCGTCTAACCGTGTCAGCAACTTGGATGAGATCATTTTTATAGTTCATACTCTCAGCGTTTTGACATTTTTTTGTAAAAATTCGACAAAAGGAAATTTGCACTGTTTTTATAGCAACATATCATATCCTATGGGCTAATCAAGAGTAACGACCTGCATTTTTCCACACCAGATTAAAGCAGGTCACTGCAGAGGCACATAGAAAATAATGTTTTTTTCATGTGACTTGCTCAAACCACAATGTTGTGTACATGTGCACTGTGTTCAAATGGAACCTGCCTAGTTCATACGTAAAAAAATTCAATTTACTGTGCAGGCTACAGTTAGTGTCGCCTCCAGTAGGGAGCCGTGCATTGTGCGTTTAAGAGCATCACAATGCTTACTTGTTTTGTTTTTTTCTACCTTCATTTGAAGGTGATTTGGCGCAGGGCGAACGTGGTGCCTATATTTAAAAAGGGAATAAAGTCTTTACCAAGTAACTATAGACCTGTTAGTTTAAAGCGGTGTTTCAGCTAAAAAAAATTTTTTTTTAAAAGTCAGCAGCTAAAAAAAAAGTAGCTGCTGACTTTTAATAAGTACACTTACCCTCCCAGGGCGCCCGCGATGTCGGTCGTGGTGGCCGAGATGTCCCTCGGCGCTCCGGTCCCAGCACCGCCATCCTCAGTAATGGAAACAGGCAGCGAAGACTACGGCTTCACTGCCCGTTTCCTACTGCGCATGCGCGAGTCGTCGTGCGGCGCTTTGTGAATGGGGAACGCGATGTGTTGTGGGACACACAGTTCCCATAACACACCGCGCCCCATTCACTAGAAGACGGCGCTATGAGCAGAAGACAGAACAGCTCCGCGGAACAGGAAGAGGCAGATTAGGACGATCTGCCTAGCAACAGCCATTTCTGTTAAGTAAAAAAATATATATATTTTTATTTTTTTTCATTTTAAATTTTTATTAACATTTTTATCAAGATTTTTTTTCAGGGTGGCCCTCCACTTTAACTTCTATAGTTGGGAAGGTACTGGAGTGTTTAATAAAAGACAAGTTCTTGCTGGAAAAAAAACATTTTAGGCTACAGACAGCATGGATTAATAAAGACAGAAGTTGTCAGACAAAGCTAATTTCTTTCTATGAAGAGGTAAGTAAAACCTTGGACAGAGGTGTGGCTGTGGATGTGGTATACTTGGATTTTGCAAAATCGTTCGATACAGTTCCGCACACACGGCTCATGTGTAAGGTAAGGTCTACGGGTTTGGAAATATCGGTTTGTAAATGGATAGAAAACTGGCTAAAAGACAGAATTCAGAGAGTAGTGGTTAATGATTCTTACTCTGAATGGTCTAAGGTTATCAGTGATGTACCCCAAGGTTCAGTGCTGGGACCCTTACTTTTTAATATCTTTATAAATGATATTGGGTCTGGGATCAAAAGTAAAATTTCTGTCTTTGCAGATGACACCAAGCTATGCAGTGGAATAACGTCCTTACAGGATGTCTCCAATTTACAAGCTGACCTCAATGCTCTGTCTAATTGGGCGACTATGTGGCAGATGAGGTTTAATGTTGATAAATGTAAAGTTTTGCACTTGGGGGCTAAGAATATGCATGCATCATACATGCTAGGGGGAGTACAACTGGGGGAATCCATAGTGGAGAAGGATCTGGGGGTTTTGGTAGATCATAAACTCAATAATAGCATGCATTATTTTTTACTTTTTGCTTTAATAACTATCCCCCAAAAATATATAAAAAAATATTTTTTTTCCCTCAGTTTAGGCCGATATGTATTCTTCTACATATTTTTGGTAAAAAAAAAATCGCAATAAGCGTATATTGATTGGTTTGCGCAAAAGTTAAAGCGTCTTCAAAATAGGGGATAGATTTATAGCATTTTTATTATTATTTTTTTTTACTAGCAATAGCGGCGATCTGTGATTTTTATCGTGACTGCGACATTACGGCGGACAATTTTGACACATTTTTGGGACCATTGGCATTATTACAGCGATCAATGCTATAAAAATGCATTGATTTCTGTAAAAATGGCACTGGCAGTGTAGGGGTTAACACTAGGGGGCGATCAGGGGGTTAATTGTGTTCCCTAGTGTGTGTTCTAACTGGAGGGGGGAGGGGACTGACTAGGGGAGATGACAGATCGCTGTTCATACTTTGTATGAACAGATGATCTGTCACTTCTTCCCTCAGAGAACCGGGATCTCTGTGTTTACTTTACACACAGAGATCCCGGTTCTCGCCATGTTACGAGAGACTCGCTTCGGCTATGGGGGCGAGCTGCGGGCGCGCACCCCTAGTGGCCACCAGAGGGAGTGACATAACATAACGGCGATTCGCGCAGCCGAGCCATGTTGCTGCAGTACAACTGCGGCGGCTGGTCGGCAAGCGGTTAACACTGAACCTTAGATGTGTGCAGGGCTTCTATATTAGTGCTCCCAGTAGCACCGCAGTATCCATTTGCTTAACCTGTTGTGTCAGTGGGGCTGAAAACACAATCTATCAAACAGCTCATGGGGGTAATGCTACATTATTTTTATTTTTTAAGTGAAAAATTATCCAAGTCATATGAACAAAGAGTCTAAAGGGCATCTGTTATGGACATTATCTAATTATCTGTGATATTTATGGAACAGAAAACCCATTTAGGAAAGTAAACACTAACTTCAGCCTACTGCATTCTCTGGCTGGTTTTCGTCCACCGAATGCACTGATTGTTTTCTGGAATTCTGTGCTCTGCGGTGCCAATAACAGAATGATCACGTGTAAAAGTGCCATTTAGGACCACATTTTCCCACTGCAAGCCAGGCATACCAAGCAAGGACTTGTTTACAAGAGGAACAAAACACTTATTTTTTATTCAAAAAGCAGAGAAAGGTGTATACTGTATCTGTATACAGTAATTAATCAGCAATCATGTTTTTAACTCTGACATGTGTAAAGGTGAAATCGCATTAGCTGCTTTGTATGACAAACTTTCTGGTTGCATTTCGCACTTATCTTTTTTCAATTAAATACATTAAACACATTCACAATTTTTTCAGCATAAAACCATGCTGCTAGTTCAACTTTACCTACAGAATTCTAAAGTAATTTTTTTTTTTAAATAATAAACATGTCACACTTACCTGCTCAGTTTACTGAATCAGATCAGGCAGCTATTGCGATTGGTTGCCAGAGGTTGCAGTGTATCATTACTGCTCACTGACTGGTTGCTAGAGGTTACAGCACACATTACGGCTCACTGATTAGTTGCTAGAGGTTACAGCACATGATTTCTGCTTGTTGATTGGTTGCTAGAGATTACTGTGGATATGACCTCAGGGGGGCATGACATACATACCAATGCAGCTGTCCGCCGCTATTTAAATATGAATGCCGCCGCTATTTACATATCAATGCTGGTATTTACATGTAAACACAGGGTTTGCAGGTGAGTCATCTGTACACAACAATAGGCCAGAGCTGAGCAGCATTAAAACCGCCCCGCTAGCGGCCGAATACCGCGGCTAAAACGACAGTAAAGCAGCGCTTAATATAGCGCTGCTTTACCGCCGACGCCCGCACCGCCCCAGTGTGAAAGGGGCCTAATGCATTCTATCCCCCTTAGCCCCCTTAATACTTGCCTGAAGTCCCTATCTGTCCAGTGATGTCCACGAGTATCTCAGCCGTCCCAGATTCTCCTTCCTGATTGGCTAAGACACTGCAGCAGCGCCATTGGCTCTATTGTAAGCTATTTGTTTCACCATGTCCTTTGTAAACTGATTCTGAATGGGAGGGTCTGGTTCATTATAATCACCTGATGCACTCTTAGTGCTGAAGCCTTTGCATCCCTTTAGAAGGGGGGGGGGGGGTGTTTAAAATCTGACTTGTATCTTAGTGCAGACTTCTGGGAAAATCGGTGATCACACAAGCAGTAAATGACAGGTTGCCATATTGCAATTTTATATTATGAAATGTTAAGGTTTAATAACATTAACCACTTGACCTACGTAAGTCCCCCCCCCCCCTTCATGACCAGGCCATTTTTTTGCGATACGGCACTGCGTTACATTAACTGACAATTGCACAGTCATGCAATGCTGTACCCAAATAAAATGTATGTCTTTTTTTCTCTCAAATAGAGCTTTCTTTTGGTGGTATTTGATCAAAAAAGGCCGACAATTTTGAAAAAAAATAAACAATATTTTATACTTTCTGCTATAAAACATATCATATGAATTAAAAAAAAAAAAATCTAATTTCTTCATAAATGTAGGTCACTATGTATTCTGCTACATATTTTTGGTAAAAAAAAAAAATCCCAATAAGTGTATATTGATTGTTTTGTGCAAAAGTTATAGCGTTTATGAACAATGGGATATTTTTATTTATTTTTTACTAGTAATGACTGCAATCAACGCCTTGTAGCGGGACTGCAATATTGCGGCAGACAATCGGACACTAACTGACACTGTTTGGGAACTAGTGACACTTATGCCGCGTACATATGACCAGACTTTCCGTCAGACTAGGTCTGACGGAATTAATCCGTCGGACAATCTGATCGTGTGTGGGCTAATCTGATTGTTTTTCTTTAAAAAAAAAATCAGACGGACCTAGAAATAATGTCCTATCGGACAATGTTATCGGAAATTCCGACCGTGTGTAGGCTCCATCGGACATTTTCCATCGGATTTTCCGACGGACAAAGTTTTATCTCCTGCTCTCAAATTTTCCGACAACAAAGTCCTATCAGACTTTTTCCGATCGTGTGTAGCGAATTCCGACGGACAAAGTGCCACGCATGCTCAGATCACATTACAAGACCAAAGCTATTGGCTACTAGCCTCTACATAGTCCCGTCGTAGGCAACAAACGTCACCACGTTCAGAATGATCGTGTGTATGCAACACCAGTGTCGGACTAAATCCGTCTGAAAAAATCTGATGGATTTTCCGACCGTGTGTACGGGGCATAAGTCTGTTCCTGTGTGACCAGGTCCGTTTGTTCGGAAAGTCAGATGGAACTCCGCCGGAAGTCCATCTGGAAGACCATCGGACCTAATCTGCCGGAAAGTCCGGTCGTGTGTACGCGGCATTAAGCCCCTTTTACATGGGCTTGTCTGTGTACAGACTCTGCTTTGCTCAGCGGGGATTAATCCGCAGATCCCCGCTGAGCAGGCGGATGAGAGGTCTGTCTCCGCTCACTGTGCAGAGATGGACCTGTTGAAGCCCCGCTGTCCTCTATGGAGGTCGGATTAAAATGGACCACCTGATCGGATATCGGCGGATGTCAGCCGACATGTCATGGCTGACATCCGCCGCTCCAAAGGAGTGCATGGAGCACCCGATCAGGTCCGCCTGAAAAACTGACAGGTGGACCTAATCAGAAAGCCTGTGTGAAAGGGGCCTAATACTGTGATCAGTGCTAAAAATATGCCCTATCACTGTACTAATGAAACTGTCTGGGAAGGGGTTAAACATCTAGGGTGATCAAAGGGTTAACTGTGAGCCTAGCCAGTGTTTATGTGCTTTTGCGTGGAAAGAAAATCCATTACTTCCCCACTGACAGGACAGATCTATGACTTGTTTACATAGGCAGAGCCCTCTCCTGTGTGTGTTCCGGACGATCAGCGGGTGCCAGCGGTAATCCATTGGCTGGAACTCGCTGATCAGCATCTGCTGTGTAAAATCAGAGCTGGGTCGCCTGTGGCGCATGCCCCCTACCCGTAAGCTCCAGATCACATACATAGCAGAACCGCCTTGCCACCATATATCTCTATTATACGGTTGACAAGCAGTTCAATTACAATATGGCTTGTGTAACAATTGTATTTGCTATATTATTTTTTTATTTGCTATATTTATTTTTCCTTTAGTTACCCTATAGTCTCATAAGGGTGTTTGGTAATGAGTTGGTGTTAATAAGTGAATGTTTCTTCATTTTAAAACATTTTGGGTACAGCCAGCCATATAAATGAAATATACATTTGAATTCAAAGTATTCACATTGCATGCAGATTCCATTATAATGATGCCTATGATATTGCAATAGGTTGTAAATTTCCAGGATGGATGGATTGAGGACAATTGGAAAGCTGTTCCATAAAAATCTCTGCACTCGTCTCTCTCCTCTGTTCTCTGCTCTGCACACGGTCCTTCCTGGAGTGAAGCCACGATCGTCCACATTGTGCAATGTGTGACTTGTCACCAGGCAGCAGCGAGGGAGCTGGAAGAATGTACACAGACTGCTGAGGTCAAAGCCACCCGAATCATGTGTCTTTATGGACCAAAACATACGTAACAGGTTCTCACCAAACTGAATGGGAAACCTGGGTGAAAGTAAAGTAACAACATAAAAGGTGCAGTGTGGTGAATTTCAAAAAGCAGCGTAAAAAGTAAAACAGCTGACCAGAATGTACTCAATAAAATGCTTTCCAAAATTATAAAAAAAATAAAAACAACTTGAAAACATCCTCCTATAGCAATGGTTCTCAACTCCTGTCCTCAGGACCCACTAACAGGCCAGGTTTGCAAGATAACTGAAATACATCACAGGGGATATCATTTGCTGCTCAGTGATTGCAGTATTATAGTCTGCATCTCCCCAAGGTAATACATAAAATCTGACCTGTTAGTGGGTCCTGAGGACAGGAGTTGAGAACCGCCGCTCTATAGGGACATGCCAGTCCTGACCTCTTTTTCATTGTAGAAACTGAATTAATTAGATGATGTAATGACAGATTAAAAATGTATTGGGTTCACAAAGTCCAACTATCTAGTTGGAGTATGCTGTGACTCCTGTGCACAGCAGAAAAAAAAGCCATGCAAATGCATAATGCAAATGCACTTTGTGCAACAATCAAGATTTCCTAAAGCCCCATACACACGGTCGGATTTTCCGATGGATTCTGTCCTATCGGACAATGTTGTCGTAAATTCCGACCGTGTGTAGGCACCATCGGACAGTGTACGTCGGATTGTCCGATGGACAAAGTCCTATCTCCTGCTGGATAGATTTTTCGACAACAAAGTCCGATCACACCAAATCCGATCGTGTGTATCGAATTCCGACGGACAAAGTGCTATGCATGCTCAGATCACATTACAAGACCAAAGCTATTGGCTACTAGCCTCTACGTAGTCCCGTCGTAGGCAACAAACGTCACCACGTTCAGAATGATCGGATTTTCCGACAACTTTGTCCGACCGTGTGTATGCAAAACCAACATCGGACAAAGTACGACGGACATGATCCGACGGACCTGGTCCGCGGATAATCCGAGCGTGTGTATGGGGCATTAGAAGCCAGTATCTATCACTACTGATACTTGGGATGGATAACGGGGGTAATTCTTTATAAAGAGACTCTGTCAACTAAAGAAAAATAGGTTTATTTTAAAATTGAGAAACAGAATAACAGCAAAAATATCCTGAAAAATGCATTTCAAAAAAGTTATAAATTGATTTGCATTTTAATGAGTGAACTAAGTATTTGACCCCTTCGCAAAACATTACTTAGTACTTGGTGGCAAAACCCTTGTTGGCAACAACAGAGGTCAGACGTTTCTTGTAGTTGGCCACCAGGTTTGCACACATCTCAGGAGGAATTTTGTCCCACACCTCTTTGCAGATCCTCTGCAAGTCATTAAGGTTTTGAGGCTGACGTTTTGGTAACTCGAAATTTCAGCTCCCTCCACATATTTTCTATGGGATTAAGGTCTGAAGACTGACTGGGCTACTCCAGGACATTATTGTGCTTCGTCTTGAGCCACTCCTTTGTTGCCTTGGCCGTGTGTTTTGGGTCATTTTCATGCTGGAATGCCCATCCATGAACGATTTTCAATGCCCTGGCTGAGGGAAGGAGATTCTCACCCAACATTTGACGGTACATGGCCCTGTCTATCGTCCCTTTGATGCAGTGAAGTTGTCCTGTCCCCTTAGTAGAAAAACACCCCCAAAGCATAAGGTTTCCACGTCCATGTTTGATGGTGGGGATGGTGTTCTTGGGGTTATAGGCAGCATTCCTCCTCCTCCAAACACGGTGAGTTGAGTTGATGCCAAAAAACTTGATTTTGGTCTCATCTGACCACAACAGTTTCACCCAGTTCTCTGAATCATTCAGATGTTCATTAGCAGACTTCAGACGGGCCTGTGCATGTGCTTTCTTGAGCAGGGGGACCTTGCGGGCACTGCAGGATTTCAGTCCTTTATGGCGTAGTGTGTTACCAATTGTTTTCTTGGCGACTATGGTCTCAGCTGCCTTGAGGACATTGACAGGATTCTCCTTTATAGTTCTGGGTTGATTCCTCACAGTTCTCATGATCATTGAAACTCCACGAGGTGAGATCTTGCATGGAGCCCCAGACCGAGGGAGATTAACAGTTATTTTGTGTTTCTTCCATTTGCGAATAATCGCACCAACTGTTGTCACCCTCTCACCAAGCTGCTTGGCGATGGTCTTGTAGCCCATGTGTAGGTCTACAATCTTGTCCCTGACATCCACGGAGAGCTCTTTGGTCTTTGCCATGGTGGAGAGATTGGAATCTGATTGATTGCTTCTGTGGCCAGGTGTCTTTTATACGGGTAACAAGCTGAGATTAGGAGCACTCCCGTAAAGAGAGTGCTCCTAATCTCATTTTGCTACCTGTATAGAAGACACCTGGGAGCCAGAAATCTTGCTGATTGATGGGGGATAAAATACTTTCCTGACAGACTCCATGGCAGCCAACGTGTGGGTTTAGTCCCGCCTCCACTACCCTATAGGACGTTACTCCCATAAATCTTTGCTCCCTGCCAGAGGCCGTGTTCTTTTTTTGTCCTCCTCCGAAGGACCTATACTATG
Source organism: Lithobates sylvaticus (assembly GCA_028564925.1). Classification (NCBI taxonomy): domain Eukaryota; kingdom Metazoa; phylum Chordata; class Amphibia; order Anura; family Ranidae; genus Lithobates; species Lithobates sylvaticus. The sequence goes on along the minus strand of CM053034.1, from coordinate 47,853,071 downwards.
TCTTTTCTACCTGAAGATTATCGTTCCCCCCTGTGATACGGACTGGCCGAGCGACTGGGAGTCGCACATTTCCAATAAGCTCTGGCTACTAGCGGAGTATGGAAAGGGGCATATGGAAGAGGCGCTGAAGAGGTGTGTTCCTGGTCACTGACAAGGCAGAACCGCGTTATGGTCGTTAATCCTGGCTACTAGCAGGTGACTGTTTTCCCCTACAAGTCCGGCATGTAAGTTTTTCCTACCTTCGGCCAAACGATCGTTCACAGGAGGGGTGAGTTCTGCATGGCAGCCTGTTTCTGTTGTTTGTGGCAGTATTGTTTGGTGCCTTTCCTGGTCTGTGTCCCCATACACCGCTGGTGCGGTGTGTCTGGTCATCATGGCGGCTGGTTCCTTGTGCGTTCCAGCCGCCGTGTCCCTTCCTCGTTCGCCGCGCGGTCGTTCTGCGCATGCGCAGAGCCAGCGCGAGAACGAGGCTTGGTTCGCGCATGCGCGTAGCGGTATTCGCGCATGCGCACTAGCATCGTGGCCGTCGCGCTGATGACGTCACGATAGGCGGCAGATTTAAAAAGGGAAAGACAGCTTTCAGGCTCTGGAATGCCTGTAAGTCTGCAGAAGCACTCCAGAGAGCCCGTTTTTGCTACAAAAGGTAGGGAATCCTCGGTGGTCTGCTCTGCTGTCTTTGTTGTTGATGTTTTTTTTTCTAGTTTGTGATTTGGGTCAATTCTGATTGCAGCATAATGGACCTTCCCGGACCACTTGTGCCGTCACCGCCTGCTAGTGGCCAGCCCTCTCGCAGCAGGTATTTTGGGGGGGGCATTCCCTGGGGTGCCTGCTGGGGGAGGGGGGAGGGTGGAACATCATCATAGGTGATGTTCTGCTGACACGGTGGATCTGTCTTTTTCTTTCAGCCCTTCCAGGTCTACTCAACACCGGAGTTCGCATAAAGGAAGCGGTTCATCAAAATCCCGCCGGCATTCCTCTTCCAGATCTAGACACCACAGTTCTTCTGCGAGATCCAGTCATCGTAGCCGGGAACCATCCCGCTCTTCCACGACTCGTCCCAGCCATTCTGAAGGGTCATGCTGGGGGTGTAGGGCTCAAGTCCCTAGGGACAAGTCCCTTTGTGATGCCTGTTATGTAAAGGCTGAATGGGGAAAAAAACCGCGCTAATCTATGGATATCATGCAAAAAGCTGCCAACAAACTAAACAAACAAAGTCACAATACAAGCAAATCAAAAATTGTAGCGCTAATACATGTAGAGGAGTGCATGTGTGTCACAGCACTCTGGGACATAAATATTGATATATATCCACCATATGTAACTGGTAAACTCAAAAAATATAAACACAATGTTATAAATAAAGTTCATATGGTGAGAACATCAGAAAGTTGATCCTTCTGGTCTGTTCAAACGAAACCAACTGAAGACATATGTTTGACTGATGTCACTGTGCGGCATAGGTACTCTTACCGGAAAAGATGGATGTGTATACCGTATGGCATCCACATCAAACAGGCTTATTGATGAAGATACTGCAGGCTGGGACTCCAACACTTTCAGGAACTGGGTACTGGATCGATCAGCAACGATGGATGAACTCAACATACGATCGTCCAATGGCCGTGAAGGTGATGGTAGAAGCCAGGAAAATGTAATAAAAAATGGAGACCACTCCAATGGTGCAGGTCAAATGGGCATAGCTTTATTCACATATGCATGTGAAAATTTTAAAAACAAATAAAATCTCGAGATGATGATAAAGGAAAATTCGGCAATATGGGGGGCATAAGATAGCTGGCCAGCTATCTTATGCCCCCCATATTGCCGAATTTTCCTTTATCATCATCTCGAGATTTTATTTGTTTTTAAAATTTTCACATGCATATGTGAATAAAGCTATGCCCATTTGACCTGCACCATTGGAGTGGTCTCCATTTTTTATTACATTTTCCTGGCTTCTACCATCACCTTCACGGCCATTGGACGATCGTATGTTGAGTTCATCCATCGTTGCTGATCGATCCAGTACCCAGTTCCTGAAAGTGTTGGAGTCCCAGCCTGCAGTATCTTCATCAATAAGCCTGTTTGATGTGGATGCCATACGGTATACACATCCATCTTTTCCGGTAAGAGTACCTATGCCGCACAGTGACATCAGTCAAACATATGTCTTCAGTTGGTTTCGTTTGAACAGACCAGAAGGATCAACTTTCTGATGTTCTCACCATATGAACTTTATTTATAACATTGTGTTTATATTTTTTGAGTTTACCAGTTACATATGGTGGATATATATCAATATTTATGTCCCAGAGTGCTGTGACACACATGCACTCCTCTACATGTATTAGCGCTACAATTTTTGATTTGCTTGTTATGTAAAGGCGACTGGAGAAAGGACTGACTCTGGCCAACAGTTAAAGTCTATGGTGGAGAAGATGGTCAAGGACAGCTTAAAGGAGCTGGAAGCCCCTCATGTATCTCCCGTTGAGTCGCCCAGATCTCCTGTGAGGGATACCCAGGTTCAAGATACTTGGGAAGCCTCGTTACCAAGCCATCCATCCGCGGATCTCTCCGATAGTGAATCTGAGGAAGATGTGGCTGGTTCCGGTTTTTTTTTTTTTTTTTTGCTCTGCTCCCTCCTTTGGTCAAAGCCATCAAGGAAACCTTGAGTTGGGAAGAGCCGGTGACGGCTCCAGCGAAGCAGAGAAAATTTTTCAAACAATTAAAGAAGGAGCGGATCAGTTTTCCCTTTCTGTCAGAACTAGGAGAGGTTATTACGGAAGAATGGATGGCTGGCACGGCCTGTAAACCGGCCCTGGCTCTGGCGGCCTTGTCTAGAGCGATGGAGGTCTGGTCCGACAGTGTCGACGAGACACTCAGGGGTGTCTCAGAAGAGCTAGCCAGGAGTTCTCCTATACAGGAGCTGAGGCTGGCCTCGGCCTTCTTGGGGGAGGCCTCAATTGACATTATTCGTCTCTTGTCTCGAGTTATGCTATCCTCTGTGACTGCCAAGCGTGCCCTGTGGCTCCGTCCTTGGCTGGCCGACCCGGCATCTAAGCAGGTTTGGTGCCGGATCCCCTTTGATGGTTCGTCTTTGTTTGGGAATAGGTTGGATAGTGCTATAACTCGGGCCACGGGCGGTAAGTCTGGGTTCCTTCCCCAAGACAGGCGCCAACAAAATCCCAGAGGTTCGTTTCCAAGGAAGCAAGGTCAAGACCGTGCCAGGGAGGCACGCAGTTACAGGCCCGGGAAGGAATTCTCCAGGTCTTGGAGGTCCAGGCAATCATCTTTCAAAAAAGCTACAAAGAGCAGTTTGCCGGGTGAGAAACAACCGACCAAGTCCTTTTGAGAGCGGGCCCGTCCAGACGGACCGGGTGGGAGCTCGCCTGCTCCTTTTTCGGCACGTCTGGGCGGCCTCAATCCAGGATTTCTGGACCGTCAGGACGGTTTCCTCAGGACACACTTGGACGTTCAGCAGGGTCCCCAAGTGCAGGTGTGTCCCCACATCCATTCCAACATCAGAAGGAAAAAGGATGATACTTTCAACCTACGTAAGATCTTTATTGGAACAAGGCGCAGCTATTCCCGTGCCAGTCGAGCAACGTGGTATGGGAATATATTCCCCTCTTTTCTTAGTCCAGAAGAAGAGCGGGGCGTGGAGACCCGTGATAGACCTGACATATCTGAACCGCTTCATAAAGAAGGAGAGGTTCAAGATGGAGACCCTGGCCACAATCCAACAGTCAGTACAGCCAGGGGATTGGATGGTCTCCATAGACCTAAAAGACGCCTACTTCCACGTGCCCGTCGCAACAGACTTCCAACAGTTCCTGCGGTTCTCCATAGACCAGGTTCATTTACAATTCACTTGCCTTCCCTTCGGTCTGTCCACTTCTCCACGTACCTTCTCGAAGGTCCTGCTAGCAATCGTAGCTCTGCTAAGGATCAGAAAAATCCGGATCCACCACTACTTGGACGATCTACTCTTGTTGGCTCAGGACAGAAGTTGTCTAGTAGATCACAGAGATCAGACCATCTCTACGCTCAAGGAGTTCGGATGGCTCCTGAATACGGAAAAAAGCCAGCTGGAACCTTCACAGCATCTCGTGTTCCTGGGAGCATTCTTCAACACGGTGAGAGGTACCATCTCTCTGCCCGAGGAAAAGGTCAGAATAGTGCGAGACAGGATCCACCTGGCTCTCGCCTCTCCTCATCTCAGCACTCGGTATTGCCTGAAGGTCATAGGCACCATGGTGTCCACAATACCGATGGTGAAGTGGGCACAATGGAGAATGCGTCCTTTTCAGAAGGGTTTTCTTCTCCAGTGGTCGGGAGACAAAGTCCAGACAATTCGTGTCACTCAAGTCATGAGGAGTTCCCTCTTCTGGTGGCTTCAGCGAGAGAACCTGCTGAATTGCCATTCCCTTCTTCCGATCAGGTGGATAACAGTAACATCAGATGCCAGCAACAGAGGTTGGGGGGCCCATTGTCTGATGGAGGTGGCTCAGGGCACTTGGGACTTTCCCTCTCGAGGGATAGTCTCGAACGTCCTGGAGTTGCGTGCAGCCTTCCTAGCTCTGGTGGCCTTCCCTCATCTGATATCGGGAGAGTCGGTTGTTCTCAGATTGGACAACACAACAGCTGTTGCCTACATAAGGAAACAAGGGGGCACCAGGAGTCGTTCCCTACTGGCAGAGGTGGAACCTATCATGCGTTGGGCACAGAGGAATCTAGCCAACTTGACGGCGACCTATGTTCCCGGGGTTCTCAACGTCCAAGCGGACTTTCTCTCAAGGGTGCAGCTGGACAACAACGAGTGGGCTCTGCACGAAGAGGTGTTCAGTTGGGTGGTATCCCTAGGGATCTCTCCAGAAGTGGATCTCTTTGCCTCCCAGTACAACAGGAAGCTGGCGAGATACTACTCGCGGTTCAGGGATCCACAAGCCTACGGGGTGGATGCACTAACGGAGCGCTGGTGGTTCCGCACAGCCTATGCCTTCCCTCCAACTCCGATCATCTTTCAATTCCTGAGGAGACTCAGATGGGAGGAAGTGGAGATGGTGGCTATAATCCCACACTGGCCCAACAGACCGTGGTTTCCTCTCCTGTCTCTGCTCAGCTTCCGGGACCCAGTTCCTCTTCCGACCCGTCGGGACCTGCTCTCCCAGGGCACGATCCTCCACCCATGTCCAGGTCACCTACAGTTGAAGGCCTGGTTCTTGAGAGGGGAAGGTTGGAGGCACTAGGGTGTCCCAAGGAGGCTATTCCCACCCTCCTGAGTGCAAGGAGGCGTAGCACCAACAAAGTTTATGAGCGGATCTGGGCAAGATTTTCGTCCCATATGTCTTCCAGAGCCAATTCATGTGGTTCCCCGGAAGTTCAGGACATCCTAAGTTTTCTGCAGTCAGGTCTGGACCTACCCTTGTCGGTCAGTTCCCTTCGTGTTCAAGTGTCAGCTATTTCCGCCTTCACGGGAGTGTCATGGGCCAAACATGCCCTTATCCAACAATTTTTCAAAGGGGCAATGAGATTGAGACCCCAAAGGAAGCCAAGATTCCCTAAATGGGATCTGCCTCTTGTTTTGGACTTTTTTTTTTTTTCTCATCTGGACAAGTCGCTTTCTGTCAGAGAGCTTACGTTAAAAACCGCTTTTTTAGTGGCCGTCACCTCGGCGAAGAGGGTGTCTGAAATCCAGGTTCTAGGAGCCAAAGAACCTTTCCTAACCTTCTTTCCAGACAGAGTGGTTCTGGTTCCGATGTTAGGGTCAAACCCTAAAGTCACCTCAGTTTTTCACCAGAATCAAGAAATTTCTCTACCCACCTTCAGGTCCACTGGTGTCTCAGATGTTCACCCTCTGGATGTTGGGGGTTCCCTGAAACAATACTTAGAAGTTACAGCTTCATTCCGCCAGTCGGACTATCTGTTCGTCCTGTTCTATGGGAAACACAAGGGCTCCCGAGCATCAGTCAGATCTATTGCTGCTTGGATAGTTCAAGCGATCCAGTGGGCGTATAAGGAGAAGGGCTTGGCTCCTCCTCAGGCGGTGACAGCACACTCAACCAGAAGTCTCTCAACTTCGTGGGCAGCCTCGCGCCATGTGGCTCCTGATGTGATATGCAGAGCGGCGTCTTGGTCGTCAATCCATACTTTTATGTCACACTACTGTGTTGAGCCAGCGGCTCTGTCTTCAGTTGATTTTGGTGCTAAAGTTTTGTCAATTGACGGTGTCAAATAAATCTTTGTTTGTTCAGCATTTTGCCCACCCGGGTGTGTATGGCGAGTTATTTCCCACACGTTGGCTGCCATGGAGTCTGTCAGGAAAACGGAAAATTCCTATCAAAATAATTAACGTAATTTTACTTTCCTGATGGACTCCATGGCAGCCGGAGTTCCCTCCCAAATGGCTGGAGTAGGATAGTTACCGAACACGGCCTCTGGCAGGGAGCAAAGATTTATGGGAGTAACGTCCTATAGGGTAGTGGAGGCGGGACTAAACCCACACGTTGGCTGCCATGGAGTCCATCAGGAAAGGAAAATTACGGTAAGTATTTTGATAGGAATTTTCCGTTTATTTCACTAATTTAAATGCAAATCAATTTATAACTTTTTTTAAAATGCGTTTTTCTGGATATTTTTGTCTCTCACTGTTAAAAAAAACCTACCATTAAAATTATAGACTGATCATTTCTTTCTCAGTGGGCAAACATACAAAATCAGCAGGGGATCAAATCCTTTTTTCCCTCACTGTATGGATGTTTTTACATATTTACTGTATGGTACGGTCCAGCTTGGACTAATGTGACAATGCATATACCAAGCCTGTGGGATCCCTCTAGAGAAGCTGGAAATCATTAGAGAAGGCACCACTACTACAGTGAACTCCACTAGCTTCCAGGTCCCGTGCTGAGCGGCGGCCCTGCTGTACTGTGAACCCAAGAAGTCACCTGCTCGGCCTAGGCGCCATTCAGAGATCACTTTGCATTTTGCAGAGAGGGTGATCTCCTGTGTTCACAATTCAGTGGGGCAACAGCCTGGCACCGAACCCAGAAGCAAGTAGAGATCACTTTAGCAGCGATGTCTAATACAGTGATTTCCAGCATCCGGGGAAGCCCACAGGTATGGTATATGCGAAGATATAAGTCTAAGCTGGACCAATGTAACTATTTAAAATATACTGCCGGTTGGGAGCTCCGCGGTGTCCCGCTATCGGGTCACAGAGCTGTAGAACGGGGAGAGGTCTGTGTAAACAAACCTCTCCCCGCGCTTCCTACACTGCCTGTCACTGATCGGCTGTTCCCTATCATCGGGAAAGCCGATCAGTGACATCAGACGTCAGCCACGCCCCCTACTGTGAAAAAAAACACAAACACGTCACACTAACTCCTCCCCGCCCCCTAGTGGTTAACTCCTTCACTGCCACTGTCATTTACATAGGAATCAGTGCATTTAAATAGCACTGATTTCTGTATAAATGACAATGGTCCCAAAAATGTGTCAAAAATGTCCGATGTGTCCGCCATAATGTCGAAGTCACAATAAAAATCGCTGATCGTCGCCATTACTAGTAAAAAAAAAATATTAATAAAAATGCTATAAAACTATCCCCTATTTTGTAAACGCTATAACTTTTGCGCAAACCAATCAATAATCGCTAATTGCGATTTTTTTTTTTACCAAAAATATGAAGAAGAATACGTATTGGCCTAAACTGAGGAAAAAAAATGTTTTTTTATATATTTTTTGGGGATATTTATTATAGCAAAAAGTAAAAAATATTGCATTTTTTTCAAAATTGTCGCTCTATTTTTGTTTATAGTGCAAAAAATAAAAACAGCAGGGGCGATCAAATACCACCAAAAGAAAGCTCTATTTGTGGGAAAAAAAGGATGCCAATTTTGTTTGGGAGCCACGTCGCATGACCGCACAATTGTCAGTTAAAGCGATGCAGTGCCGAATCGCAAAAAGGGGCCTGGTCCTTTGGCTGCAAATTGGTCCGGGGCTTAAGTGGTTAAGAGCCCATTCACCCCAAATGCAGTTGGATGCATTTTTTACTGCATTCAAGTTAAAGTTGTTGGGGTGTTTCACTCTGAAGAGCGATCTGAGAACTTCAGCAGGTTGTTGACTGCAAAAGAATGAAGAAAGTTTCTGTCTTTGGTTGCCATTTCGGCAGACTGATGATCTTCTTGTAAGGGGACCTGTGTCCCGAAGTGTGGTCCCTTACAATTTGGCCTGACTGCTTGTTGCTTGATATGCAGTCATGCCCTGGGCCCGGAGTTCCTTTTTAAAGAAGGAATAAGGAATTGCTGGGAACTGTAGTCCATCTGAAGTGAAGTTAAATGGACGGTAACCGGTCATGGACATTGAGCATGTAGCTAGTTAGAATAGGCCTTGATAGGAAAATGATTGCCTATTTCTTCAAATAATGGACTCATACACAATCATCAGCACTGTTTCTGGATCAAAAGTATTGCTGAAGTTTTAGCCCCGGTTCACACTATAGCAGGCTGCGGATCGCACAGGAGTGCTGTGCGTCCCTGTTCCCCATTTCAGGGACGAATCAGGGCCGATTCTATGCCTGAATTCGGCCCTGAAACGGAGCCAAAGACGCACAGCGTTTTTGTGCAGTGCGCTCCGCAGCCGCCCCGGATATATGTGAACCGGCTCCAAAGGAAGCCAGTCACATTCTCCTACTATGCGAATTAGATGCGGGGAAACGCACATCTAATTCGCATAGGTGTGAATGGAGGCTTATACTTCTATACTGATTATGAAAAGGGGTGGCATTCTTAACCACTTCAATACCCGCGTATTGTCATATGACGCCCACAAGGTGGATCTACCATCCTGGGTGGGCGTCATATGACGTCCTCGGATTCCCGGCCGCCTGGGGGGCGCGTGCGCGCCGCCGGCGGCGCGCGCCCGCGGCATCGCTCGGGACCCGGTGCGAGTGCCCGGCGGCCGCGATGTCCGCCGGGCACCCGCGATTGCCCGTTAAAACAACGGGACCGGGCGGGACCGTGGAGCTGTGTGTGTAAACACACAGCTCCACGTCCTGTCAGCGGGGAGGAGACCGATCATGTGATCCCAGCACGGAGGAACACATGATCGGTCTCCTCCCCTTGAGTCCCCTCCCCCTACAGTTAGAATCACTCCTATCAGGGAACACATTAACCCCTCCAGCGCCCTCTAGTGTTAACCCCTTCCCTGCCAGTCACATTTACACAGTAATCATTGCAATTTTATAGCAACGATCGCTGTGTAAATGTGAATGGTTCCAAAAATGTGTCAAAAGTGTCCGAAGTGTCCGCCGCAATGTCGCAGTCACGAAAAAAAATCGCAGATCGCCGCCATTACTAGTAAAAAAAAAAAAAAAAAAAATTCAATAAATCTATCCCCTATTTTGTAGACGCTATAACTTTTGCGCAAACCGATCAATATACGCTTATTGCGATTTTTTTTACCAAAAATATGTAGAAGAATACGTATCGGCCTAAACTGAGGAAAAAAATTGTTTTTTTTTTTAAAAATGGGATATTTATTATAGCAAAAAGTAAAAAATATTGTGTTTTTTTTCAAAATTGTCGCTCTTCTTTTGTTTATAGCGCAAAAATAAAAACCGCAGGGGCGATCAAATACCACCAAAAGAAAGCTCTATTTGTGGGAAAAAAAGGACGTCAATTTTGTTTGGGTGTAACGTCGCACGACCGCGCAATTGTTAGTTAAAGCGACGCAGTGCCGAATCGCAAAAAGTGCTCTGGTAAGGAAGGGTGTTTAAAAGGCCTGTATTGAAGCGGTTAAAGAGAATGGGGCCTGCTTTCAAAATGTAAATAAAGTAGACGTGTATTGGATGTTCTTATGTTTTATGCTGCCCTCGGCTGAGGACCAGTTCAAATCACTGTATATATATTGCATCATGTTCTTATAGGATAGGATGCTTTTGCACTGTTTTGATTTTTCTCTTTCAGGTGTTGCCGAGTCGGTGCGTCTTCCTTGGCCAAGCAGAGACAGGGATCTAGCCGAATAACAACACTAACCATTTGTATATTGTTACAACTGTATATATTAGACAGATAGAGAGCAATGCTATTGCTTTACCGCATTTAAAGTGTAAATAACCATTTTAATATCTGAAATGTCAAACGTGACTATTTCATGTTTGATACTAATGCTTATTCATGTGGTACTGTTATACTGTTAACCCTTTCCCTGTTTCCCTACCTATCCCAGTTTTTGTCAGGACATTCTCTCTCAGGCTTGGGAGCTCAAATCGTTTTTTTTTTGCAAATTCTGAGACTTAGTTTCTTGGGCAGGGGGAGGATGTAGTGCCCTGGGGTTTAGTCAGGGAGCTCCTCACCAAATTCCTTGTCAGGAGTAGCTACTGTAGCTAATTGATAGAGATCTATTGATTTCTCCCTAAGTTTGGCCTTGTTGCATTTTTTTCTTCTACCACTAGGTGGCCGGGAACTTGGTGGTACTACATATGGGAAGGGCAACCCAAGGTCAGGTTATGGGTATATGGGGTATCTCAGCCAATGGGCAGGGGTGCTGGGAAAACCTATATATTCGGGTAAGGTCAGGTGATCTATGTTCTGTGCCACCCGGACCTCTGTCTGGGTGGACATGTGTTGTGCACCCCGGGCTGCCAGGCTGTGTGAGGGTCTATCCAGAAGTAGGTGGGCAGCGCAGGGTTGGGACTGCGGCTTGCAGTCCAACCAAAAGTGACGGTTCTGGCAGCCAGAGAACCTGTCGTGGTCAGAGGTATAAGGGAAGCTTGTGCTAGGAGGGGAGATTTGTGCAAGGAGGGGGGATTTCGGAAGGGGATTTGTGCTAGGAGGAAAGATTTGTGCTTGAGGCGGATTTAGGATTGGGTGGGGGGGGGGGGGGATTTGTGCTAGGAGGGGGATTTGTGCTAAAAGGGGAGATTTGTGCTTGGGTGGATTTAGGATGGGGGGGTGAATTTGTGCTAGGAGGGGAGATTTGTGCTTGGGGTGGATTTAGGATTGGGGTGTATTTGTGCTAGGAGGGAAGATTTGTGCTTTGGGTGGATTTAGGATTGGGCGGGGGGGGGGGGGGGGTTGTGCTATGGGGGGGATTTGTGCTAGGAGGGGAGATTTGTGCTTGGGGTGGATTTAGGATTGGGCGGGGGGGGGGGGGTTGTGCTATGAGGGGGATTTGTGCTAGGAGGGGAGATTTGTGCTTGGGGTGGATTTAGGATGGGGCGGGGGATTCATGCTAGGAGGGGAGATTAGTGCTTGGGGTGGATTTAGGATTGGGGTGTATTTGTGCTAGGAGGGAAAATTTGTGCTTTGGGTGGATTTAGGATTGGGCGGGGGGGGGGGGTTGTGCTATGAGGGGGGATTTGTGCTAGGAGGGGAGATTTGTGGGCTTGGGGTGGATTTAGGATGGGGCGGGGTGAATTTAGGATTGGGCGGGGATTCATGCTAGGAGGGGAGATTTGTGCTTGGGGTGGATTTAGGATCGGGCTGGGGATTCATGCTAGGAGGGGAGATTTGTGCTTGGGGTGGATTTAGGATTGGGGTGTATTTGTGCTAGGAGGGAAGATTTGTGCTTTGGGTGGATTTAGGATTGGGCGGGGGGGGGGGGGGGGTTGTGCTATGAGGGGGATTTGTGCTAGGAGGGGGGGGGGGGGGGGGGTTGGGGGGCTGGTGGGGTGGGGGGTTGGGTTGGGGGGGGGGGGGGGGGGGGGGGGTGTTGTGGGGGTTCGGGGGGGTGCGGGGGGGGGGGGGTGGGGTTGGTGGGGGGGGGAGTATGGGGGGGGGAGGGGGGGGGGATGGGGGGTTGTGCTAGGAGGGGAGATTTGTGGGCTTGGGGTGGATTTAGGATGGGGCGGGGTGAATTTAGGATTGGGCGGGGATTCATGCTAGGAGGGGAGATTTGTGCTTGGGGTGGATTTAGGATTGGGCTGGGGATTCATGCTAGGAGGGGAGATTTGTGCTTGGGGTGGATTTAGGATTGGGGTGTATTTGTGCTAGGAGGGAAGATTTGTGCTTTGGGTGGATTTAGGATTGGGCGGGGGTTGTGCTATGAGGGGGATTTGTGCTAGGAGGGGAGATTTGTGGGCTTGGGGTGGATTTAGGATGGGGCGGGGTGAATTTAGGATTGGGCGGGGATTCATGCTAGGAGGGGAGATTTGTGCTTGGGGTGGATTTAGGATGGGGGGTGGATTTGTGCTAGGAGGGGAGATTCATGCAAGGGAGGGAAGATTTGTGCTTGGGGTGGAGTTAAGATTGGGCGTGGTGGATTTAGGATTGGGCGGGGGGATCTGTGCTAGGAGGGGGATTTGTGCTAGGAGGGGAGATTTGTGCTAAAAGGGGAGATTTGTGCTTGGGGTGGATTTAGGATGGGGGGGGGGGGTTTGTGCTAGGAGGGGAGATTTGTGCTTGGAGTGGATTTAGGATTGGGGAAGATTTGTGCTAGGAGGGAAGATTTGTGCTTTGGGTGGATTTAGGATTGGGCGGGGGGGGGGGGGGTTGTGCTATGAGGGGGATTTGTGCTAGGAGGGGAGATTTGTGGGCTTGGGGTGGATTTAGGATGGGGCGGGGTGAATTTAGGATTGGGCGGGGATTCTTGCTAGGAGGGGAGATTTGTGCTTGGGGTGGATTTAGGATCGGGCTGGGGATTCATGCTAGGAGGGGAGATTTGTGCTTGGGGTGGATTTAGGATTGGGGTGTATTTGTGCTAGGAGGGAAGATTTGTGCTTTGGGTGGATTTAGGATTGGGCGGGGGGGGGGGGGGGTTGTGCTATGAGGGGGATTTGTGCTAGGAGGGGAGATTTGTGGGCTTGGGGTGGATTTAGGATGGGGCGGGGTGAATTTAGGATTGGGCGGGGATTCATGCTAGGAGGGGAGATTTGTGCTTGGGGTGGATTTAGGATTGGGCTGGGGATTCATGCTAGGAGGGGAGATTTGTGCTTGGGGTGGATTTAGGATTGGGGTGTATTTGTGCTAGGAGGGAAGATTTGTGCTTTGGGTGGATTTAGGATTGGGCGGGGGTTGTGCTATGAGGGGGATTTGTGCTAGGAGGGGAGATTTGTGGGCTTGGGGTGGATTTAGGATGGGGCGGGGTGAATTTAGGATTGGGCGGGGGATTCATGCTAGGAGGGGAGATTTGTGCTTGGGGTGGATTTAGGATGGGGGGTGGATTTGTGCTAGGAGGGGAGATTCATGCATAAGGGGCAAGGGAGGGAGGGGGGAGATTTGTGCTTGGGGTGGAGTTAAGATTGGGCGTGGTGGATTTAGGATTGGGCGGGGGGATCTGTGCTAGGAGGGGGATTTGTGCTAGGAGGGGAGATTTGTGCTAAAAGGGGAGATTTGTGCTTGGGGTGGATTTAGGATGGGGGGGGGGATTTGTGCTAGGAGGGGAGATTTGTGCTTGGAGTGGATTTAGGATTGGGGAAGATTTGTGCTAGGAGGGAAGATTTGTGCTTTGGGTGGATTTAGGATTGGGCGGGGGGTTTTGCTAGGAGAGGGATTTGTGCTAGGAGGGGCGATTTGTGCTTGGGGTGGATTTAGGATGGGGCGGGGTGGATTTAGGATTGGGCGGGGGGATTTGTGCTAGGAGGGAGATTCGTACTAGGAGGGGAGATTTGTGCTTGGGGTAGATTTAGGATGGGGGGGGGGGGGGGGTTGTGCTAGGAGGGGAGATTCGTGCAAGGAGGGAAGATTTGTGCTTGAGGTGGAGTTAGGATTGGGCGGGTGGATTTAGGATTGGGCGGGGGGATTTGTGCTAGGAGGGGAGATTTGTGCTTGGGGTGGATTTAGGATTGGGGGGATTTGTGCTAGGAGGGGAGATTTTGGCAGGGGATTTGTGCTAGGAGGGGAGATTTGTGCTGGGGTGGATTTAGGAGGGAGGGGCAGGATTTTGGCGGTGAGGGGGATTTTGGAGGGGGAATTTGTACTAGGAGGCTGGATTTGGGGGGGGGGGGGGATTTGTGCTAGCAGTAGTACAACCTACTGACATTTTAGGGATTTTTCACACCAGGTGTGGTGCGATAACGCATGTAAAATTATGCATTTTCCCTCACCACACAAAAATGCGTCACCTTTTGCAGTTGTGTGCAGGTGCCATTAATTCCTAATGGCACACCCAAGCAGACACCAATTTCATATATGTTTGCACCCAATAAAATGCATTGTACTGCAGTACCATGCATTCTAGTGGGGCTCAATTTAAAAATCATGCCAACACTTTTTTGCGTGTTTCATAAACATAGAGCAGCCTAATAAAAAAAAAAAACGCAACATGCGGGAAAGCGCAAAAAAGAGCTTGCACTCTCGGACGCACCTCCTTGTGTGAATGAGCCCTCAGACAGGTGTGCCCCGGTGCAGTGCCATAGAATGAGATTTGCCATAGAATGAGATGCTCCGCCTCCATCACATCCTATTGGCTCACAATCAGTCTCACTTTGGCTATCATAGGGAGAGGATCTCCTCCCTGTGATAGCTGGACCTGCACGGAGCTCTCCGTGTCCCGGTCCAGCCCAGTGGATGGCTCATCTCTGTCACTGGAGGTAGAAGTTCAGTGCAGGGCACATAGGAAGGAGGAGGAGGGGGGGGGGGGGTGAGGGGCACACACCAATCATATCTGCAGAACTGGGCAAGCAGTCCCATGTGAAAGGACCTGTGGACGACGGGCACGTTACAGCCCCAGGTGCCAGGGTGTCCAGTGATAACAATCACCAGACAGAGAGAGAGGAAGGTACAAAGTCATCTGCAAAGCCTGCTTTCTGCTTAAACGCTTCACATCCCATTATATATTCACTGCTAAATAAGACTGTTCACAGGAAAAACCACCCCCCCCCCCCCTGCAACCCCAACCCCCACCCGTTCACCATTCATTCTGCACGGGGCTTTGTAAGTAGAGTAGAAGTCAGAGCATTGCGGTGCCCATCCAGGGGAAGTCTCCTAGCTGGACGCTCCAGCATTTACAGGTTCAAGAATTAAAAAGCCGCTCTCTCGCTAGCAGTGTGCAGGAGTTAATGGCTCGGCCAGCTGCTCAGAATCTCCCCCCGTCTAGGACAATGAGAGCGAATGGCAGCGGCGGAATGTAGTAAAGATCTTCTGCCTTTTCAATAGACTGAATGCAGAGAAGCTCCAGCTTGGAATCCTCCTGCGGATTCCTCAGCTGCTGCTGCTGCATGGGGGTGACGGTGATAAAGATACAAGCGGCACAAAACATTTTCCGTGCTTTGCAAGTGTCACTCAGCACTTTGAGCCATCCCTTAAAACCACAACTCAAATCGCCTATTTAGCTCCTATAGAGCTCCGTGCAGGTCCAGCTATCACAGGGAGGAGATCCTCTCCCTATGATAGCCAAAGTGAGACTGATTGTGAGCCAATAGGATGTGACGGAGGCGGAGCATCTCATTCTATGGCAAATCTCATTCTATGGCACTGCACCGGCTGCAAGCTCACATGGCTTTCTGCCTTCTACTACGGTAGCCCGGCTAGATAAAACAGTTCAGCTGATAGCGCCCCGCCTACCGATCTCTTTCCGCGTTACTTATTGGAAAAGCCGCCTAGCTACGCCAGTCCGGATAGCGTAAATGCCACGCCCCTCCACACGCCGCCTCTTGAAGCGATGTGTCTGTAGGCGCGCTCCCGTGTCTATTCACAACCCCAGTGCGCCTGCTGAGGAGACATGCGCGCTCCCGACGCACAGTCTTTTTATTGTTAGCCTCACTAGTATTGTATTCCCTCTTGTAGATGAAAAGAGCCATTAAAACAGAAAGAAATCACATCTATTTAGGACAAGTTTACATTGGCGCCAAAAGCAGACGTTTATACGGGTATTCCGAGCAACCTATCACAATGGTGTGCGTAGCAGCGAGCGATGACATCACATCGCACCACAAATCATCCGTCATCTGTTGTTTGGCTACCGTTACCGCTTCCCAAACGCCTCTATGTAAACGCACTGCAAACACGCCACAAATGCCTCACAAATGACTGTGGTGTTTTCTAACGCGTTTGTGATGCGTCCAGAAAGCGTTCATAGCTGAGATAGTACAAGCAGTGCCGATCCTGACCTCCCTGGGGCCCTAAGCAAAATTCTGCTAAGGGGCCCTCTACCTGACCCATGATGCCGTGAGCATAGGTGCCCAGAGAGCCTCCCTCCTTACATTAGGGTCCTCAGAGAGCCTCCCCTTACGTCAGGGCCCCTAGAAAGCCTCCCCTTACGTCAGGGTCCCCAGAGGGCTCCCCTTACATCAGTGTCCTCAGAGAGCCCCTCCTCAAATCAGGGTCCCCAGAGAGCCTCCCCCTACATCAGGATCCCCAGAGAGACTTCCTTAAATCCTCACCGCGCCAATCATTGCAGCCTCACCGTGCCCATTATTGCAGCCTCACCGTGTTAATAATTGCCACCTCACCGTGCCCATCATTGCAGCCTTAGTGTGCCCATCACTGCCGCCTCACCGTGTCCATCATTGCCACCTCACCGTGCCAATCATTAAAGCCTTACCATGCCAATCATTGCAGCCTCACCGTGCCCATCACTGCCACCTCACCATGGCAATCATTGCAGCCTTACCATGCTTATCATTGCAGCCTCACCGTGTTAATAATTGCCACCTCACCGTGCCCATCATTGCCATCTCACCATGCCAATCATTGCAGCCTTACCATGCTTATCATTGTAGCCTTACCATGCTTATCATTGTAGCCTTACCATGCTTATCATTGTAGCCTTACCATGCTTTTCATTGCAGCCTTACCATGCTTTTCATTGCAGCCTTACCATGCTTTTCATTGCAGCCTTGCCATGTTAATTGCCACCTCGCCATGCCAATCATTGCCACCTCGCCATGCCAATCATTCCCGCCTCACCATGCCAATCACTGCCGCCTCACCATGCCAATCATTGCAGCCTTACTGTGCCCATCATTATTGCAGCCTAATGGTGCCCATCATTGCAGTCTTACTGTGGCAATCAATGTAGCCTCACCAGTCAGTGCCAGTGGATTACGCACAGCAGGCATCTCCCGCTGTGTCACGGAGCTCAATGTGAAATGTTATGCCGCACTATGACAAAAGTCCCACCCTCCTTCTAGACCAGCTTGTGTGATAGACAGAACACTGTATCTATCACACGAGCTGGTCTAGGAGGAGGGCGGGATCTTTGTCATAGCGCTGGCCGAAGGTTTCAGTCAGCTCTGAGACACAGCGGTCTTCTGACTCCCGCTGTGTGACAAGAGGAGGAGGAGGAGATTGGAGCTCGGGAAGCAGAGCCGATCCGCCCTTGGGGGGGCCCCCCACAGCGGCGGGGCCCTATGCATCTTGCATAGTGAGTGTATAAGGCGGATCGGCTCTGGACACAGGTGTCCGTTTAAGAAGCAGTGATCACAGCACATAAATAGTTTATGAACAAGAGATAATTGGGGGAGAAGTGTTTGAACTTGTTCTCCCGCCGATTATCTCCACACATGGAGAATCCTCATAGAATGACACAGTAACGACCAGTTTATGAAGCTG
The DNA here is from genome assembly GCA_028564925.1 of Lithobates sylvaticus. Classification (NCBI taxonomy): domain Eukaryota; kingdom Metazoa; phylum Chordata; class Amphibia; order Anura; family Ranidae; genus Lithobates; species Lithobates sylvaticus. The sequence continues at coordinate 47,835,576 of CM053034.1, read as the reverse complement.
CAAACTGAGTGCTTCACTGGCGATCTGTGTCAGAATTCACAGTCCCCGATTCACCAGCTCAGAGGTGGAGAATCGGGGAGTGAAGAGGGAATGTGGGGGGATCTGAGGAGGAAAGAGGAAGATAATTAACTTCCTTGTGCCTCGTTCAGACACCCCCAACACTTTAACCACGTCCCCCTATTTTTATATATATATATATATATATATATATATATATATATATATATATATATGAGTGTGAGTGTGAGTGTGAGTATATATATATATATATATATATAATGTGTGTGTGTGTGTGTGTGTGTGTGTATGTGTGTATATATATATATATATATAATGTGTGTGTGTGTGTGTGTATGTGTATGTGTGTATGTGTGTATGTGTGTATGTGTGTGTGTGTGTATGTGTGTGTGTGTGTGTGTGTGTATGTGTATATTATATATATATATATATATATATATATATATATATATATATATATATATATATATATATATATAGTGTGTGTGTGTGTGTGTGTGTGTGTATATATATATATATATATATATATATATATATAATGTATGTGTGTATATATATATAATGTATGTGTGTATGTGTGTATGTGTGTATGATATATATATATAAATATATATATATAGTGTGTGTGTATATACACACACATGTATATATAATGTGTGTATACATGTATATATTATGTAGGGGGACTCTTTATTTTATTAACATTAAATCACACCGTCTGTCCGTGTATTGAGCGGTGATAATCTATCACTGCTTAATAAACTGACATCTCTGTGTTTCTGTGAATTTCTGGTGCTGTAATCTCGTAAAGTCTCACGAGATTCCAGTATCAGGGGCCGTTCTCCAGTGTTAGAAGCGTTTGTAGATCTCTTCACTCCTCCAAGATCTACTCCGCTTCATAAACTGGCACACAGAAGAGAAAAATCTCCTCTGTGAATGCCGGAGAATGAAGCAGTGAATAGATTTCACTGCTTCATAAATGGACACCTAAATGTCTTTTTTTATTTTGGTTAGGAAATAGAGGTGAGCAGCGATCACAGTCCTGATGACCGGCAGAAGACGGCAGAAGACGTCAGAAGACGGCAGAAGACGACAGAAGACGACAGAAGAGGACAGAAGACAGAAGAGGACAGAAGAGAACAGGACAGAAGAGGACAGAAGAGGATAGAAGAGGACAGAAGAGGACAGAAGAGGACAGAAGAGGACAGAAGACAAAAGCCAAATAGAAAAACATAAAAATGTAAATACCCCTATGACAATAAATTATTAAAATGATTTAGCAATATACAACATGTCTTTAAAAATATACCTATTTCCTGTAGCCGATGATCAGCCAAAACATTATGACCACCTCATGAAAAAAAAAAATAATAAATAATAATACAAACAATTTTGAAAAAGAAAAATCAGCCAAAATATTATGACCACCCCATGAAAAAAATAAATAAAAAAAAATTATTTTTGAAAAAAAATGTTCAGCCAAAACATTACCACCACCCCATGAAAAAAAAATACTAAAAAATAAATATTTTGAAAAAGAAAAATCATGATCAGCCAAAACATTATCACCATCTGATGATCAGACAAAATATTATGACCACCCCCATTAAAAAAAAATAATAATTTTTGAAAAAAATGTTCAGCCAAAACATTTTGACCACCCCACGATCAGCCAAAACATTATGACCACCCCATGAAAATAAAATAATAATAAAAAAATAAATATTTTGAAAAAGAAAAATCAGCCAAAACATTATTACCAGCCCATGATCAGCCAAAACATTATGACCACCACATGAAAAAAAAAATAATGATAAAAATAATTTTTGAAAAAAAATACTTGAAGTAATTGTAGCCATATTAGTGCAATTGTGACAGAGAAAATGGGATTTTTGAAAAAAATGTTCAGCCAAAACATTTTGACCACCCCACGATCAGCCAAAACATTATGACTACCTCATGAAAAAAAAATAATAATAATAATAAAAAAAATTAGAATAAGAAAAATCAGCCAAAACATTATGACCACCCCATGAAAAAAAAATTAAAAAAAAAATATTTTTGAAAAGAAATGTTCAGCCAAAACATTATCACCACCCCATGATCAGCCAAAACATTATCACCACCCCATGAAAAAAAAAAATAATAATAAAAAAATAAATATTTTGAAAAAGAAAAATCATCATCAGCCAAAACATTATGACCAGCCCATGATCAGCCAAAACATTATGATCACCACATGAAAAAAAAAAAATAATAAAAATAATTTTTGAAAAAAAATACTTGAAGTAATTGTAGCTGTATTAGTGCAATTGTGACAGAGAAAATTGAGTACTATCTGTGACACTTTTTTTTATTTGCACTAACATATCATTTTTCATAGACCTAAGACCTTGAAGAAGGGGGACACACCCCGAAAGCTCGTCCATGAAAAATGATGTTAGTGCAAATAAAAAAGTATCACGGACAGTACTCAATTTTCTCTGAAAAAAAAAAAAAAAAAAAAAAAAATTGTATAAAAAAAAATTATTTTTGAAAAAAACTAAATTTTTGTTTGAAAAAAAAATTTGAAAAAAAAAAAGTTTGTTTGAAAAAAAAAAAATTTGGGGAAAAATATGTTCAGCTCTTTCAGCTAATGATGGAACTTCAACTTTTTACTACTATTTATACTTTTTAAAATATGCTTTTTAACACTTTTCACAGTTACTCCAGCCACTCCAGTAGGTGGAGGCAAGAACACTTCACACAATTTCAACAGAAATTGTAGCTTTCCTAGTTAATCTATCTATCTTATTTTTGTCAATTTAAATAATAATTATTTTGCTGACAATATCACCGCAAGAAGCTGTTACTTACCTAGAAAAGAATGATATCTGTATTCGATTGTTTATGTAAAAGCAGCAGGCTGGTAGCAGAAATGGAAACATTTTATCTCTGATCTGTTAGGAATTGTATGCATTGTATAGATTTGGCAGAGCCGAGCGCTGGAGCCATAGCAACCGATCAACCAATCACAGATCTTCCTAGAAATTTCAAACTGATGCAGGAGAAATGTTGTGGCAGTTGCAGTTGCCTAGCAACATAACTGATGACCTCACAGTGCAGGTCACATGGCCAATGACACTACAGTTCAGCTGCACCTGAGTTAGCCAGTCAGTCTACGGATTGAAGGCAAGCCTGAAGGTTGGTTTCTATTGAGCTCCAGGAGAAATTAGATTTTTTTGGAGAATGAACCGTATCATTAAAAAAATGTAATCTGTTCCTCAATTAATCATCAAAAGGTACATTTATGATCCATTATATTTAGAAGAATTGCATTGTATCTTCTTATTGGTAAACAATAGATTATATATCCCCCCTATTGGTGACCAGTGGCTTATATTCCACACCATCACTGTGTATCCAAAAAGGATATAAAATGTATTTGTGTGTAGTGCTGTATGATGGAGTAGTTATCAGACTATCACAGCACTGACACATAGGAATGAATAGGGATTACGTCTCATAGTCAACTGGTTAAAGTTTATCTATAGACACAGGTGCACTGTGACGACCAGTTTATGAAGCTGCGATCTGAGTGCTTCACTGGCGATCTGTGTCAGAATTCACAGTCCCCGATTCACCAGCTCAGAGGTGGAGAATCGGGGAGTGAAGAGGGAATGTGGGGGGATCTGAGGAGGAAAGAGGAAGATAATTAACTTCCTTGTGCCTCGTTCAGACCCCCCCAACACTGTAACCATGTCCCCCTATTTTATATATATAGTTAGAGTATATATATATATATATATATATATATATATATATATATATATATAATGTGTGTGTGTATATATACACACATGTATATATAATGTGTGTGTGTATACATGTATATATTATGTAGGGGGACTCTTTATTTTATTAACATTAAATCACACCGTCTGTCCGTGTATTGAGCGGTGATAATCTATCACTGCTTAATAAACTGACATCTGTGTTTCTGTGAATTTCTGGTGCTGTAATCTCGTAAAGTCTCACGAGATTCCAGTATCAGGGGCCGTTCTCCAGTGTTAGAAGCATTTGTAGATCTCTTCACTCCTCCAAGATCTACTCCGCTTCATAAACTGGCACACAGAAGAGAAAAATCTCCTCTGTGAATGCCGGAGAATGAAGCAGTGAATAGGATTTCACTGTTTCATAAATGGACACCTAAATGTCTTTTTTTATTTTGCAGCAGAAGAGGACGACCGTCAGCAGAAGAGGACGATGGTCAGCAGAAGAGGACGACCGTCAGCAGAAGAGGACGACCGAAGAGGACGACCGTCAGCAGAAGAGGACGACCAAAGAGGACGACCGGCAGCAGAAGAGGACGACCGTCAGCAGAAGAGGACGACCGAAGAGGACGACCGTCAGCAGAAGAGGACGACCGAAGAGGACGACCGTCAGCAGAAGAGGACGACCGAAGAGGACGACCGTCAGCAGAAGAGGACGACCGAAGAGGACGACCGTCAGCAGAAGAGGACGACCGAAGAGGACGACCGTCAGCAGAAGAGGACGACCGAAGAGGACCGTCAGCAGAAGAGGACGACCGTCAGCAGAAGAGGACGACCGTCAGCAGAAGAGGACGACCGTCAGCAGAAGAGGACGACCGTCAGCAGAAGAGGACGACCGTCAGCAGAAGAGGACGACCGAAGAGGACCGACAGCAGAAGAGGGCAGAAGAGGACCGTCAGCAGAAGAGGACGACCGTCAGCAGAAGAGGACGACCGTCAGCAGAAGAGGACGACCGTCAGCAGAAGAGGAGGACCGTCAGCAGAAGAGGAGGACCGTCAGCAGAAGAGGACGACCGTCAGCAGAAGAGGACGACCGTCAGCAGAAGAGGACGACCGTCAGCAGAAGAGGACGACCGTCAGCAGAAGAGGACGACCGTCAGCAGAAGAGGAGGACCGTCAGCAGAAGAGGAGGACCGTCAGCAGAAGAGGAGGACCGTCAGCAGAAGAGGAGGACCGTCAGCAGAAGAGGACCGGCAGCAGAAGAGGAGGACCGTCAGCAGAAGAGGAGGACCGTCAGCAGAAGAGGACGACCGAAGAGGACCGTCAGCAGAAGAGGACGACCGAAGAGGACCGTCAGCAGAAGAGGACGACCGAAGAGGACCGTCAGCAGAAGAGGAGGACCGTCAGCAGAAGAGGAGGACCGTCAGCAGAAGAGGAGGACCGTCAGCAGAAGAGGAGGACCGTCAGCAGAAGAGGAGGACCGTCAGCAGAAGAGGACGACCGTCAGCAGAAGAGGACGACCGTCAGCAGAAGAGGAGGACCGTCAGCAGAAGAGGACGACCGTCAGCAGAAGAGGACGACCGTCAGCAGAAGAGGACGACCGTCAGCAGAAGAGGACGACCGTCAGCAGAAGAGGACGACCGTCAGCAGAAGAGGAGGACCGTCAGCAGAAGAGGAGGACCGTCAGCAGAAGAGGACGACCGTCAGCAGAAGAGGACGACCGTCAGCAGAAGAGGACGACCGTCAGCAGAAGAGGACGACCGTCAGCAGAAGAGGACGACCGTCAGCAGAAGAGGACGACCGTCAGCAGAAGAGGAGGACCGTCAGCAGAAGAGGAGGACCGTCAGCAGAAGAGGACGACCGTCAGCAGAAGAGGAGGACCGTCAGCAGAAGAGGAGGACCGTCAGCAGAAGAGGACGACCGTCAGCAGAAGAGGAGGACCGTCAGCAGAAGAGGAGGACCGTCAGCAGAAGAGGAGGACCGTCAGCAGAAGAAGAGGACCGTCAGCAGAAGAGGAGGACCGTCAGCAGAAGAGGAGGACCGTCAGCAGAAGAGGAGGACCGTCAGCAGAAGAGGACGACCGAAGAGGACCGTCAGCAGAAGAGGAGGACCGTCAGCAGAAGAGGAGGACCGTCAGCAGAAGAGGAGGACCGTCAGCAGAAGAGGACGACCGTCAGCAGAAGAGGAGGACCGTCAGCAGAAGAGGAGGACCGTCAGCAGAAGAGGAGGACCGTCAGCAGAAGAGGAGGACCGTCAGCAGAAGAGGACGACCGTCAGCAGAAGAGGAGGACCGTCAGCAGAAGAGGAGGACCGTCAGCAGAAGAGGAGGACCGTCAGCAGAAGAGGAGGACCGTCAGCAGAAGAGGAGGACCGTCAGCAGAAGAGGAGGACCGAAGAGGACCGTCAGCAGAAGAGGAGGACCGTCAGCAGAAGAGGACGACCGAAGAGGACCGTCAGCAGAAGAGGAGGACCGTCAGCAGAAGAGGAGGACCGTCAGCAGAAGCGGAGGACCGTCAGCAGAAGAGGAGGACCGTCAGCAGAAGAGGACGACCGTCAGCAGAAGAGGACGACCGTCAGCAGAAGAGGAGGACCGTCAGCAGAAGAGGAGGACCGTCAGCAGAAGAGGACCGTCAGCAGAAGAGGAGGACCGTCAGCAGAAGAGGAGGACCGTCAGCAGAAGAGGACGACCGTCAGCAGAAGAGGACGACCGTCAGCAGAAGAGGACGACCGTCAGCAGAAGAGGACGACCGAAGAGGACCGTCAGCAGAAGAGGACCGTCAGCAGAAGAGGAGGACCGTCAGCAGAAGAGGACCGTCAGCAGAAGAGGACCGTCAGCAGAAGAGGAGGACCGTCAGCAGAAGAGGAGGACCGTCAGCAGAAGAGGAGGACCGTCAGCAGAAGAGGACGACCGTCAGCAGAGGACCGTCAGCAGAAGAGGACGACCGTCAGGAGAAGAGGAGGACCGCCAGCAGAAGAGGAGGACCGCAGCAGAAGAGGAGGACCGTCAGCAGAAGAGGAGGACCGTCAGCAGAAGAGGACGACCGAAGAGGACCGTCAGCAGAAGAGGAGGACCGTCAGCAGAAGAGGAGGACCGTCAGCAGAAGAGGAGGACCGTCAGCAGAAGAGGACGACCGAAGAGGACCGTCAGCAGAAGAGGAGGACCGTCAGCAGAAGAGGAGGACCGTCAGCAGAAGAGGACGACCGTCAGCAGAAGAGGAGGACCGTCAGCAGAAGAGGAGGACCGTCAGCAGAAGAGGAGGACCGTCAGCAGAAGAGGAGGACCGTCAGCAGAAGAGGAGGACCGTCAGCAGAAGAGGAGGACCGTCAGCAGAAGAGGACGACCGAAGAGGACCGTCAGCAGAAGAGGAGGACCGTCAGCAGAAGAGGACGACCGAAGAGGACCGTCAGCAGAAGAGGAGGACCGTCAGCAGAAGAGGAGGACCGTCAGCAGAAGAGGAGGACCGTCAGCAGAAGAGGAGGACCGTCAGCAGAAGAGGAGGACCGTCAGCAGAAGAGGACGACCGTCAGCAGAAGAGGACGACCGAAGAGGACCGTCAGCAGAAGAGGAGGACCGTCAGCAGAAGAGGAGGACCGTCAGCAGAAGAGGAGGACCGTCAGCAGAAGAGGACGACCGTCAGCAGAAGAGGACGACCGTCAGCAGAAGAGGACGACCGTCAGCAGAAGAGGACGACCGAAGAGGACCGTCAGCAGAAGAGGACCGTCAGCAGAAGAGGAGGACCGTCAGCAGAAGGAGGACCGTCAGCAGAAGAGGACGACCGTCAGCAGAAGAGGAGGACCGTCAGCAGAAGAGGAGGACCGTCAGCAGAAGAGGACGACTGAAGAGGACCGTCAGCAGAAGAGGAGGACCGTCAGCAGAAGAGGAGGACCGTCAGCAGAAGAGGAGGACCGTCAGCAGAAGAGGACGACCGAAGAGGACCGTTAGCAGAAGAGGAGGACCGTCAGCAGAAGAGGAGGACCGTCAGCAGAAGAGGAGGACCGTCAGCAGAAGAGGAGGACCGTCAGCAGAAGAGGACGACCGAAGAGGACCGTCAGCAGAAGAGGAGGACCGTCAGCAGAAGAGGAGGACCGTCAGCAGAAGAGGAGGACCGTCAGCAGAAGAGGACGACCGAAGAGGACCGTCAGCAGAAGAGGACGACCGTCAGCAGAAGAGGACGACCGTCAGCAGAAGAGGACGACCGTCAGCAGAAGAGGACGACCGTCAGCAGAAGAGGAGGACCGTCAGCAGAAGAGGACGACCGTCAGCAGAAGAGGACGACCGTCAGCAGAAGAGGACGACCGTCAGCAGAAGAGGACGACCGTCAGCAGAAGAGGACGACCGAAGAGGACCGTCAGCAGAGGAGGACCGTCAGCAGAAGAGGAGGACCGCCAGCAGAAGAGGAGGACCGTCAGCAGAAGAGGAGGACCGTCAGCAGAAGAGGAGGACCGTCAGCAGAAGAGGAGGACCGTCAGCAGAAGAGGACGACCGAAGAGGACCGTCAGCAGAAGAGGAGGACCGTCAGCAGAAGAGGAGGACCGTCAGCAGAAGAGGAGGACCGTCAGCAGAAGAGGACGACCGTCAGCAGAAGAGGACGACCGAAGAGGACCGTCAGCAGAAGAGGAGGACCGTCAGCAGAAGAGGAGGACCGTCAGCAGAAGAGGAGGACCGTCAGCAGAAGAGGAGGACCGTCAGCAGAAGAGGACGACCGTCAGCAGAAGAGGACGACCGTCAGCAGAAGAGGACGACCGTCAGCAGAAGAGGAGGACCGTCAGCAGAAGAGGACGACCGTCAGCAGAAGAGGACGACCGTCAGCAGAAGAGGACGACCGTCAGCAGAAGAGGACGACCGTCAGCAGAAGAGGACGACCGTCAGCAGAAGAGGACGACCGAAGAGGACCGTCAGCAGAAGAGGAGGACCGTCAGCAGAAGAGGAGGACCGTCAGCAGAAGAGGAGGACCGTCAGCAGAAGAGGACGACCGAAGAGGACCGTCAGCAGAAGAGGAGGACCGTCAGCAGAAGAGGACGACCGTCAGCAGAAGAGGACGACCGTCAGCAGAAGAGGACGACCGAAGAGGACCGTCAGCAGAAGAGGAGGACCGTCAGCAGAAGAGGAGGACCGTCAGCAGAAGAGGAGGACCGTCAGCAGAAGAGGAGGACCGTCAGCAGAAGAGGAGGACCGTCAGCAGAAGAGGACGACCGAAGAGGACCGTCAGCAGAAGAGGAGGACCGTCAGCAGAAGAGGAGGACCGTCAGCAGAAGAGGACGACCGTCAGCAGAAGAGGACGATCGTCAGCAGAAGAGGACGACCGTCAGCAGAAGAGGACGACCGTCAGCAGAAGAGGACGACCGTCAGCAGAAGAGGACGACCGAAGAGGACCGTCAGCAGAAGAGGAGGACCGTCAGCAGAAGAGGAGGACCGTCAGCAGAAGAGGACGACCGTCAGCAGAAGAGGACGACCGTCAGCAGAAGAGGACGACCGTCAGCAGAAGAGGACGACCGAAGAGGACCGACAGCAGAAGAGGGCAGAAGAGGACCGAAGAGGACCGTCAGCAGAAGAGGACGACCGTCAGCAGAAGAGGACGACCGAAGAGGACCGACAGCAGAAGAGGGCAGAAGAGGACCGTCAGCAGAAGAGGACGACCGTCAGCAGAAGAGGGCAGAAGAGGACCGTCAGCAGAAGAGGACGACCGTCAGCAGAAGAGGACGACCGAAGAGGACCGACAGCAGAAGAGGGCAGAAGAGGACCGTCAGCAGAAGAGGAGGACCGTCAGCAGAAGAGGAGGACCATCAGCAGAAGAGGACGACCGTCAGCAGAAGAGGACGACCGTCAGCAGAAGAGGACGACCGTCAGCAGAAGAGGACGACCGTCAGCAGAAGAGGACGACCGAAGAGGACCGTCAGCAGAAGAGGAGGACCGTCAGCAGAAGAGGAGGACCGTCAGCAGAAGAGGAGGACCGTCAGCAGAAGAGGACGACCGTCAGCAGAAGAGGACGACCGTCAGCAGAAGAGGACGACCGTCAGCAGAAGAGGACAACCGAAGAGGACCGTCAGCAGAAGAGGAGGACCGTCAGCAGAAGAGGACGACCGTCAGCAGAAGAGGACGACCGTCAGCAGAAGAGGACGACCGTCAGCAGAAGAGGACGACCGTCAGCAGAAGAGGACGACCGTCAGCAGAAGAGGACGACCGAAGAGGACCGACAGCAGAAGAGGGCAGAAGAGGACCGTCAGCAGAAGAGGACGACCGTCAGCAGAAGAGGACGACCGTCAGCAGAAGAGGACGACCGTCAGCAGAAGAGGACAACCGTCAGCAGAAGAGGACGACCGTCAGCAGAAGAGGACGACCGTCAGCAGAAGAGGAGGACCGTCAGCAGAAGAGGAGGACCGTCAGCAGAAGAGGACGACCGTCAGCAGAAGAGGACGACCGTCAGCAGAAGAGGAGGACCGTCAGCAGAAGAGGACGACCGTCAGCAGAAGAGGACGACCGTCAGCAGAAGAGGACGACCGTCAGCAGAAGAGGACGACCGTCAGCAGAAGAGGACGACCGAAGAGGACCGACAGCAGAAGAGGGCAGAAGAGGACGACCGTCAGCAGAAGAGGACGACCGTCAGCAGAAGAGGACGACCGTCAGCAGAAGAGGACGACCGTCAGCAGAAGAGGACGACCGTCAGCAGAAGAGGACGACCGTCAGCAGAAGAGGACCGTCAGCAGAAGAGGACCGTCAGCAGAAGAGGACCGACAGCAGAAGAGGACCGACAGCAGAAGAGGACCGAAGAGGACCGACAGCAGAAGAGGACCGACAGCAGAAGAGGACCGACAGCAGAAGAGGACCGACAGCAGAAGAGGACCGACAGCAGAAGAGGGCAGAAGAGGACCGACAGCAGAAGAGGGCAGAAGAGGACCGTCAGCAGAAGAGGACCGTCAGCAGAAGAGGACCGACAGCAGAAGAGGACCGAAGAGGACCGACAGCAGAAGAGGACCGACGAGGACCGACAGCAGAAGAGGACCGACAGCAGAAGAGGACCAACGAGGACCGACAGCAGAAGAGGACCGACAGCAGAAGAGGACCGACGAGGACCGACAGCAGAAGAGGACCGAAGAGGACCGTCAGCAGAAGAGGACCGTCAGCAGAAGAGGACCTTCAGCAGAAGAGGACCGTCAGCAGAAGAGGACCGACAGCAGAAGAGGACCGACAGCAGAAGAGGACCGACGAGGACCGACAGCAGAAGAGGACCGACGAGGACCGACAGCAGAAGAGGACCGACGAGGACCGACAGCAGAAGAGGACCGACGAGGACCGACAGCAGAAGAGGACCGACGAGGACCGACAGCAGAAGAGGACCGACGAGGACCGACAGCAGAAGAGGACCGACGAGGACCGACAGCAGAAGAGGACCGACAGCAGAAGAGGACCGACAGCAGAAGAGGACCGACGAGGACCGACAGCAGAAGAGGACCGACGAGGACCGACAGCAGAAGAGGACCGACGAGGACCGACAGCAGAAGAGGACCGACGAGGACCGACAGCAGAAGAGGACCGAAGACAGAAGAGGACCGAAGAGGACCGAAGAGGACCGAAGACAGAAGAGGACCGAGGACCGAAGACAGAAGAGGACCGAAGAGGACCGAAGAGGACCGTAGAGGCCCGAAGACAGAAGAGGACCGAAGACAGAAGAGGACCGAAGAGGACCGAAGACAGAAGAGGACCGAAGACGAACGAAGACGACCGAAGAGGACCGAAGACAGAAGAGGACCGAAGAGGACCGAAGACAGAAGAGGACAGAAGAGGACCGAAGAGGACCGAAGAGGACACAAGAGGACCTAAGAAGACACAAGAGGACCGAAGACAGAAGAGGACCGAAGACAGAAGAGGACCGAAGACAGAAGAGGACAGAAAGGGACAGAAGACAGAAAGGGACAGAAGACAGAAAATGACAGAAGACAGAAAATGACAGAAGACAGAAAATGACAGAAGACAGAAAATGACAGAAGAGGAGAGGACCGAAGAGGACCGAAGACAGAAGAGGACCGAAGACAGAAGAGGACCGAAGACAGAAGAGGACAGAAAGGGACAGAAGACAGAAAATGACAGAAGACAGAAAATGACAGAAGACAGAAAATGACAGAAGAGGAGAGGACCGAAGAGGACCGAAGACAGAAGAGGACCGAAGACAGAAGAGGACAGAAAGGGACAGAAGACAGAAAGGGACAGAAGACAGAAAATGACAGAAGACAGAAAATGACAGAAGACAGAAAATGACAGAAGAGGAGAGGACCGAAGAGGACCGAAGACAGAAGAGGACCGAAGACAGAAGAGGACCGAAGACAGAAGAGGACCGAAGACAGAAGAGGACCGAAGACAGAAGAGGACCGAAGAGGACCGAAGACAGAAGAGGACAGAAGAGGACAGAAGAGGACAGAAGACAGAAGCCAAATAGAAATACATATAAAAATGTAAATACCCCTATTACAATAGATTATTAAAATGATTTAGCAATATACAACATGTCTTTAAAAATATACCCATTTCCTGTAGCATTAGGATCAGAAAATATTAATCGGGGACCTAGGTTACTATAGGGCATGTTTATCACTAATAAAACTTTTCTTCTTTTTCTATCAGATATATTGCTGCGGAGGTGCTGTGTGCCATACAATGTCTTCATAGCAAGCGCATCACACATTGGTAAGTAATCCAGCCATCATATTTTATTGTTCTACCTCATTGGTCTCCAAACTGTGTCCTGCAGGCCAGAGGCAAACCTTTGCTTGTCTTATATCTGGAACTTGGAGGGCTATTCCTTCAACTGATATAAGGCACCATTCCTCACAGAAGAGGACAGAAGAGAACAGAAGAGAGAGAAGAGGACAGAAGAGAGAGAAGAGGACAGAAGAGAGAGAAGAGGACAGAAGAGGACAGAGAAGAGGACAGAAGAAGACAGACGAGGACAGACGAGGACAGAAGAAGACAGACGAGGACAGACGAGGACAGAAGAAGACAGACGAGGACAGACGAGGACAGACGAGGACAGATGAGGACAGACGAGGACAGACGAGGACAGACGAGGACAGACGAGAGAGAAGAGGACAGACGAGAGAGAAGAGGACAGACGAGAGAGAAGAGGACAGACGAGAGAGAAGAGGACAGACGAGAGAGACGAGGACAGACGAGAGAGACGAGGACAGACGAGGACAGACGAGGACAGACGAGGACAGACGAGGACAGACGAGAGAGAAGAGGACAGACGAGAGAGAAGAGGACAGACGAGAGAGAAGAGGACAGACGAGAGAGAAGAGGACAGACGAGAGAGAAGAGGACAGACGAGGACAGACGAGGACAGACGAGGGAGAAGAGGACAGACGAGAGAGAAGAGGACAGAAGAAGACAGACGAGAGAGACGAGGACAGAAGAGAGAAAAGAGGACAGAGAAGAGGACAGAAGAGGACAGAAGAGGACAGAAGAGGACAGACGAGAGAGACGAGGACAGAAGAGGACAGACGAGAGAGACGAGGACAGAAGAGAGAGAAGAGGACAGAGAAGAGGACAGAAGAGGACAGAGAAGAGGACAGAAGAGGACAGAGAAGAGGACAGACGAGAGAGACGAGGACAGAAGAGGACAGACGAGGACAGACGAGAGAGAAGAGGACAGAAGGACAGACGAGAGAGAAGAGGACAGAAGAGGATAGAAAAGGACAGAAGAGGATAGAAGAGGACAGAAGACAGAAGAGGACAGAAGACAGAAGACAGAAGAGGACAGAAGACAAAAGCCAAATAGAAAAACATATAAAAATGTAAATACCCCTATGACAATAGATTATTAAAAGGATTATTAAAAGGATTTAGCAATATACAACATGTCTTTAAAAATATACCTATTTCCTGTAGCCGATGATCAGCCAAAACATTATGACCACCTCATGAAAAAAAAAAAAAAATAATAATAAAAACAATTTTGAAAAAGAAAAATCAGCCAAAATATTATGACCACCCCATGAAAAAAAAATAATAATAAAAAATAAATATTTTAAAAATCATGATCAGCCAAAACATTATCACCACCTCATGATCAGACAAAATATTATGACCACCCCATGATCAGCCAATACATTTTTGTTTGAAAAAAACTAAATTTTTATTTGAAAAAAAAAAAATTTATTTGAAAAAAAAATGTTTGTTTGAAAAAAAATTTTTGGGGGAAAAATATGTTCAGCTCTTTTAGCTAATGATGGAACTTCAACTTTTTTACTACTATTTATACTTTTTAAAATATACTTTTTAACACTTTTCACAGTTACTCCAGCCACTCCAGTAGGTGGAGGCAAGAACACTTCACACAATTTCCCCAGAAATTGTAGCTTTCCTAGTTAATCTATCCATCTTATTTTTGTCAATTTAACCACTTGCCGACCGCCCCATGTACATATACGTCGGCAGAATGGCACGTACAGGCAAAACCACGTACCTGTACGTGCCATTCGTCCGGCGGGGACGGTCGGCATCGCTTCAGGAGCGATCATAGACGAGGGGCCGGCCAGTGGTTTCTGGCCACCCCCTTGCGATCGCTCCTGGCGAATCAGATGCTTCCTCTTGCCTGCGTATTGTAAACACAGGCAAGAGGAAGTGATGTCACGCTCCTCGTGCCGGTCTTTCTGACCGGGACGCCGAGCGGAGAAGACATCAGGTTAGTGCACCAACACTACACTGACACCAGTCACACATAGGCACACATTCCACCCCCTGATCACCCCCCAGATCACCCCCTGCCCCCCCAGTCACAGTGTCACTGATTGCAGGGATTATTTATTTACTGATCACTGCATTTAGTGTCAGTTGTGACCAGTGATGGCACTAACGACGTTAAAGTAAACTGCGTTACTTTAGAGGGTAACGAGTAATCCAACTGATTACTCTTCCCCTCGCGGTAACGCCGTTCCCATTACTGGGGCGGCGTTACCGCAATTACCCGCCGCGATCGCGGAGCCATCCGCGGCCTCAGGAAAGGCCGCGGCTTCGGCCTAGCTCCGGAGCGGCGGCCGCCGGGTGCACCCAGATGGCCGCCGCTCCGGCCTAGCTGCGGAGCGGCGGCCATCTTGGTGCACCCGTCGGCCGTTTACAATGTGATTGCTCCATCAAATGACGGAGCGATCACTTTGTAAACAAACCGGCGTCAAGATGACGCTGGTCTCCTCTCTGTGTACAGATCTGTACAGTGGAGGGGAGAGATCGGATGGCAGCAGCCATCCCTCCATACTCTGCAACACCCTGCTAATACTGCGCAATACTCTGCAACACCCTGCCAATACTGCGCAATACTCTGCAACACCCTGCCAATACTGCGCAATACTCTGCAACACCCTGCCAATACTGCGCAATACTTTGCAACACCCTGCCAATACTGCGCAATACTTTGCAACACCCTGCCAATACTGCGCAATACTCTGCAACACCCTGCCAATACTGCGCAATACTCTGCAACACCCTGCCAATACTGCGCAATACTCTGCAACACCCTGCCAATACTGCGCAATACTTTGCAACACCCTGCCAATACTGCGCAATACTTTGCAACACCCTGCCAATACTGCGCAATACTCTGCAACACCCTGCCAATACTGCGCAATACTCTGCAACACCCTGCCAATACAGCGCAATACTCTGCAACACCCTGCCAGTGCCAATACTGCGCAATACTCTGCAACACCCTGCCAATACTGCGCAATACTCTGCAACACCCTGCCATACCCTGCAACACCCCGCCATACCCCGCAACACCTGGCCATACCCCGCCACACTCTGCAATACGCGGTAATACCCAGCCATACTCGGCGATACCCAGCCATACTCGGCGATACCCAGCCATACCCGGCTATACCCAGCCATACCCGGCTATACCCAGACAATATTACAGTTGGGGAGATGACGTGGATATTACAGTGGGGGCTTTATGGTGGTGGAATTTTCAAAGGTTTTTGCAAATTCAATTATTATTTGCTGATCCGAAAAATGATCCGATCCGTGACTCTGCAACGATCCGATCCGTGAGTTTGGGGGGGACAGATGTACAGGGGGGGAACAGATATATGTGTGGGGGGGGGGGACAGACGTGTAGTGGGGTACAGAGGGGGAACAGATATATGTGTGTGGGGGGGGCAGACGTGTAGTGGGGTACAGAGGGGGAACAGATATATGTGTTGGGGGGGAAATAGACGTGCAGGGGGGAACGCGCCCCTTGCTTACAGTAATACTAGACCCGCCCTAAGAATATTAAAAAAAAAAAAAGTCAGTTACTTTGCTGAGTAACTAATTACTTTTCCAATGTAGTAACTGAGTTACTAACTCAATTACTTTTTTGGGAGAAATAATTTGTAATGTAACTAATTACTTTTTTAAAGTAAGATGACCAACACTGGTTGTGACTGCAATAACTGTCAGGGCAGTTAGTTTTAGGCCCCTTTAGGTCTCAGGTAGCCCCCTACCCCCCCCCCCCTTAATAAAGGTTTAACCCCTTGATTGCCCCCTAGGTAACCCTTTCACCCCCTTTTGCCAGTGTCACTAAGCGATCGTTTTTCTGATCGCTGCATTAGTGTCACTGGTGCCGCTAGGTAGCCAGTTTTTTTCTAGGTTAACCGCCAGGTTTATATAGGTTCATAAATAGGTTTATAGGTCAGGTACCCCCATATTACAACCTAAATAAAGGTTTTAAACCCTTGATTTCCCCTAGAGTTAACCCTTTCACCAGTGATCACCGTATAAGTGTCACTGGTGACGCTGGTTAGCCAGTTAGTTATTTAGGTTCCCCGTCAGGTTTTTATATAGCGTCAGGTACCCCCATATATTACCCAATAAAGGATTTAACCCCCTGATTGCCCCTAGTTAACCCTTTCACCAGTGATCACCGTATAACTGTTACGGGTGACGCTGGTTAGTTAGTTTGTTTTTTATAGTGTCAGGGCACCCGCCATTTATTACCCAATAACAGTTTAACCCCCTGATCGCCCGGCGGGTGATATCAATAAGGTCTGCGTCGCCCCAGGTTAGTGTCAGTACCACAAACACCCACGCGCAAAGCATACACCTCCCTTAGTGGTACAGTATCTGAACAGATCAATATCTGATCTGATCAGATCTATACTAGCGTCCCAGCAGTTTAGGGTTCCAAAAAAACGCATTGTTAGCGGGATCAGCCCAGATACCTGCTAGCACCTGCGTTTTCCCCCTCCGCCCAGCCCACCCAAGTGCAGTATCGATCGATCACTGTCACTTACAAAACACTAAGCACACATAACTGCAGCGTTCGTAGAGTCAGGCCTGATCCCTGCGATCGCTAACAGTTTTTTTGGTAGCGTTTTGATTCAGTCGCCAGCAGCCTAGGAGCTTTTTTACCCGTGAATCTCACTAGTGTACTACTAAATTTAGAGCCCAAAATGGCAAATCGCAAGTACACTAGTGAACAGGCCTACTTGTTTCTGAGTATGTCAGATAGTGAAGAGGAGGTCACTCATCTGTCAGAATCAGGCTCAGAATACGATCCAGTAGACGATAGCGGCTCCATGACAGATAGCTCTGGCGACAGAGGTGAGGTCCCTGCTAAGGTCAGGCGTACCCGATCCCGATCTTCTGCTGTTGTTGAGGTGCAGGAACCGCAGGTCTCTCGTATGGAGCAGAGAAGTACTAGCGCCGCTATTCCTTCTGGTGAACTGGCAAGCACCAGCGGCCTAGTACACCCTGGACATCCAGCACTGCAGTAACACGTGATGACGTGGCGAGTCCCATAAGTGCAGTTCAAGCTGGCGAGGTGGCAAGCACAAGTAGTGTCCCGCTGCCACCAAGAAGAAGACAAAGGCAGGCCCGTCGATCACATAGTGCCCTTCCTGCAGAATTTGCCAATCCTGATTGGGTGCCCACCACTTCTGCAGAACCCGTACTTCCCCCATTCACTGGCCAACCCGGTATTCAGGTGGAAACAGCTGATTTTAAGCCATCCGATTTTTATTCGCTGTTTTTCACGGAAGATCTCTATAGATCTATTGTGGACCAAAGTAATATATAAGCTGGTCAATACATCGCCGCTAATCCCCAGTTGCCTTCCCTTGCCAGAGATTGGAAACCAATTACGGTTTCCGAATTTAAGTCCTTTCTGGGCCTTTCCCTCAACATGGGCATACATAAATTCCCGACTCTGAGGACTTATTGGTCCACCTCACCAGTCCACCAAATGCCCGTGTTCACTGCCTCCATGTCCAGGGCACGATACGAACAGATCTTGCGGTTCATGCACTTCAGTGACAATGAACTTTGTCGTCCTCGTGGAGACCCTGAATTTGATCGGCTCTACAAAATTCGGCCCCTCATAAACCACTTCAACCAACGTTTTGCAGCCTTGTTTACGCCCAATCAAGTTGTCTGCATTGACGAGTCCTTGATTAAGTTTTCTGGCCGCTTGTCTTTCAGACAGTACCTTCCCAGCAAGCGTGCCAGATACGGGGTCAAGCTCTACAAGCTCTGTGACAGGGCAACAGGCTATACGTGGAGCTTTTCGGTTTATGAGGGAAAAGATAGTTACGTAGAGCCGGAGAACTGTCCAGATTACATAGGGAGCGCTGGCAAGATAGTGTGGAACTTGGTGTCACCCTTTTTCGGAAAGGGGTACCACTTGTACGTGGACAATTATTACACGAGCGTGCCACTGTTTAGTCATTTGTTTGATCAGCAAATTGGAGCATGTGGCACTGTGTGACCTAATCGCCGGGGCTTTCCCCAGCGGCTTGTAGATTCCCCTCTTAGGCTGGGGGAGAGAGCCTGCTTCAAGTGTAATAATTTGCTCGCTGTGAAGTGGAGGGATAATAGGAATGTTTTCGTTCTTACCTCCCTTCATGCAGACACGACAGTCCAAATTCGTACGACGGCTGGTGTTGTGACGAAACCCCTCTGTGTCCACGAGTATAACCTTAATATGGGAGGGGTGGACCTCAACGACCAGTTGTTGGCGCCGTACCTAGTTGCCCATAAGGCTAGACGCTGGTACAAAAAAGTGTCTATTTATTTGTTCCAATTGGCTTTGCTGAACGCTCATGTGCTATACGGAGCTTCAGGCGGGACTTTACCCTTCCTTGAATTCCAGGAAGAGGTTGTCACAGAACTCCTGTATCCAGGCGGTTCTGCACCTCAACATCCCCTGCCAAATGCAGTAAGCCGGCTGCATGAGAGGCATTTTTCTTATGCCCTCCAGAGTACCCCTACCCAACGAGCCCCCCAAAGAAGATGTCGTGTCTGTACCAAGCGCGGATGTAGGCGTGACACCCGTTATTATTGTCCACGCTGCAGGGGCGGATCCAGAGTCTAGTCTCGGGAGGGGCACTGCCAGAAAATAAGGTGTTGCTTACAGAACACATTTGTATTAAAATATATGTATTTAACATTTCATACAGTCATAACCTTGTTTAAAACAGTGACACTGTTTTAAAGTGTTAGATGCATCCCCATGCCGGCATCCCATTTATTTGTATTCTGACACATGGCTGCACAGACACAGCCGCTATGTCCCAATATGACATGCTGGTGTGGGTCCCTGAAGGCACCCTGCAAGCATTCTAGGACCCACACACGACATATTGGGACACAATAGCTGTGTGTGTCAGTAGAAATAAATGGGATGCCAGCACAGGGATATGTGCAATACTTTATGGGACATTCCTTTCTGTCATTCCTTTTAGTATGTCCCACACTTTATCCATCCCCAAGTCAGTAAAAGACAGCCCACATGTCTGTGTGAATGAGGCCTAAAGATGAATTTTACTGTCATTCTATATCATCATTATCATCATGATAATCACACAATACAGGTGCTGTGGCTCATGATGATAATGATGATTGGTAATTGTAATACGCAGCATGGAGGGGGGTAATGTACTCACTGACGCATTCGTGACCAATGGCAATTAATTAACCCCTTTTTTCAACCCCTTCATGCTGCAGCATAAAAGGGGTTAATTAACACTGATGGTGCCCCTGCCACTAATGCAGCACAAAGGGGTTAATTAGTTGCCAATGGTCACAAATGCGTCAGTGAGTACATTAACCCCCTCCATGCTGCGTATTACAATTACCATTCTAACTGAATTAACGCCCCTCCCCCTTCCCTCCAAATGTTAACCACTTCAGCAGTTCACACAGCTAAGACACTGTTGTGTTAAGGCAGTGATCACTCACTTGCAGACAGTGCAGATGGGCTCTGGCTACAGGTCGGGACTCGGCAGCATCTTGTCTTCAATCTCGCGCTCCCGGCCTCTGAATTGTGACGTCACGCCAGCCGGGACTAGGGAGCTCCTGTCGGGTGGAGATCACTCCGCCTGACAGGGAAGTGACTGCTTAGAAAGGCAGGAGTACCCTGAGCACGCGGGCACCGCTCTGCTGCAGCTCTGCAAATAATACCACACAGTGTGTAGCCGTCAGAGACTGACTGACTGACAGGAGAGCCAAGGCCGCTGATAGAAATCATGGGGCCCCGTACATCCTACCTGATGGGGCCCCCTTCAGCCCCACCCCTGGTCCCGCCCCTGATCCCTCCTTCAGCCCCAACCCTGGCCCATCCCCAGACCCCACCTTGAAACTGTCTCTGCAGCACATTACGGCATTGGTGGCATGGGTGGCACTGTCTCTGCAGGCAGCACATGCGTTATGGGCCATAACGCATGTGCTACCTGCAGACACTGACACCCATGCTGCCAATGCCATATTGTGCTGCAGACAGTGCCACCAATGCCGTAATGTGCTGCAGACAGTGCCACCCATGCCACAAATGGCATAATGCCATTGGCAGCATGGGTGGCACTGTCTCTGCAGGCAGCACATGTGTTATAGTATTGGCGGCATGTGTGGCACTGTCTGCAGCACATTACGGCATGGGTGGCACTGTCTGCAGGCAGCACATGCGTTATGGCCCATAACGCATTTGCTACCTGCAGACAGTGCCACCCATGCCATAAGGTATAGATGCTGCTGCAGTAGATCTTGAATCCCCCCCCCCCCCCCAAGCAAGCACCCACCTGTTAGCAGGGCCCCAGCTGTCACTTCCTCCCCGATCCTGCAGTGCTCCTGACTGGACTCACTGGAGTGTCAGATGCCAGCTGCTTCTTTGTTTTCTTCAGCCAAAGCCGCCGCTCATCTCACCTGCTTCTTCTCTCAGCCGAGTGAAGAACAGAGCAGAGCGCCAAGAGCGGAGGGAGAGGAATCACTCGGCGGCGCCAGGGAAGGACACGCTGACTTGAGCCAGCATGAGGAGCGGGCGCGGTAGAGAAGAGACATCTCCTTCCGCGCCCGAAATACAAGAAATAGTCCCTCCCTGCTGCCACCTACATGAACACTGCAGTTATTGAGCGATCAAAGAAAACAATTACAAACGAATGGGGGGGGGGGGTGGGCTGTGCGTCTGGTTTGTGCTGGTGGCGACGATGTTCGGTCAGGGCTGTGGAAGTTTTTTTTTTTTTTTTAACACCAAACAGTTCTTTGCAGGTTGCCCGGGCGGCGGGCACCCCTGCCGACAGCCGACCGGGCCCAGGACTTCAGGGCCAGTTGTACTGGCCTATCAGCGGCCCTGAGGAGAGCCCTACGTGACTCGGTGACGTCACTCGTTGCTAGACGCCAGGCGGCCCAGGCGTTAGCAACGAGTGCACACTGCAGGGAAGAGGCTCCACCCACCTGTTCCTCCTGCTATCAATCGAGTCTCTCTCTCTGCGCCGCTGATCGGCTGATGTGAGAGAGACTCGGCAGACCGGGCAGAGGCAGCCGCAGAGCAACTGTGAGTCAGTGTTGAGCAAGTGACACACTGAGAGACAGTCATGTCAGCAAGTTCGGGGGGGGGCAATTGCCCTGTTGCCCCCCCCTGGATCCGCCCCTGCCACGCTGTCCTGACAATCCTGGTCTCTGCATTGGTGAATGTTTTGAACGCTACCACTCACTAGTAAGGTATTAGCGTAGGGTACAGCATTTCACAGGCTAGGATACACTTTCAACAAAGCCTGGGGAATGCCCAGGAAAAAACCCAAGCCTACTTACCACCAGCTCGCAGAAAACCAAATTAGCCTGTCTAACAGTGCGTTAAAAAACAGGGGTTTAGTCCGCACGAGCTGGCTATAGATGAGGGTGGTGGCAAGTTTTTTGTATCATTATCACGTTGGTGTTTGTATTGGTCCAGCAACGCACCAACACCTTTGCAGCCATTGTGCAATCTGCTGGGTGCTTGGTGTGCTCCTGTACCTTTAAGAAGGAGTGGGCTCCCCTTCAGTCCACCTGCCCTCATCTATCCATTAGAATGCATGTGCCTCCACTGTGGGGACACTCATAGTTTAGTGTTAGGACCACAGATATCAGGGTGCCGTGACGTGGCTCTGTGGCTTACGCATGCGTTTGCAAATGCGTGCGGACTAAACCCCTGTTTTTAACGCACTGTTAGACAGGCTAATTTGGTTTTCTGCGAGCTGGTGGTAAGTAGGCTTGGGTTTTTTCCTGGGCATTCCCCAGGCTTTGTTGTTAGGATACACTTTCACAGGGTCTCAAGAATACCATTGCATTTTGAGACCCGACAGTTAAAATTATAGTTACAGGGTCTCAAGAATGCCATCGCATTTTGAGACCCGACCGTTACAGTTATAGTTTAACCACTTCCCGACCGCCCCCTGTATATATACGTCGGCAGAATGGCACGTACAGGCAGAATCACGTACCTGTACGTGACATTCTTCCGGCGGTTGGGGGGTCCGATCGGACCCCCCTCCGCCGGCGGGGACGGTCGGGATGGCTTCAGAAGCGATGCGGGACGAGGTAACGGCCAGTCGTTTCTGGCCACCCCCTCCCGATCGCTCTGGCCAATGGGATTCGTCCGCTTCCTTCCCCTTCCTGTGTAATTGTAAACACAGGCAAGGGGAAGTGATGTCACGCTCCTCGTGTCGGTCTTTCTGACCGGGACGCCGAGCGGAGAAGACATCAAGTAAGTGCACAAACACTACACTGACACCAGGCACACATAGGCACACATTTCACCCCCCTGTCACCCCCTGATCACCCCCCAGATCACCCCCTGCCCCCCCTGTCACAGTGTCACTGATTGCAGTGATCATTTATTTTACTGATCACTGCATTTAGTGTCAGTGTGACTGCAATAACTGTCAGGGCAGTTAGTTTTAGGCCCCTTTAGGTCCAAGGTAGCCCCCGACCCCCCCCCCCCAATAAAGGTTTAACCCCTTGATTGCCCCCTAGGTAACCCTTTCACCCCCTTTTGCCAGTGTCACTAAGCGATCGTTTTTTTTTGATCGCTCTATTAGTGTCACTGGTGCCGCTAGGTAGCCAGTTTTTTTTTTAGGTAACCGCCAGGTTTATATAGGATTATAAATAGGTTTATAGGTCAGGTACCCCCATATTACAACCTAAATAAAGGTTTTAACCCCTTGATTGCCCCTAGAGTTAACTCTTTCACCAGTGATCACAGTATAAGTGTCACTGGTGACGCTGGTTAGCCAGTTAGTTATTTAGTTATTTAGGTTCCCCGTCAGGTTTTTATATAGTGTCAGGTACCCCCATATATTACCTAATAAAGGTTTTAACCCCCTGATTGCCCCTAGTTAACCCTTTCACCAGTGATCACCGTATAACTGTTACGGGTGACGCTGGTTAGTTAGCTTGTTTTTTTATACTGTCAGGGCACCCGCCATTTATTACCCAACTATCGGTTTAACCCCCTGATCGCCCGGCGGGTGATATCAATTAGGTGTTAGGGTCAAATAAGGTCTGCGTCGCCCCAGGTTAGTGCCAGTACCGCAAACACCCACGCGCAAAGCATACACCTCCCTTAGTGGTATAGTATCTGAACAGATCAATATCTGATCTGATCAGATCTATACTAGCGTCCCAGCAGTTTAGGGTTCCAAAAAACGCATTGTTAGCGGGATCAGCCCAGATACCTGCTAGCACCTGCGTTTTCCCCCTCCGCCCAGCCCAGCCCAGCCCACCCAAGTGCAGTATCGATCGATCACTGTCACTTCCAAAACACTAAGCACACATAACTGCAGCGTTCGCAGAGTCAGGCCTGATCCCTGCGATCGCTAACAGTTTTTTTGGTAGCGTTTTGATTCATTCGCCAGCAGCCTAGGAGCTTTTTTTCCTGTGAATCTCACTAGTGTACTACTAAATTTAGAGCCCAAAATGGCAAATCGCAAGTACACTAGTGAACAGGCCTACTTGTTTCTGAGTATGTCAGATAGTGAAGAGGAGGTCACTCATCTGTCAGAATCAGGCTCAGAATACGATCCAGTAGACGACAGCGGCTCCATGACAGATAGCTCTGGCGACGAAGGTGTGGTCCCTGCTAAGGTCAGGCGTACCCGATCCCGATCTTCTGATGTTGTTGAGGTGCAGGAACCGCAGGTCTCTCGTATGGAGCAGAGAAGTACTAGCGCCGCTATTCCTTCTGGTGAACTAGCAAGCACCAGCGGCCTAGTACACCCTGGACGTAGTCAAACCAGCACTGCAGTAACACTTGGTGACGTGGCGAGTCCCATAAGTGCAGTTCAAGCTGGCGAGGTGGCAAGCACAAGTAGTGTCCCGCTGCCACCAAGAAGAAGACAAAGGCAGGTCCGTCGATCACATAGTGTCCTTCCTGCAGAATTCGCCAATCCTGATTGGGTGCCCACCACTTCTGCAGAACCCGTACTTCCCCCATTCACTGGCCAACCCGGTATTCAGGTGGAAACAGCTGATTTTAAGCCATCCGATTTTTATTCGCTGTTTTTCACGGAAGATCTCTATAGATCTATTGTGGACCAAAGTAATATATACGCTGGTCAACACATCGCCGCTAATCCCCAAGTGCCTTCCCTTGCCAGAGATTGGAAACCAATTACGGTTTCCGAATTTAAGACCTTTCTGGGCCTTTCCCTCAACATGGGCATACACAAATTCCCGACGCTGAGGTCTTATTGGTCCACCTCACCGCACCACCATATGCCCGTGTTCTCTGCCTCCATGTCCAGGGCACGATACGAACAGATCTTGCGGTTCATGCACTTCAGTGACAATGAACTTTGTCGTCCTCGTGGAGACCCTGAATTTGATCGGCTCTACAAAATTCGGCCCCTCATAAACCACTTCAACCAATGTTTTGCAGCCTTGTTTACGCCCAATCAAGTTGTCTGCGTTGACGAGTCCCTGATTAAGTTTTCTGGCCGCTTGTCTTTCAAACAGTTCCTTCCCAGCAAGCGTGCCAGATACGGGGTCAAGCTCTACAAGCTCTGTGACAGGGCAACAGGCTATACGTGGAGCTTTTCGGTTTATGAGGGAAAAGATAGTCACGTAGAGCCGGAGAACTGTCCAGATTACATAGGGAGCGCTGGCAAGATAGTGTGGAACTTGGTGTCACCCTTATTCGGAAAGGGGTACCACTTGTACGTGGACAATTATTACACGAGCGTGCCACTGTTTAGTCACTTGTTTGATCATCAGATTGGAGCATGTGGCACCGTGCGACCTAATCGCCGGGGCTTTCCCCAGCGGCTTGTAGATTCCCGTCTTAGGCTGGGGGAGAGAGCCTGCTTGAAGTGTAATAACTTGCTCGCTGTGAAGTGGAGGGATAATAGGAATGTTTTCGTTCTTACCTCCCTTCATGCAGACACGACAGTCCAAATTCGTACGGCGGCTGGTGTTGTGACGAAACCCCTCTGTATCCACGAATACAACCTTAATATGGGGGGGGTGGACCTCAACGACCAGTTGTTGGCGCCGTACCTAGTTGTCCGTAAGGCTAGACGCTGGTACAAAAAAGTGTCTATTTATTTATTCCAATTGGCTTTGCTGAATGCTCATGTGCTATACGGAGCTTCAGGCGGGACGTTACCCTTCCTTGAATTCCAGGGAGCGGTTGTCATGGAACTCCTGTATCCAGGCGATTCCACACCTCACCATCCCCTACCAAATGCAGTAAGCCGGCTGCATGAGAGGCATTATCCTCATGTCCTCCAGAGTACCCCTACCCAACGAGCCCCCCAAAGAAGATGTCGTGTCTGTAGCAAGCGCGGATTTAGGCGTGACACCCGTTATTATTGTCCACGCTGTCCTGACAATCCTGGTCTCTGCGTTGGTGAATGCTTTGAACGCTACCACGAACTAGTGAGGTATTAGCGTAGGGTACAGCATTTCACAGGCTAGGATACACTTTCACAGGGTCTCAAGAATGCCATCGCATTTTGAGACCCGACCGTTGCAGTTAAAATTATAGTTACAGGGTCTCAAGAATGCCATCGCATTTTGAGACCCGACCGTTACAGTTAAAATTATAGTTATAGTTTAAAAAAAAAGTGTAAAAAATAAAAATAAAAAAAAAAAGTACAAAAAAAAAAAAAACCCCAAAAAAAATATAAAATAAAAAACCAAAAATAGTTGTCGTTTTATTGTTCTCTCTCTATTGTTGCTCTTTTTTACTCTATTCTATTCTGCAATGTTTTATTATGTTTTATCATGCTTGCTTTTCAGGTATGTTTTATTGTTAACCATTTTTTTGTTTTCAGGTGCGCCATTCAGTTGCAGTGCGGATTTATTTATCTTGACAGCAACAGCGTTTGCTCCCACGATACATAAAGCCGCGACTCCAACACTGTAGGAGGTGATTTCACCACCACAGTTAAAAAAAAGAGCATATATGCCGAAGCATGGGGGCAGCAGAGGGCGGAGGAGCGATTTTGCTCCTAATGCCACGTACATACGGTCGAAAAAAAGTCCGACCATGTGTACGTGGCATAACTTTTTTGCGGGAGGATGCCCCCATGCTTCGGCATATATATATTTTAGAAACCGGTTGCGTTAA
Organism: Lithobates sylvaticus; assembly: GCA_028564925.1. NCBI lineage: Eukaryota > Metazoa > Chordata > Amphibia > Anura > Ranidae > Lithobates > Lithobates sylvaticus. The sequence continues at coordinate 47,808,963 of CM053034.1, read as the reverse complement.
CAAAATGTTTTATTTTTTACTATGTTTTTTTTTTGGTATTTGCTTTGCAGGTATGGTATGGTAAGGTCTTACTGTTATACTCTAATGTTACTTTGTTTTAATGTTAACCATTATTTGCTTAGCAGGTACGCCATTCAGTTGCAGCGTGGATTTATTTATCTTGACAGCAACAGCGTTTGCTCCCACGATACATAAAGCCGCGACTCCAACGCTGTAGGAGGTAATTTCACCACCACAGTTAAAAAAAAGAGCATATATGCCGAAGCATGGGGGCAGCAGAGGGCGGAGGAGCGATTTTGCTCCTAATGCCACGTACATACGGTCGAAAAAAGTCCGACCATGTGTACGTGGCATAACTTTTTTGCGGGAGGATGCCCCCATGCTTCGGCATATATATATTTTAGGCACCGGTTGCGTTAACAAAATGTTTTATTTTTTACTATGTTTTTTTTTTGGTATTTGCTTTGCAGGTATGGTATGGTAAGGTCTTACTGTTATACTGTAATGTTACTTTGTTTTAATGTTAACCATTATTTGCTTAGCAGGTACGCCATTCAGTTGCAGCGTGGATTTATTTATCTTGACAGCAACAGCGTTTGCTCCCACGATACATAAAGCCGCGACTCCAATGCTGTAGGAGGTGATTTCACCACCACAGTTAAAAAAAAGAGCATATATGCCGAAGCATGGGGGCAGCAGAGGGCGGAGGAGCGATTTTGCTCCTAATGCCACGTACATACGGTCGAAAAAAGTCCGACCATGTGTACGTGGCATAACTTTTTTTGCGGGAGGATGCCCCCATGCTTCGGCATATATAAATGGTGCATGTATGCCCATCATTAGAAGTGGGTGGATGAAGGGAGGTATTCTAATGGTGGGCATACCCACCGCGCCATTGGGAAATTGGGAAAGCATTTTATCACACCGATCTTGGTGTGGTCAGATGCTTTGAGGGCACAGGAAAGATCTAGGGTCTAATAGACCCCAATTTTTTCAAAAAAAGAGTACCTGTCACTGCCTATTGCTATCATAGGGGATATTTACATTCCCTGCGATAACAATAAAAATGACAACTAAGAAAAAAAAAAATGGAAGGAACAGTTTAAAAATAAAATAAAAAAGCTAAATAAAAAGAAAAACTAAAAAAAAAAATAAAAAAGCACCCCTGCCCCCCCTTCTTTTGCGCAAAGGCGAACACAAGCGTTGGTCTGGCGTCATATGTAAACAGCAATTGCACCATGCATGTGAGGTATCACCGCGAAGGTCAGATCGAGGGCAGTAATTTTAGCAGTAGACCTCCTCCGTGAATCTAATGTGGTAACCTGTAAAGGCTTTTAAAGGCTTTTAAAAATGTATGTAGTTTGTCGCCACTGCGTGTTTGTGCGCAATTTTAAAGCATGTCGTGTTTGGTATCCATGTACTCGGCCTAAGATCATATTTTTTATTTCATCAAAAATTTGAGCAATATAGTGTGTTTAAGTGCATTAAAATAAAAAAAAGTGTATTTTTTCCACAAAAAATGCGTTTGAAAAATCGCTGCGCAAATACTGTGTGGAAAAAAAAAATGCAACACCCACCATTTTAATCTGTAGGGCCTTTGCTTTAACAATATATATAGTGTTTGGGGGTTCAACGTAATTTTCTTGCAAAAAAAAAATATGTTTTCATGTAAACAAAAAGTGTCAGAAAGGGCTTTATCTTCAAGTGGTTAGAAGAGTGGGTGACGTGTGACATAGGCTTCTAAATGTTGTGCATAAAATGCCAGGACAGTTCAAACCCCCCCCAAATGACCCCATTTTGGAAAGTAGACACCCCAAGCTATTTGCTGAGAGCAATGTTGAGCCCATTAAATATTTTTTTTTTTGGTCCCAAGAGATTGAATAATGAAAAAAAAAAAAAAAAATATTTTTTTTTTACAAAAACTTGTCACTAAATGATATATTGCTCAAACATGCCATGGGCATATGTGGAGATACACCCCAAAATACATTCTGTTGCTTCTCCTGAGTACGGGGATACCACATGTGTGGGACTTTTTGGGAGCCTAGCCGCGTACGGGACCCCAAAATCCAAGCACCGCTTTCAGGCTTTCTAAGGGTGTAATTTTTTTATTTCACTCCTCACTGCCAATCACAGTTTCGGAGGCCATGGAATGCCCAGATGGCACAAACCACCCCCAAATGACCCCATTTTGGAAAGTAGACACCCCAAGCTATTTGCTGAGAGGTATGGTGAGTATTTTGCAGATCTCGCTTTTTGTCACAATGTTTTGAAAATTGAAAAAAGAAAAAAAAAATTTTTTTTCTTTACTTTCTTCATTTTCAAAAACACATGAGAGCTGTAAAATACTCACCATGCCTCTCAACAAATAGCTTGGGGTGTCTACTTTCCAAAATGGGGTCATTTGGGGGGGTTTTGTGCTATTTTGGCATTTTATGGCCTTCGAAACTGTGATAGGTAGTGAGGAGTGAAATCAAAAATTTGCACCCTTAGAAATCCTGAAGGCGGTGCTTGGGTTTCGGGGCCCCGTACGTGGCTAGGCTCCCAAAAAGTCCCACACATGTGGTATCCCCATACTCAGGAGAAGCAGCAAAATGTATTTTGGGGTGCAATTCCACATATAACCATGGCATGTGTGGGCAATATATCATTTAGTGACAACTTTTTGAATAAATTTTTTTTATTTTATTTTTTTGTCTTTATTCAATCACTTGGGACTAAAAAAAAAAATATTCAACGGGCTCAACATGCCTCTCAGCAAATAGCTTGGGGTGTCTACTTTCCAAAATGGGGTCATTTGGGGGGGTTTTGTGCCATCTTGGCATTTTATGGTCTTCAAAACTGTGATAGGTAGTGATAGGTAGTGAGGAGTGAAATCAAAAATTTATGCCCTTAGAAATCCTGAAAGCGGTGCTTGGTTTTCGGGGTCCCGTATGCGGATAGGCTCCCAAAAAGTCCCACACATGTGGTATCCCCGTACTCAGGAGAAGCAGCAGAATGTATTTTGGGGTGTAATTCCACATATGCCCATGGCATGTGTGGGCAATATATCATTTAGTGACAACTTTGGGCAAAAAAAAAAAAGTTTGTAATATTCCCGCAACTTGTGGCAAAATATAAAATATTCCATGTACTCAACATGCCTCTCAGCAAATAGCTTGGGGTGTCTACTTTCCAAAATGGGGTCATTTGGGGGGGTTTTGTGCAATTTTGGCATTTTATGGCCTTCGAAACTGTGATAGGTAGTGAGGAGTGAAATCAAAAATTTACACCCTTAGAAATGCTGAAGGTGGTGCTTGGGTTTCGGGGCCCCGTACGCGGCTAGGCTCCCAAAAAGTCCCACACATGTGGTATCCCCGTACTCAGGAGAAGTGGCAAAATGTATTTTGGGGTGCAATTCCACATATAACCATGGCATGTGTGAGCAATATATCATTTAGTGACAACTTTTTGAATACATTTTTTTTTTTTTTTTTTTTTTTTTGTCTTTATTCAATCACTTGGGACTAAAAAAAAAAATATTCAATGGGCTCAACATGCCTCTCAGCAAATAGCTTGGGGTGTCTACTTTCCAAAATGGGGTCATTTGGGGGGGTTTTGTGCCATCTTGGCATTTTATGGCCTTCAAAACTGTGATAGGTAGTGATAGGTAGTGAGGAGTGAAATCAAAAATTTATGCCCTTAGAAATCCTGAAGGCGGTGCTTGGTTTTCGGGGTCCCGTATGCGGATAGGCTCCCAAAAAGTCCCACACATGTGGTATCCTCGTACTCAGGAGAAGCAGCAGAATGTATTTTGGGGTGTAATTCCACATATGCCCATGGCATGTGTGGGCAATATATCATTTAGTGACAACTTTGGGCAAAAAAAAAAAAGTTTGTAATATTCCCGCAACTTGTGGCAAAATATAAAATATTCCATGTACTCAACATGCCTCTCAGCAAATAGCTTGGGGTGTCTACTTTCCAAAATGGGGTCATTTGGGGGGGTTTTGTGCTATTTTGGCATTTTATGGCCTTCAAAACTGTGATAGGTAGTGAGGAGTGAAATCAAAAATTTGCACCCTTAGAAACCCTGAAGGCGTTGATTGGGTTTCGGGGCCCCGTGCGCGGCTAGGCTCCCAAAAAGTCCCACACATGTGGTATCCCCATACTCGGGAGAAGCAGCAAAATGTATTTTGGGGTGCATCTCCACATATAACCATGGCATGTGTGAGCAATATATCATTTAGTGACAACTTTTTGAATACATTTTTTTTTTTTTTTTTTTTTTTGTCTTTATTCAATCACTTGGGACTAAAAAAAAAAATATTCAATGGGCTCAACATGCCTCTCAGCAAATAGCTTGGGGTGTCTACTTTCCAAAATGGGGTCATTTGGGGGGGTTTTGTGCCATCTTGGCATTTTATGGCCTTCAAAACTGTGATAGGTAGTGATAGGTAGTGAGGAGTGAAATCAAAAATTTATGCCCTTAGAAATCCTGAAGGCGGTGCTTGGTTTTCGGGGTCCCGTATGCGGATAGGCTCCCAAAAAGTCCCACACATGTGGTATCCTCGTACTCAGGAGAAGCAGCAGAATGTATTTTGGGGTGTAATTCCACATATGCCCATGGCATGTGTGGGCAATATATCATTTAGTGACAACTTTGGGCAAAAAAAAAAAAAGTTTGTAATATTCCCGCAACTTGTGGCAAAATATAAAATATTCCATGTACTCAACATGCCTCTCAGCAAATAGCTTGGGGTGTCTACTTTCCAAAATGGGGTCATTTGGGGGGGTTTTGTGCTATTTTGGCATTTTATGGCCTTCAAAACTGTGATAGGTAGTGAGGAGTGAAATCAAAAATTTGCACCCTTAGAAACCCTGAAGGCGTTGATTGGGTTTCGGGGCCCCGTGCGCGGCTAGGCTCCCAAAAAGTCCCACACATGTGGTATCCCCATACTCGGGAGAAGCAGCAAAATGTATTTTGGGGTGCATCTCCACATATAACCATGGCATGTGTGAGCAATATATCATTTAGTGATAAATTTTTTTTTTTTTTTTGTCTTTATTCAATCCCTTGGGACTAAAAAAAAAAAATATTCAATGGGCTCAACATGCCTCTCAGCAAATAGCTTGGGGTGTCTACTTTCCAAAATGGGGTCATTTGGGGGGGTTTTGTACTTCCCTGCCATTTTAGCACCTCAAGAAATGAGATAGGTAGTCATAAATTAAAAGCCGTGTAAATTCCAGAAAATGTACTCTAGTTTGTAGACGCTATAACTTTTGCGCAAACCAATAAATATACGCTTATTGGCATTTTTTTTACTAAAGACATGTGGCTGAATACATTTTGGCCCAAATGTTTGACTAAAATTGAGTTTATTAGATTTTTTTTATATAACAAAAAGTAGAAAAAAAGGAAAATTTATTATCAATACTTACCGTAATTTTCCTTTCCTGATGGACGCCATGGCAGCCTACGTGTGGGTTAACCCCGCCTCCTCTCCAATGCTATAGGACCCCATTCCCATAAATGAACACTCACCACTCCATACTGTGTTCCGTAACTAGCCTACTCTTATGACTCATGGGTGGGAACTCCGTCTGCCATGGAGTCCATCAGGAAAGGAAAATTACGGTAAGTATTGATAATAAATTTTCCTTTTTCCTGACAGACTCCATGGCAGCCTACGTGTGGGAAATAACTAGCCGGCCACACGGGTGGGTATGCTTTAAACAGAAAATATTTTAATTCAATCTATCAGCCGACAGAATTTTCAAACCAAAGTTTACAGAGGATAAAGAAGCAGGTTCAATGCAATAATGCGACATGAAGGTATTAATAGAGGCCCAAGAAGCTGCCTTGCAAATGGTATCAGGAGCCACGTGCCGGGCTGCTGCCCATGAAGTAGCCATTCCTCTAGTCGAATGTGCCGTCACCGCCTCAGGAGGAGCCAAGCCCTTAGCCCTATAAGCCTGTTGAATGGTTCTTACGATCCAAGATGCCAGAGTCCTGGTTGAAGCTTTGTTCCCCTTGTTGCTGCCTGAGTGCAGTACAAAGAGATGATCTGAACGCCTAAAAGCGGAAGTAATGCGAAGGTATTCTCTCAGAGCTTCCCCAACGTCCAAAGGATGAATATCATCGGATTCTGGTGATCTGAAGGTAGGTAGAACGATCTCTTGGTTCTGATGGAACACCGAAGTTACCTTAGGATTGGATCCCAACATAGGAATAAGGACCACTCGGTCCGGAAAGAAAGTCAAGAAGGGTTCTTCGAAGCCCAGAGACCCAATTTCCGACACCCTCTTGGCCGAAGTGACTGCCACCAGAAAAGCAACTTTTTCGGAAAAGTCCTTAATGGAAAGCGGGGATGGCCCCGTTGTACTCAGGCCAGAAATGGAGTCAAGGACAAGGGGAAGATCCCATTTGGGGAATCTGGACTTCCTCTGAGGCTTGAGTCTTGAGGCCCCTCGAAAGAATTGCCGAACCAATGGATGGACTGCCCAGGAGGTACCAGAGAAGGCTGATAAGGCTGACACTTGCACCCTGAGCGAGCCTATGGACAAGGGAAGATCAAGGCCAGTTTGTAAGAACCCGAGGATGTCCTGGACTCTTGGATGTTCAAAAGACCTATCTGTAGACGAGCAAAAGTTCACGAATTTGGACCAAATTCTACCATAAACCTTGTTTGTACTTGGTCTCCTGGAGCTTAATAAGGTAGAGATTACGCCAGAGGCACATCCGATGGACTCTAGCCTCTTCCTCTCAAGAACCAGACCATCAGTTTCAGTACTGCCGGACATGGGTGTAGTACCGCCCCTTGAGAAAGAAGGTCCGGCCTGAGAGGGAGAGATATCGGCTTCCGTACACTTAGCTGGACTAGTAGAGGGAACCAAGGCCTGTTGGGCCAGTACGGAGCTATCATCACTACCTCCACTGCTTCTGACTGGAGCCTTTGAAGGAACCTGAGAATTAGAGGAAGAGGAGGGAAGGCATAGGCCCTCTCGAATCTCCATTGGTCTGTCAATGCATCCGTCCCCAAAGCCTGGCTGCAGCGATTCCGTGTGTAAAACTTCCCTATTTTGAAGTTGCAGGGGGAGGCAAAAAGGTCTACTTCGGGATTGACCCCCAGCGATCTGATCCACTCGAAGGACTGACTGTGAAGGGACCACTCGTTGTTGTCCAACTGGGTGCGTGATAAGAAGTCCGCTTGCGTATTCTGAACCCCCGGGAGAAAAACTGCAGAAATATTCTCCAGGTTCCTCTGTGCCCATGATAGAATGGGTTCCACTTCCTGGAGAAGAGTAGAACTCCTGGTGCCCCCTTGTCTCTTCACGTAGGAGACAGCTGTGGTGTTGTCCATTCGCAACAACACCGACTTCCCCTTCAATACCTGGGAGAAATGCTGGAGAGCGCACCAAGCTGCTCGGAGCTCCAGAATATTTGATCCTGGAACAGGAAGACTTGTGTCCCACTTGCCTTGTGCAAGGTCCGACCCACAAAGGGCCCCCCAGCCGGTCCCGCTGGCATCGGTCGTGACCGTTACCCAAGAGATGGGAGCTATCGAGTGACACTTCAGGAGATTCCTGTGTTGGAGCCACCAGAAGAGGCTGTTCCTCATCGTTGATGTTATCCGTATTTCTTGTCTTTTGCTTCCCGACTTCCATTGTCTCAGGAACCCTGACTGGAACGGGCGTAGTCTCCACAAGGCCCACTTGACCATAGGCGTCGTAGAGACCATTGTCCCTACGATCTTGAGACACTGTGAGGCCTTCAGGTACCGCGTATGAAGGGCTTGAGAGACCCTTTCCCGTATGATCGGGATCTTTTCCACTGGTAGCGAGATTGTACTTTGCAAAGTGTCGAATTGAGCACCCAAGTAAATTAGCCGCTGTGTTGGCACTAGCTGGCTTTTTTCCATGTTTAGAAGCCACCCGAAGCTGGTCAATGTGGACATTACCTGCTCGCGATGAGCCAACAGCTGCTCTTTGTCTTGTGACAGGACCAGAAGGTCGTCCAGATAATGGTATAGCCTTATTCCTTTCAGCCTGATCAGGGCCACCACTGCCAGGAGCACTTTTGAAAAGACCCGAGGGGAGGTCGTCAACCCGAAGGGGAGGCAGATAAACTGTAGATGGTCTTGATCGACATGGAATCTTAGGAACCTTTGGCAGCCTTCCTCTATCGGGACGTGAAAGTAAGCGTCCTTTAAGTCGATCGAGACCATCCAATCCCCTGGTTGGATGGCTCGTTGTATCGTTAGTAGGGTTTCCATTTTGAATTTTCCGTATTCTATAAACTGATTTAAGTATGTTAAATCTATCACCGGGCGCCACGATCCGCTTTTCTTCTGTACCAAGAAGAGGGGGGAGTACACTCCTTGAAACCGTTCTTCTTCTGGCACTCGTACCACTGCGCCCTGAGCTTTTAACAGCTCTACGTATGACAGTAGGACCTGTCTCTGTTCTTCCGAACGAGGAAGCAGGGTGGACATGAACCTGGGAGGAGGAACTTTGGAGAAGGTCCATTTGTGACCCGACGAGATCGTCTTGATGACCCAGTAATCCGAGATCGAGGCCACCCAGACGTGCCGGAAAAGGGATAGACGGGCCCCCACCCGACCCGCCTGGGCGGGCGCAATCTCAGAAAGACTTGGGTGGCTCGCGTCCACCAGACGACTGGCTCTTGACGGGCTTCCGAAAGGAACTCTGTCCTCTACTCCAATTCCTCCTGAAGTCCCTTCCAGGCTTGTAGGAGCGTGCATCCCTCGAGCGTTCCGGACTGCGCCTTTTAAACTGAGTCTTCTTCCGCCCGAGCAGTCTTCTGTCCTGGGGAAGGAAGCCCGACTTACCGCCTGTCGCACGCGTTATGGCATCATCCAGCTTGTTACCGAATAAAGTGGATCCCTCAAAAGGGATTTTACACCATGCTTGCTTAGACACGGGATCGGCGAGCCAGGGCCGTAGCCACAAAGCGCGCTTAGCCGTGACCGAGGACAGCATAATGCGTGCTAGCAGACGAATCAGGTCAATGGACGCCTCCCCCAGGAACACCGCTGCAAGCTTTAGTTCCGCTGCCGCTGAACTCCTGGCCAACTCGACTGACACGCCATTCAGGAAGGAGTCCACATTTTCAGTCCAAGCCTCCATGGCCTTGGACATAGCTGCTAAGGCTAAGGCTGGTTTACAGGCCATCCCAGCAAGACCATAGATCCTTTTGAGGTCCTGATCGATCTTTCTTTCTAGGCCATCTTTAAAGGACACTGAGTCCTCCATCGGAAGAGTGACGTGCTTGGCCAAACGCATCAAGGCTGCGTCCACGAGCGGTGCGTTCTCCAGGTGCTTCACCTCTTCTACCTTAAAAGGATATAGCCGGGAAGTTTTGTTGGTCATGGAGGACTTCCTATCCACCTTGCTCCACTCTTCCTCTATAATGTCTTTCAATTCAGTGAGCAAGGGGAAGTTTGGCCGTTCCTTACCCAGCTGCTTGAAGAACTTCTTCTGCTTAGCTGGGGGGGTGGATGCTTCTTCCCACTTGAGGGCCTCCTTAATTGCTCTAATTAGTGGTGAGACCATGGCGAAGTCAAAGCCCCCGATCTCCTCATCGCCTGGGAATTCCTCTCCAGAGGACTCACCAGAGGCCTCGTAGGGCTGAGATGTGCCCGGATCCTCCCGGGGTTCGTCGGACTGGGGACCAGTCGCAGCCGTAGATTGACTCAATGTGCGAGGGACCACCATGTCCTTGAGCGACTGCTGCACAACACGTTTTACCAGGGACTCCATGCGCTGGTTTTCTGTGTCTTTTTCCCCAACCGCCTTAGAAAAGCATCTGTCACACAGTGATTTGCCTTCCGGGACTCTAGTCTTGCATCCCCAGCATGCTCTGCGATCAGAGCGATCATCATGGCGGTGGGAGCGGTGTCTGGAGGAGGAATGTGAGCTTCTCCTTTGATGGTGAGACCCATGCGGAGAGTCCCGCCTGGATCTAGATGACTGTTTTTGTTGTTGTGGCCTGGCAAGGTCCCGATCCTGCGAATCCGACCTGGAAGGGCTAAGCAGAAACAACACACAAGGGGAGGGAAACATAGGCATCAGAATGCGCATAAGAATGCAAATGTAATTCCACCCCTCCCTTACCAGCACATACCTAGTGCGTAAGGGCTGGCCACTTAAAGGCGGTGATTTGTCCATAATTCCTGGACGAAGCGTCAAAAAGGAAACACAGCAGTCTGCAAGACAGGATTGTGACCTAAGCATAATACCGGCAGTTTTTTTAGACAGAAAAAATGCATGCCTTTTCTATTTCTCTTTCTTTTTTTTTTTTTAAACCGAAAAATAAAAAGTTTTTTTTTTTTTTTTTTTTAATTATATATACACCAATATATAAATATTCTCCCCTTTTTTTCTTTTTTTTTTTTTTTTAAAAACATCTTCAGCAAAAAAAAAAAAACAACAGACGGGCATACACCTTTAAAGTATAAAACACAGCACTGACCTGTCAATCCTCTAAGGTTGAGAGCTGGGGAATAGGCTTGCTGCTTCCTCTGCACTGGAAAACCCCCAGTGATACAGCAGCAGTAGCCTGGGTTTTAAATTCCCCGCCTCGTGACGTCACCGCCCCCTCCACCTCGCACCTGCGCCGTGGATGCTGGTCGTACTGCGCAAGCGCGGCCGCCAGACCGCGCATGCGCGAACCAAGCCTCGATTCCACCAGAGGCTGGCGCGCATGCGCAAACCAACACAACGGCCAAACCAGGAACAGCACGGCGGGCTGGAACGCAGAAGCGCTCCAGCCGCCATACAGGGGGGATACACTAGACGCCAGGGAAGATATATATATAACACAGAAAAACACATATAGCTGCCATGGAGATAAATAAAGGGACCTTGCCAGCCGATGATGAACCGATCACGTCCGCCATCCGTCTGATACATGCGATGGGCATACAGAGGCAGTCCACCTGTCCTGGGGAAACTTCCAGCCTCAAAAGCTACTCGCCCGCCCATGGCTGAGCACAGAGCTTGCACCGCGTTGGTATGCCAGAAGAAATCCGAGATCCGACCGGACGCGAACCAAACGTGAAGGTCCATAGGAGGAGGACAAAAAAGGAACACAGTATGGAGTGGTGAGTGTTCATTTATGGGAATGGGGTCCTATAGCATTGGAGAGGAGGCGGGGTTAACCCACACGTAGGCTGCCATGGAGTCTGTCAGGAAATCTCTTTTTTTTTCAAAATTTTCGCTCCTTTTCCGTTTATATCGCAAAAAATAAAAATCACAGAGGCAATCAAATACCATCAAAAGAAAGCTCTATTTGTGGGAAGAAAAGGACGCAAATTTCGTTTGGTTACAAAATTGCATGACCGCGCAATTACCAGTTAAAGTAGTGCAGTGTGAAATTGAAAAAAGACCTCTGGTCCTTTGGCTGCCAAATGGTCCGGGGCTAAAGTGGTTAAAAAAAAGTTTAAAAGTTTAAAAAAAAAAAAGTGTCAAAAATAAAAATAAAAAAAAAGTACGAAAAAAAAAACCCCCCAAAAAAATATAAAATAAAAAAAACAAAAATAGTTGTCGTTTTATTGTTCTCTCTCTCTCTCTCTATTCTCTCTATTGTTGCTCTTTTTTGCTCTATTCTATTCTGCAATGTTTTATTATGTTTTATCATGCTTGCTTTTCAGGTATGTAATTTTGTTTACTGTGTTTTATTGTTTTCAGGTGCGCCATTCAGTTGCAGCGCGGATTTATTTATCTTGACAGCAACAGCGTTTGCTCCCACGATACATAAAGCCGCGACTCCAACGCTGTAGGAGGTGATTTCACCACCACAGTTAAAAAAAAGAGCATATATGCCGAAGCATGGGGGCAGCAGGGGCGGAGGAGCGATTTTGCTCCTAATGCCACGTACATACGGTCGAAATTCCGACGGAGGCTTGCCCGTGGAAAAGTCCGACCATGTGTACGTGGCATAACTTTTTTGCGGGAGGATGCCCCATGCTTCGGCATATATATATATTTTAGGCACCGGTTGCGTTAACAAAATGTTTTATTTTTTACTATTTTTTTTGGGGTGTTTGCTTTGCAGGTATGGTATGGTAAGGTCTTACTGTTATACTGTAATGTTACTTTGTTTTAATGTTAACCATTATTTGCTTAGCAGGTACGCCATTCAGTTGCAGCGCGGATTTATTTATCTTGACAGCAATAGCGTTTGCTCCCACGATACATAAAGCCGCGACTCCAACGCTGTAGGAGGTGATTTCACCACCACAGTTAAAAAAAAGAGCATATCCGCCTCCATCACATCCTATTGGCTTACACTGGTCACGTGACCTATTTAACCGTGTGATGGAGGCGGAGCATCTCATCCGACGGCAAATCTCATCCTGCTGTTAATCTCTAGCAGCTCAGCAGCACATGATGTGTTCAGGGAAACACTGTGATGCAAGATCTGTGTGTGTAAATAAAGAAAGCACTTTAGAAGGGGAGGGGAGTATGTTATAGTAAAACAAAATCAGTGTGCATATGACATAACAGGGGCGCAGCCGACCCTTGCGGCCCCAAGCTCCCGGTGTCCTGTCAAATAATGTCCCAGACAGCTGTGACAGAGACTGATGTGAGACTGATGTTTGCTCCGTGCAGCTCCAGCTATCACAGGGAGGAGATCCTCTCCCTGTGATAGCCAAAGTGAGACTGATGTTCGCGTCGAGATACACTCCGCTCCCCTCTCCTGGACTGACATGGAGACGAGTGAGGGAAAGATGGCCCCCACCCAACTCCATGACACTGCAGGGCGGAAGCGACCTCAAAACGTCACTTACGCCCATAGCTCTTAAAGGGCCATTTTATTTTTTTAAATGATAACATTTTTTTTTTTTTTATATTGCATTTTAGTGTAAATATGAGATCTGAGGTCTTTTTGACCCCCAGATCTCATATGAGGTCCTGTCATGCTTTTTTTCTATTACAAGGGATATTTACCTTCCTTGTAATAGGAATAAAAGTGACAAATTTTTTTTTTTAAAACAGTGTAAAAATAAAAGGTAAAATAAATAAGAAAAAAAAAATACAAATTTTAAACGCGCCCCGTCCCGCCAAGCTTGCATGCAGAAGCGAACGCATACGCAAGTAGCGCCCGCATATGAAAACAGTGTTCAAACCACACATGTGAGGTATCGCCGCGATCGGTAGAGCGAGAGCAATAATTCTAGCCCTAGAACTCCTCTCTAACGTAAAACATGCAACCGGTAGAATTTTGCCTATGGAGATTTTTAAGGGTAAAAGTTTGTCGCCATTCCACGAGCGGGTGCAATTTTGAAGTGCGACATGTTGGGTATCAATTTACTTGGCGTAACATTATCTTTCACAATATAAAAACAATTGGGCTAACTTTACTGTTGCCTTATTTTTTAATTCAAAAAAGTGTATTTTTTAAAAAAAAGTGTGCTTGTAAGACCGCTGCGCAAAGACGGTCCGACAGAAAGTATTGCAACGACCGCCATTTTATTCTCTAGGATGTTAGAAAAAAAATGTATAATGTTTGGGGGTTCTAAGTAATTTTTTAGCAAAAATAAATGTTTTAACTTGTAAACAACACATCTAAACACAACACATCTAAAAAAGAGGCCTGGTCCTTAAGTGGTTAACACTTACCTCCTAGATTACCAGTAGCTGATATTCATGGTAAGTCACTATAATATATAACAGCAACTCCTCTGCCAAAGGCAAACAAATAACTGGTGTGGTTTTCCTTTCAGCCTGGGTACTTACTGCACCTCTCCCGACATGGGGTCTCCTCGCACAGTGGATAGCCCCTCCCCCTTCACTCTACTGGCCCACGCCCATCATCTGACTTTTTCCTCCAGACAATTTCAGCCTCCCGACATGACATCTGTCTCTCTGTAGCTGAGAACTCAGGTGAGAGGTCTGCTGTGATGATAGGACAGTCAAAACTAGAAGCGGCGGGCCTCCCCATAAGTTGGGGAACTTATACAACAACTCATTGGTTGGGGTCCGCCACCCGGGGCCCCCTACATATGTATGGGCTGTTCCCTTCCCTGATGTCGGACACTTAATGGGGGCACCAGACCGATTTGCCTCCCGGCCCAGTCTGCTCCATAAGACTGGCGCTACAATAAAAGTGTAGCGCAAGCTGGCGGGGACTCTTTTCGTGCTGCCCTTCTTGCAAAGTGCCGCCCTAGGCCTGGGCCTTGTTGGCCTAGGCTAAGATACAGCGTTGCCTCTACTATCACAGGAGTGAGCTCTTTCTCTGATTCAAACCCCCCTCACATGCTCTTACTCTCCCCGTTTGAGAACTCTCCTGTGATTTAGGATGTGAACAGTAACAGCTGGGAGTATCAGTCTTAGCAACTCCCTAGCAACAAGGCAGAATGGGATAATGCCATCTCTGTAATTTTTTCAGTCAGGCTTCAGAAGGTATGTAAATGGCCTACTACACCTAAAACAAGGGCATTATTCAACATTAGAGCTGCACCGTTTGTATTTATCTACCGACACCACCTAAATGCATAGGCAGATTTTTTGTAAAGGTGATCCAGACCTTTAAGTCAGCCAATAAAGGGTGTCGCATTCTATCTTTATGGGCTCATTCAGGCTTCATTTTCGTTCAGATCGTGCTTCAGACAGCAATAGACAGGCAGTGATAGAGTGTTGTATTGCCTCCTCTCTGCATGATTATCCCCCCAATTGACCAGATAACTGAGCATGTTGTGTGCGGTTACGGGGTGGTTGCCCAGTGGCCCCATTCACTTGAGCGTGACTAGCGATATACTTCCTGCCATGACATGTGTACTCCCCCTGACTGCCACCTCAGCAAAAAAAGGAGGAGGAGCGGTTGAAGAGTGGTAAAAATGTGGCTCAACCGCGGGGGTTTTTACCGGAGCTCAGTCGCTAGTTTAAATGAGACCAATCCATCGTTGTTCTGGCAGCAGCTAGCTGCCATAACCCCGGTATTCTCTTGTTTGGCCGGCGGTCCGGTTTCCGATAATAGTGGTCTCTGTGGATTCGGCACGATATCACTTTCATCGGTGGCGGGAGAGGGCCCCCCCTCCCACCGCGCTATGGTGCCCTCCGCCGATTACCGGTGCCCTCCGCTGCTTACAGGAGCTGTCGGCAGCGGCGGAGGCGATCGGATCTTCACCCTTGCTGGGCACCCTTGCTCTCCATAACAATGAAGGGCGGAAGCGTCATCAAAATGTCACTTCCGCCCATAGCTCTTAAAGGGCCATTTTATTATTACATTTTTTTAAATGACCAATTTTTTTTTTTTTTTATTGCATTTTACTGTAAATATGAGATTTGAGGTTTTTTTGACCCCAGATCTCATATTTAAGAGGTCCTGTCATGCCTCTTTTATATTACAGGGGATGTTTACATTCCTTGTAATAGGAATAAAAGTGACACAATTTTTATTTATTTTTAAAACCGTGTAAAAATAAAAAATAAAAGGTAAAATAAAAAAATTTGTAACCATGCCCCGTCCTGACAAGCTAGCGTGCAGAAGTGAACGCATATGTGAGTAGCGCCCGCATATGAAAACGGTGTTCAAACCACACATGTGAGGTATCGCCGCGATCAGTAGAGTGAGAGCAATATTTCCAGCCCTAGACCTCCTCTGTAACTCAAAACATGCAACCTGTAGAATTTTTAAATGTCGCCTATGGAGATTTTTAAGGGAAAAAGTTTGTCGCCATTTCACGAGCGGGCGCAATTTTGAAGCGTGGCATGTTGGGTATCAATTTACTTGGCGTAGCATTACCTTTCATAATATAAATAAAATTGGGCTAACTTTACTTTTGTCTTATTTTTTAATTCAAAAAAGTGTATTTTTTCCAAAGAAAGTGGGTTTGTAAGACCGCTGCGCAAATACGGTGTGACAGAAAGCATTGCAACCTCTGCCATTTTATTCTCTAGGGTGTTAGAAAAAAATATATATAATGTTTGGGGGTTCTAAGTAATTTTCTAGCAAAAAAATTATGTTTTTAACTTGTAAACAACACATCTCAAAAAGAGGCTCGGCCCTTAAGTGGTTAAAAAAAATCCAAAAACGCAGAGGCCTAAAAATGCATTGATGTGAACGTGTTCCATAGGAACCCATGTTAAAAATAATGTCCTGCGTTTCTGCAAAAAGCATGAAAAAAACGCATAGGTGTTAACTGAGGCTGGGTTCCAACCAGGGCAAATTGGATGTGGGTTCGCCGCATCCAATTCGCAATAGCAGGAGATTTCGCACATCTCCAGAGCAGCTCCGGTGCGAATTTGCACAGGCGTCCTGTACGTCTTCTGGTCCGCTTCAGGTCTGAATTCAGCCAAAAATTCAGGCTAAAATTGGACCTGAAATGGTGAATGGGGATGCACCGGACCCCGGGTGTGAGCCGCATGGGGCAAGGTGAACCCCACCTCAGAAAACGCTTTCCCACGTGTTGGTTTCCCATTGTATGGATTCTTGTACTCAGAGCCGATCCGCCCTATACACTCACTATGCAAGATGCATAGGGCCCCGCCGCTGTGGGGGCCCCCCCCCCCAAGGGCGGATCGGCTTTGCTTCCCGAGCTCCAATCTCCTCCTCCCCCTCCTCCTCTTGTCACACAGCGGGAGTCAGAAGACCGCTGTGTCTCAGAGCTGACTGAAACCTTCGGCCAGCGCTATGACAAAGATCCCGCCCTCCTCCTAGACCAGCTCGTGTGATAGATACAGTGTTCTGTCTATCACACAAGCTGGTCTAGAAGGAGGGTGGGACTTTTGTCATAGTGCGGCATAACATTTCACATTGAGCTCCGTGACACAGCGGGAGGTGCCTGCTGTGCGTAATCCACTGACACTGACTGGTGAGGCTACATTGATTGCCACAGTAAGACTGCAATGATGGGCACCATTAGGCTGCAATAATGATGGGCACAGTAAGGCTGCAATGATTGGCATGGTGAGGCGGCAGTGATTGGCATGGTAAGGTGGCAATGATTGGCATGGTGAGGTGGCAATTAACATGGCGAGGCTGCAATGAAAAGCATGGTAAGGCTGCAATGATAAGCATGGTAAGGCTGCAATGATTGGCATGGTGAGATGGCAATGATGGGCACGGTGAGGTGGCAATTATTAACACGGTGAGGCTGCAATGATAAGCATGGTAAGGCTGCAATGATTGCCATGGTGAGGTGGCAGTGATGGGCACGGTGAGGCTGCAATGATTGGCATGGTAAGGCTTTAATGATTGGCACGGTGAGGTGGCAATGATGGACAAGGTGAGGCGGCAGTGATGGGCACACTAAGGCTGCAATGATGGGCACGGTGAGGTGGCAATTATTAATATGATGAGGCTGCAATAATGGGCACGGTGAGGCTGCAATGATTGTCGCGGTGAGGATTTAAGGAAGTCTCTCTGGGGATCCTGATGTAGGGGGAGGCTCTCTGGGGACCCTGATTTGAGGAGGGGCTCTCTGAGGACACTGATGTAAGGGGAGCCCTCTGGGGACCCTGACGTAAGGGGAGGCTTTCTAGGGGCCCTGACGTAAGGGGAGGCTCTCTGAGGACCCTAATGTAAGGAGGGAGGCTCTCTGGGGACCTATGCTCACGGCATCATGGGTCAGGTAGAGGGCCCCTTAGCAGAATTTTGCTTAGGGCCCCAGGGAGGTCAGGATCGGCACTGCCTGTGTCTATAGATAAACTTCAACCTTTTATCTCTGATCTGTTAGGAATTGTATGCATTTGGCAGAGCCGAGCGCTGGAGCCATAGCAACTGATCAGCCAATCACAGATCTTCCTAGAAATTTCAAACTGATGCAGGAGAAATGTTGTGGGAAATTTCTAGGAAGATCTGTGATTGGTTGATCGGTTGCTATGGCTCCAGCGCTCGGCTCTGCCAAATCTATACAATGCAAACAATGCATACAATTCCTAACAGATCAGAGATAAAATGTTTCCATTTCTGCTACCAGCCTGCTGCTTTTACATAAACAATCGAATACAGATATCATTCTTTTCTAGGTAAGTAACAGCTTCTTGCGGTGATATTGTCAGCAAAATAATTATTATTTAACAACTTCAGCCCCGGACCAATTGTCAGCTTAAAGCGGTGTTCCGGCCGAAATTATACTTTTTAAATAAAAATACCCCTATAATACACAAGTTTAATGTATTCTAGTAAAGTTAGTCTGTAAACTAAGGTCTGTTTTGTTAGTTTTTAGCAGTAGTTTGTTATTTTATAAACTTGCAGCAGGCTGTGGCTATCTTTTTTTTTATTTTTTTATATTTTTTATTTAAAGGTATGCGACATACAATGAAAAGATAACTTCACAGAAAATGGGATATAAACAGTTACATACATATGATCAGTTGTTAGTGATGTCTGAATGAATGATGAGTATTCTGATGATAGTAGAACAAGTACAACTCTGTAAGTATGCAAGGTTCCCGGACACCTAGGAGGTGGGAGATTATGGCTGCACCTTGTCGGGTCAACACATCACTTATGTTACAATAGGTATTAGCCTTGGTACCCTTGGAGAGTTTGGGTATCCAAAAATGGGGGAAGCGAATCATGCAGTGATCAGTTGGGGTCGAAACATACCAGATTTTGAGATTAAATGGGAGAAAGTGGGAATAGGAGAAAAGGTAAGGAAAGAGAGAAATTTGGGGGAAGAAATGGGGAGGAAGGGAAAGTGGGGGTGGGGGGGTAATTATGGGAGAGGTGGAGATGTTGGGAAATCCACCTAGGGAGCAGGGGCCACTCTCGGCTCATCGAGCCGTTAGATGGCAATGGTTTGGGATAAGAGCCTCTGATAGTCCAGACGGCCATGCTATATGTCGCGGAGGTATTCTTCCGAAAAGCGATACTGGGTCCAATAAAACCATCTGGTCTTATGTTCCTCAGATTTATCCCGGATCGTGGCAGTCAGGTCTTCCATTCGCTCAATGTCATTAACCCTTACGAACCACTGGGCCACTGTGGGAGCAGATTGCTGCTTCCACTGACTTGGGATGCAAGCTCTAGCAGCATTGAGGAGGTGTTTAAGTAAGGATTTGTGGTACCGCTTGCTTGACATGGGAGTTAGATTGAGGAGCACAGCAGCAGGATCGTTGGTTAGGGAGATGTCTGTGAACTTGTGAATGAGTCGTAGGACGGGTTGCCAAAAAGTTTGTAACTTAGGGCATTCCCAAAAAATGTGAAGAATAGTGCCGGCTTGTTGCTCACAGCGCCAGCAACGGTCAGATTGACCGGGGAATATTTTGGCCAGCACCGATGGTGTGCGATACCAGCGTGTGATCAACTTGTAGGAAATTTCCTGATATTTGCTGCAAAGTGATGATTTGTGGGCAAAAAAGAGTATGCGTTCCTTCTGTGGAGTGGTAAATGTGGTTTGTAAATCTCTTTCCCATTTGGCTAAGCAGGGAGGTTCTGTGGAAGCTTGTATGTCTGTCAGAGTTTTGTAGGACCTAGAAAGGGTACCGCGAATTGGGCCATCGAGCAGACAAAGTTCTTCGAAGGAATGGAGTTGACGCGAGAAGAGCGAATGTTTGGGTAGGGAGCCGAGAAAATGTGATAGCTGTCTGGTTCTCCAGCTATCCAACGCGATGGGTGCCTGTTCTACAATTGAGGTCTCTGTGGGGATCCAGCCTGTGGGTCTTAGGAATTGGGATGCTCTTAGAAGCCCTTTCGGGGCTTGTCCGGTAAAGGCCGGGTCTGACAAACCCGGGGGAAATCCAGGATGCCCAATGATTGGGGTCATGGGAGAGGGAAAGTTAGTCAAGGAGGAAAGGCGGAAGAATCTTTCCATCTCGGTGAGTGAGGGGCCAATCAGTGGGTGAGTAGTGACATGTGGTTCTAACTGCCTGCCCGCCCATGGCAGACCAGCCAGTGGGGCCCGTGCCATCTCCTGCTCTAGTGTGACCCAAAGTTTCAATTCCCCGTGGCGGCACCAGTCCACTACCCGTGTCATGTGCGTCGCTGTGTAGTAAAGAGCAGGGTCAGGAAAGCCGATACCTCCCCTCAACTTCGGCCGTAGTAGCATCGCCCTACCAATCCGTGGATGTTTGCCACGCCAGAGGAACTTAATAAATGTTGAGCGGACCGCATGAAAGAAAGTCTGGGGTATCTTGATAGGTAAGGCTTGAAGCAAATATAGGAGTCGTGGCATTGCGTTCATCTTTAATACATTACAGCGGCCAAACCATGACAGGGCGAGGGGGTCCCATCTCTTGAGGTCCGTAGTAAGCGTGGTTAAAATAGGTTGAAAATTTAGGGAGAAGATATCCTTGGGGTTTGCAGGTATTCTGGTGCCCAAGTACTGAATAGATCGGGTAGCCCATTTAAACGGGAAGAAAGGTCGTAAACCTGTCAGTGTACGGTCTGGTATGGAAATGTTCAAAGCTTCCGACTTTTGGAGATTGACTTTAAAGTTGGATAAAGTACCATAGCGTTTAAAGTCTTGTAGCAATGAAGGCAGGGACGTTATAGGTTTGGTAATGAAAAATAATAGATCGTCCGCGTACGCCGCTACTTTGTGTTCATAGTGGTCAGAATGGACACCACTGATATTAGGGTTGTCTTTTATATGGCGAATAAAAGGCTCTAGGGAGAGAACAAATAGAAGAGGGGAAAGTGGGCATCCCTGCCTAGTACCGTTGGAGATCGTAAAAGTGTCAGAGTTCATCCCATTCACCCGGACAGTGGCTGTAGGGTTGGAGTAGAGAGCGGAGATCCAGTCCAAGATAGATCTCGGCATTCCAAACGAACCCAGCACTTCCCTGAGAAACACCCAGTCCACCCTATCGAATGCCTTTTCGGCATCGGTGGACAGGAGTAAGAGGGGGGTGCTTGATCTCTTCGCCTTCTCTATGATGTTTAATGTCCTGATAGTGTTGTCTCTTGCTTCTCTTGTCTGTATGAAGCCCACCTGGTCAAGCGCAACCAAGCGCTGCATTAAGCTGTTGAGCCTGGAAGCTATGATTTTCGTGAGAAGTTTGATGTCACAGTTTAAAAGAGAAATGGGCCTGTAACTGGAACACAGTAACGGGTCCTTTCCTGGCTTGGGGAGTACAGAGATAGAGGCCTGCAACATATCTGGGGGGACGCTATGCCCTTCCAGAATGGCGTTGAAGGCTGTAATGAATTGGGGGGCTAGATGTGTCTGAAAAGTTTTGTAGTACAGAAGCGTAAAGCCATCTGGCCCAGGGGCCTTCCCCGGCTGTGTATCTGCTATGGCTGCTGTAAGCTCTTCTATGTGGAGAGGTTGGGATAATTGTTCTTGTTCGGCCTCCGTAAGAGAAGGAAGTTTGGCTTCCTGAAGGTATTCCTGTATATTTGAAATGGAGGAGGCAGAGGGATTAGCTGCATGTGCTGGGTCTAAGTTATAAAGCTTTGAGTAGTAGTCTCGAAAGGCAGCTGCGAGTTCTGGAGAAGCATGTATCTTGGACCCTGCGGGGTTCAAGAGGGCAGGAATGTACGATTGTGCTCGTTTTGCCCTCAATGCGTTGGCCAGTAAGCGGCCACATTTGTCTCCATACTCATAGAAGGAGCGGCGTGCGGCTGTGGCTATCTTAACTGTGGGCATCTGAAGTCAGACTGTATTTCTTCCTGGATCTCATCCTTGCAGATCTCGTACATGCTCAGTGCAGCATAAGCAGTGTAATAGGTTTCAGGTCAGGTTTCCATAGCAACGGCAGTGTCAGAGGAAGTTGCTGCCCCTTCCCAGGAGGCATTGCAAACAGGAAATGATGCGATGGGCCACGGCCAGGGAGGAGGAAGTGAAAAATGAATACAGCATATATACAGTCTGTGCTGAAAAAAAAATAAAAAAAATATCCAATTTGTTTACAGTGCACAGTTTAGTGAGGGATGCTGAAGAGTTGTAAAAGTGGGTGGAACTCCACTTTAAGGACCAGAGGTCTTTTTTCAATTTCGCACTGCACTGCTTTAACTGGTAATTGCGCGGTCATGCAATGTTGTAACCAAACGAAATTTGCGTCCTTTTCTTCCCACAAATAGAGCTTTCTTTTGATGGTATTTGATTGCCTCTGTGATTTTTATTTGTTGCGCTATAAACGCAAAAAGACTGCAAATTTTGAAAAAAAAAGATATTTTCTACTTTTTGTTATAAGAGAAATCGAATAAACTCAATTTTAGTCAAACATTTGGGCCAAAATGTATTCAGCCACATGTCTTTAGTAAAAAAAAATGCCAATAAGCGTATATTTATTGGTTTGCGCAAAAGTTCTAGCGTCTACAAACTAGAGTACATTTTCTGGAATTTACACCGCTTTTAATTTATGACTGCCTATCTCATTTCTTGAGGTGCTAAAATGGCAGAGAAGTACAAAACCCCCCCAAATGACCCCATTTTGGAAAGTAGACACCCCAAGCTATTTGCTGAGAGGCATGTTGAGCCCATTGAATATTTTTTTTTTTTTAGTCCCAAGTGATTGAATAAAGACAAAAAAAAAAAAAGTTGTCACTAAATGATATATTGCTCACACATGCCATGGTTATATGTGGAGATGCACCCCAAAATACATTTTGCTGCTTCTCCTGAGTATGGGGATACCACATGTGTGGAACTTTTTGGGAGCCTAGCTGTGTACGGGGCCCCGAAAACCAATCACCACCTTCAGGATTTCTAAGGGTGCAAATTTTTGATTTCACTCCTCACTACCTATCACAGTTTCGAAGGCTATAAAATGCCAAAATAGCACAAAACCCCCCCAAATGAACCCATTTTGGAAAGTAGACACCTCAAGCTATTTGCTGAGAGGCATGTGGAGTCCATGGAATATTTTATATTTTGCCACAAGTTGCGGGAATATTACAACCTTTTTTTTTTTTTGCCCAAAGTTGTCACTAAATGATATATTGCCCACACATGTCATGGGCATATGTGGAATTACACCCCAAAATACATTCTGCTGCTTCTCCTGAGTACGGGGATACCACATGTGTAGGACTTTTTGGGAGCCTATCCGCATACGGGCCCCCGAAAACCAAGCACCGCCTTCAAGATTTCTAAGGGCATACATTTTTGATTTCATTCCTCACTACCTATCACTACCTATCACAGTTTTGAAGGCCATAAAATGCCAAGATGGCACAAAACCCCCCCAAATGACCCCATTTTGGAAAGTAGACACCCCAAGCTATTTGCTGAGAGGCATGTTGAGCCCATTGAATATTTATTTTTTTAGTCCCAAGTGATTGAATAAAGACAGAAAAAAAAAAAATGTATTCAAAAAGTTGTCACTAAATGATATATTGCTCACACATGCCATGGTTATATTTGGAATTGCACCCCAAAATACATTTTTCTGCTTCTCCTGAGTACGGGGATACCACATGTGTGGGACTTTTTGGGAGCCTAGCCGCGTACGGTGCCCCGAAACCCAAGCACCGCCTTCAGGATTTCTAAGGGTGCAAATTTTTGATTTCACTCCTCACTACCTATCACAGTTTCGAAGGCCATAAAATGCCAAAATAGCACAAGACCCCCCCAAATGGCCCCATTGTGGAAAGTAGACACCCCAAGCTATTTGCTGAGAGGCATGTTGAGTCCATGGAATATTTTATATTTTGCCACAAGTTGCGGGAATATTACAAACATTTTTTTTTTTGCCCAAAGTTGTCACTAAATTATATATTGCCCACACATGCCATGGGCATATGTGGAATTACACCCCAAAATACATTCTGCTGCTTCTCCTGAGTACGGGATACCACATGTGTGGGACTTTTTGGGAGCCTATCCGCATACGGGACCCCGAAAACCAAGCACCGCTTTCAGGATTTCTAAGGGCATAAATTTTTGATTTCACTCCTCACTACATATCACTACCTATCACAGTTTTGAAGGCCATAAAGTGTCCTGTCAGTGTCAGTGCTGAGTGCTGAGTGAAGGAAGAGGACGTGCGCCCAGCAGCTCCGGCCGTCAGAAGCCCACAGCCCCCAGCGAGCAGGACCCAGCCAGTGCATATCCCATCCCGGACCCCTGAGCAGTGAGGACAGGGAGCAGGAGTACAACGGGACCCCACTGCGGATCCCGCGGCCCCCCGCAATCAATCGCCCCCCTTTCTTTCTCCGCGCCGGCCCATCTGCCCATTGGGCATCAGAAACTAGGAGAGTCCCCGGCCTAGTCCCGGCCGAAGCCGGCCATCCGCCTCCCCAATCACCTCTCTAGCCCTCTTTTTCGGCTCAACAGGGCTGAGGCGAGCCTCCCCCCCCTCCAAGCCCTTCAGCGCCCACCAAACACTCACGGAAGAACTGGGAGCCGTCAGGGCTAGGACAGGCCGCAGCTCGGGCCTAGTCCGGCGGCCATCTTGGTACACCCAAATCCACAGCACTTCACCTGCTTCTACATAGTACGGCGGCCATCTTGGTACACCCAGACCGGCCAAGTTATTTTAAAATGCATGTTTTTAACCACAAGTGGTTAGACAACAGTCTAATTGCTTGTTTTAATTGTTTTTAACCAAAGTTTTTAACCAAGTTTTTGCAAGGCTTTTAATTACAGTATACACCCAGACCAGCCAGTTTTAACCACAAGTTTTTTAACAGCACACACCAGTATCATCAGCATCACCATATAGCCGCCTCTTCTTCCCCAGGTGATCAACATCAGGATTCACCCTATCCCCATCATTTGAGCAACCCGGTAAGGTAAATATTCTGGTAAGTATCGCAGGGGACCACCATTAGCAGTTGATCCAGGGACCAACGTCCGACCGCCCCTCGGGGGGGTCAGGAAGGAATTTTTTCCTCTGCAATAGCAATTGGCCGCGCTAGTAGGGGTTTTTCGCCTTCCTCTGGATCAACGGGAGGGAGGGTGTAGGTCTACAGGGTTTCCCACAGATCCGCAACATCTTCAACCAGCTTGCGCAAGACCGTTATCGCCTCAACAAAGGCATCCACTTTTTTCAACGCATCATCTCGCCCACAGCAGGGAAAAAAATTTTTGGAGCACCTCAACATGTGCAATTTCAAATACTCAGCAGAGTCACTCCGCAGACTAAGGAATTTGACTGCAACTCTACCGACCGACATTCAAAAAATATTACAAAAAGAACGACTACTAAGGATCAATCCACAAGCAACGATCAAACATAAGAAGACTACAACTCAACCGCAACAGTTAGCATGCGCCTTGATTAACACCAGATCGGCGGTCAAGCACAGGCACGAAATCCATGACTTCATCACACAAAACAACATAGATTGCCTCTTCATCACGGAAAGCTGGCTAACACCCGACTGCAACACCATCCTAACAGAATTAGTGCCAGAAAACTACAGGATCCTAACCGAGCATAGGAAAGGAAAAAAAGGAGGAGGCCTAGCTGTGATCTTCAAAGCTCATCTAGCGCTCGTCAAACCTACGGTACAGAACACAGCAACTTTTATGGAGACACTTACTCTACAGATGCAAACCACACCACAAGAAACCATCCACATGCTGCTATGCTACAGACCACCAGGACCAAACACAAACCTACCGATACCACTCACGGAATTAATCTCGGCACACACCCTGAAAAACAACAAGGTTCTGGTACTCGGAGATTTCAACCTCTGGGCGAACTCCACCGAAGACCCCATCGCCACCACCTGCATCAATCAACTGGAAGATCTAGGGCTCCAACAACTAGTAAAGGCTCCCACACATGGGTCAGGTCACATCCTGGACCTCATCTTCAAGCAAAATACGGACATCAGCATTCGAGACAACATAGCGCTATCATGGTCAGACCACCACGCTATCAAATTTGAGATCGCCACCAACATCTTCCTGCAAAAACCAAACCCGGCGGCAACAACACACTGGATTAGATCGCAGAAGAAACTACACTCGGAAATCTTCAAAACCACACTAACATACAAAATGGCTACACTGAATCAAAACCACTCAACAGAACGAACACTCAGCTTCATAAACAGGGCACTTCTACAAACAGCAGATGCAGTCGCCCCAAAACATCGAGCACCCATCCGCAAGAAAAATTCTGGATGGTTTAATGGCACGCTTACTCTACTGAAACGGGAACACAGAAGAGCAGAAAGAGCCTGGAGAAGAAACACCACAAAGGAAAATCACACAAAATACAGAATACTCACCAAGAGATATCATAAAGCAATTTTCACAGCAAAAAAAGAATATGTCTCAAACACCCTCTCAAAAGCCGTCAACCGACCACGGGAACTTTTCAAACTAGTCGCCCAGACTATGAACCCCACCTGCCTTGAGCCCCTAGGAAACGAAACTCAAGAATACTGCAACAAATTATCCGATTTTTTTTTCATCAACAAAATAGTCAACATTCATAAAATAATTCAACAAAAAAAAAACAACAACCAACTCTACTCAACTCAACCCAGGTAAGGAATTTTACATCCACAGCGCACAAGCACCACATTTTTCACTTACCCCGATCACCGTGGATGAAACCAAAAACGTCATCAAGAGCCTCCGAGACAGCACATCACTAAACGACATCATCCCCACAAAACTCTTGAAAGAATGCTCCGACATTCTGGCCCCCGCTATTACACACCTAGTAAATCAGTCGTTCAAAGAAGGATTGGTTCCGAATTCCCTCAAGCAAGGCATCGTTAAAGAAACCCAACCTCGACCCCAAAGATCCGAACAATCACAGACCGGTAACAAGCCTGAACACCATTTCCAAAATTATGGAGAAAGCAGTAGTACAACAGCTTCAACTTCATCTGGACACACACAAGCTCCTGGACCCACTACAATCGGGCTTCCGCCCAGGCCATGGCACAGAAACGGCACTTCTGAAAATATGGGATGATGCCCTAGAAGCAGCGGATGATGGAGAATCGTGTCTTCTGGTATTGCTGGATCTTAGTGCGGCGTTCGACACAGTGGACCACAACACGCTTCTCATCCGCCTCAAGGAAGGGGCAGGAGTTACAGATGTAGATCTTCCATGGTTCGCTTCCTTCTTAGGAAACCGGTCACAGACAGTGAAGTTAGGAGCCTTCACATCGGAAACCCGGGCAATCACTTATGGAGTCCCTCAAGGATCACCATTGTCACCAGTACTCTTCAACATTTACATCCGGCCACTCTTCAAAATTATTAGCAAATTTGATCTGTGCTTCCACTCATACGCGGACGACACTCAACTGTATTTCCGGATCACCGGACAAAAAGACCAATACCAGGAACTAGGAAAATGTCTCACATTGATAGATGACTGGATGACCACTAGCTCCCTCAAACTAAATGGATCAAAAACAGAACTACTGCTCCTCGACGCAAACTCAAGGAAAAAGACAAAGACCCCTTGGACACCACCAACCATCCTGGGACAGACCATCATCCCAAGCACAAAAGCCAAAAGCCTCGGAGTCATCTTTGATTCAGAGATGACCATGGAGGCACAAATAGGATCCATAATCAGTGGATCCCACCATCTCCTTCGCATGCTACGCAGACTCATCCCCTTCATCACGGAAAAGGAAAAAGCGGTAGTAGTAGGAACGATCATCAATTCGCGTCTCGACTATGCAAACTCCCTGTACATAGGATTACCGGATTACCAGATTGCGCGCCTTCAAAGTGTCCAAAACACAGCAGCAAGATTAGTCACCGGAAAGAAACCCTGGGAATCCATCTCCCCATCCCTAAGGATCCTCCATTGGCTCAAGGTAAAAGACAGGATCACATTCAAGACCCTCTGCCTCACCCACAAATGTACACAAGGAAATGCGCCTCAATACCTTTGTGAGAAAATAGAAAAATACATACCAAATCGCAGCCTTCGATCAACAAACCAAAATCTCCTTCTCATCCCCAAAGCCCGATACAAATCGAAGGGAGAACGAAGATTCGCAGTACAGGGACCTCGGCTATGGAACGCTCTACCAAACAACATCCGCTTGGAAGAAAACCATCAGGCCTTCAGGAAAAAACTCAAGACTCACCCCTCTTCTAAACGTGGCATCCCAACAAGAGCAGACAAGTGCCTTGAGGCGATTCAGTTCGCAGTTGTAGCGCCATACAAATCATTCATTCATAAAATGCCAAGATGGCACAAAACCCCCCAAATGACCCCATTTTGGAAAGTAGACACCCCAAGCTATTTGCTGAGAGGCATGTTGAGCCCATTAAATATTTTTTTTTTAGTCCCAAGTGATTGAATAAAGACAAAAAAAAAAAATGTATTCAAAAAGTTGTCACTAAATGATATATTGCTCACACATGCCATGGTTATATGTGGAATTGCACCCCAAAATACATTTTTCTGCTTCTCCTGAGTACGGGGTTACCACATGTGTGGGACTTTTTGGGAGTCTAGCCGCGTACGGGGCCCCGAAACCCAAGCACCGTCTTCAGGATTTCTAAGGGTGCAAATTTTTGATTTCACTCCTCACTACCTATCACAGTTTCGAAGGCCATAAAATGCCAAAATAGCACAAAACCCCCCCAAATGGCCCTATTTTGGAAAGTAGACACCCCAAGCTATTTGCTGAGAGGCATGTTGAGTCCATGGAATATTTTATATTTTGCCACAAGTTGCGGGAATATTACAAACATTTTTTTTTTTGCCCAAAGTTGTCACTAAATTATATATTGCCCACACATGCCATGGGCATATGTGGAATTACACCCCAAAATACATTCTGCTGCTTCTCCTGAGTACGGGGATACCACATGTGTGGGACTTTTTGGGAGCCTATCCGCATACGGGACCCCGAAAACCAAGCACCGCCTTCAGGATTTCTAAGGGCATAAATTTTTGATTTCACTCCTCACTACCTATCACTACCTATCACAGTTTTGAAGGCCATAAAATGCCAAGATGGCACAAACCCCCCCCAAATGACCCCATTTTGGAAAGTAGACAACCCAAGCTATTTGCTGAGAGGCATGTTGAGCCCATTGAATATTTTTTTTTTTGTCCCAAGTGATTGAATAAAGACAAAAAAAAAAAGAAAAATGTTTTACAAAAAGTTGTCGCTAAATGATATATTGCTCACACATGCCATGGTTATATGTGGAATTGCACCCCAAAATACATTTTCCTGCTTCTCCTGAGTACGGGAATACCACATGTGTGGGACTTTTAGGCAGCCTAGCCGTGTACGGGGCCCCGAAACCCAAGCACCGCCTTCAGGATTTCTAAGGGTGCAAATTTTTGATTTCACTCCTCACTACCTATCACAGTTTCGAAGGCCATAAAATGCCAAAATAGCACAAACCCCCCCCCCCAAATGACTCCATTTTGGAAAGTAGACACCCCAAGCTATTTGTTGAGAGGCATGGTGAGTATTTTACAGCTCTCATGTGTTTTTGAAAATGAAGAAAGTAAATAAAAAAAATTTTTTTTTTTCAATTTTCAAAACTTTGTGACAAAAAGCGAGATCTGCAAAATAATCACCGTACCTCTCAGCAAATAGCTTGGGGTGTCTACTTTCCAAAATGGGGTCATTTGGGGGTGGTTTGTGCCATCTGGGCATTCCATGGCCTCCGAAACTGTGATTGGCAGTGAGGAGTGAAATAAAAAAATTACACCCTTAGAAAGCCTGAAGGCAGTGCTTGGTTTTTGGGGTCCCGTATGCAGCTAGGCTCCCAAAAAATTCCACACATGTGGTATCCCCGTACTCAGGAGAAGCAACAGAATGTATTTTGGGGTGTATTTCCACATATGCCCATGACATGTGTGAGCAATATATCATTTAGTGACAACTTTTGTAAAAAAAAAATTATTTTTTTTTCTTCATTATTCAATCTCTTGGGACAAAAAAAAAAAAAAAATTTTAATGGGCTCAACATGGCTCTCAGCAAATAGCTTGGGGTGTCTCCCCCCCCCCCCGGGGTCACCTGGGGGGGGGGGCCCCCCCTCGAACTGTCCTGGCATTTTATGCACAACATTTAGAAGCTTATGTCACACATCACCCACTCTTCTAACCACTTGAAGACAAAGCCCTTTCTGACACTTTTTGTTTACATGAAAACATATTTTTTTTTTGCAAGAAAATTAAGTTGAACCCCCAAACACTATATATATTGTTAAAGCAAAGGCCATACAGATTAAAATGGTGGGTGTTGCATTTTTTTTTTTCCACACAGTATTTGCGCAGCGATTTTTCAAACGCATTTTTTGTGGAAAAAAATACACTTTTTTTTATTTTAATGCACTAAAACACACTATATTGCTCAAATTTTTGATGAAATAAAAAATATGATCTTAGGCCGAGTACATGGATACCAAACACGACATGCTTTAAAATTGCGCACAAAAACGCAGTGGAGACAAACTACATACATTTTTAAAAGCCTTTACAGGTTACCACATTAGATTCACAGAGGAGGTCTACTGCTAAAATTACTGCCCTCGATCTGACCTTCGCGGTGATACCTCACATGCATGGTGCAATTGCTGTTTACATATGACGCCAGACCAACGCTTTTTTATTTTAGTTTTAAACTGTTCCTTCCATTTTTTTTCTTAGTTATCATTTTTATTGTTATCGCAGGGAATGTAAATATCCCCTATGATAGCAATAGGCAGTGACAGGTACTCTTTTTTTGAAAAAATATATTAGACCCTAGATCTTTCCTCTGCCCTCAAAGCATCTGACCACACCAAGATCGGTGTGATAAAACGCTTTCTCAATTTCCCAATGGCGCGGTTTATATCTGGGAGGGGGGTCATTCCCTCCCACTGCTTGTAAAAGCAGTCTAGAGGCTAATTACCCACTAGAATTGCTTTTACATGAAAGCCGATCACTGGCTGAAAAGAATGATACCAAGATGATACCTAAACCTGCAGGCATCATTCTGGTATAACCATTCAAAGTCCAGCAACATACTGGACATATATTGTAATCTTTTTTTTTCATGCAGCCTCTTGGCTGAACGAAAAAAAAGAGATTGATTGGTGGGTATGCCCACCATTAGAATACCTCCCTTCATCCACCCACTTCTAATGGTGGGCATACATGCACCATTTATATATGCCGAAGCAGGGGGCATCCTCCCGCAAAAAAGTTATGCCACGTACACATGGTCAGACTTTTCCACGGGCAAGCCTCCGTCGGAATTTCGACCGTATGTACGTGGCATTAGGAGCAAAACCGCTCCTCCGCCCCTGCTGCCCCCATGCTTCGGCATATATGCTCTTTTTTTTAACTGTGGTGGTGAAATCACCTCCTACAGCGTTGGAGTCGCGGCTTTATGTATCGTGGGAGCAAACGCTATTGCTGTCAAGATAAATAAATCCGCGCTGCAACTGAATGGCGTACCTGCTAAGCAAATAATGGTTAATATTAAAACAAAGTAACATTACAGTATAACAGTAAGACCTTACCATACCATACCTGCAAAGCAAATACCCCCAAAAAAATAGTAAAAAATAAAACATTTTGTTAACGCAACCGGTGCCTAAAATATATATATATGCCGAAGCATGGGGCATCCTCCCGCAAAAAAGTTATGCCACGTACACATGGTCGGACTTTTCCACGGGCAAGCCTCCGTCGGAATTTCGACCGTATGTACGTGGCATTAGGAGCAAAATCGCTCCTCCGCCCCTGCTGCCCCCATGCTTCGGCATATATGCTCTTTTTTTTTAACTGTGGTGGTGAAATCACCTCCTACAACGTTGGAGTCGCGGCTTTATGTATCGTGGGAGCAAACGCTGTTGCTGTCAAGATAAATAAATCCGCGCTGCAACTGAATGGCGCACCTGAAAACAAAAAAAATGGCTAACAATAAAACACAGTAAACAAAATTACATACCTGAAAAGCAAGCATGATAAAACATAATAAAACATTGCAGAATAGAATAGAGTAAAAAAGAGCAACAATAGAGAGAATAGAGAGAGAGAGAGAGAACAATAAAACGACAACTATTTTTGTTTTTTTTATTTTATATTTTTTTGGGGTTTTTTTTTTTTCGTACTTTTTTTTTATTTTTATTTTTGACACTTTTTTTTTTTAAACTTTTAAACTTTTTTTTAAACTATAACTGTAACGGTCGGGTCTCAAAATGCGATGGCATTCTTGAGACCCTGTAACTATAATTTTAACTGTCGGGTCTCAAAATGCAATGGTATTCTTGAGACCCTGTGAAAGTGTATCCTAACAACAAAGCCTGGGGAATGCCCAGGAAAAAACCCAAGCCTACTTACCACCAGCTCGCAGAAAACCAAATTAGCCTGTCTAACAGTGCGTTAAAAACAGGGGTTTAGTCCGCACGCATTTGCAAACGCATGCGTAAGCCACAGAGCCACGTCACGGCACCCTGATATCTGTGGTCCTAACACTAAACTATGAGTGTCCCCACAGTGGAGGCACATGCATTCTAATGGATAGATGAGGGCAGGTGGACTGAAGGGGAGCCCACTCCTTCTTAAAGGTACAGGAGCACACCAAGCACCCAGCAGATTGCACAATGGCTGCAAAGGTGTTGGTGCGTTGCTGGACCAATAAAAACACCAACGTGATAATGATACAAAAAACTTGCCACCACCTCATCTATAGCCAGCTCGTGCGGACTAAACCCCTGTTTTTAACGCACTGTTAGACAGGCTAATTTGGTTTTCTGCGAGCTGGTGGTAAGTAGGCTTGGGTTTTTTCCTGGGCATTCCCCAGGCTTTGTTGAAAGTGTATCCTAGCCTGTGAAATGCTGTACCCTACGCTAATACCTTACTAGTGAGTGGTAGCGTTCAAAACATTCACCAATGCAGAGACCAGGATTGTCAGGACAGCGTGGACAATAATAACGGGTGTCACGCCTACATCCGCGCTTGGTACAGACACGACATCTTCTTTGGGTAGGGGTACTCTGGAGGGCATAAGAAAAATGCCTCTCATGCAGCCGGCTTACTGCATTTGGCAGGGGATGTTGAGGTGCAGAACCGCCTGGATACAGGAGTTCTGTGACAACCTCTTCCTGGAATTCAAGGAAGGGTAAAGTCCCGCCTGAAGCTCCGTATAGCACATGAGCGTTCAGCAAAGCCAATTGGAACAAATAAATAGACACTTTTTTGTACCAGCGTCTAGCCTTATGGGCAACTAGGTACGGCGCCAACAACTGGTCGTTGAGGTCCACCCCCCCCCATATTAAGGTTATACTCGTGGACACAGAGGGGTTTCGTCACAACACCAGCCGCCGTACGAATTTGGACTGTCGTGTCTGCATGAAGGGAGGTAAGAACGAAAACATTCCTATTATCCCTCCACTTCACAGCGAGCAAATTATTACACTTGAAGCAGGCTCTCTCCCCCAGCCTAAGAGGGGAATCTACAAGCCGCTGGGGAAAGCCCCGGCGATTAGGTCACACAGTGCCACATGCTCCAATTTGCTGATCAAACAAATGACTAAACAGTGGCACGCTCGTGTAATAATTGTCCACGTACAAGTGGTACCCCTTTCCGAAAAAGGGTGACACCAAGTTCCACACTATCTTGCCAGCGCTCCCTATGTAATCTGGACAGTTCTCCGGCTCTACGTAACTATCTTTTCCCTCATAAACCGAAAAGCTCCACGTATAGCCTGTTGCCCTGTCACAGAGCTTGTAGAGCTTGACCCCGTATCTGGCACGCTTGCTGGGAAGGTACTGTCTGAAAGACAAGCGGCCAGAAAACTTAATCAAGGACTCGTCAATGCAGACAACTTGATTGGGCGTAAACAAGGCTGCAAAACGTTGGTTGAAGTGGTTTATGAGGGGCCGAATTTTGTAGAGCCGATCAAATTCAGGGTCTCCACGAGGACGACAAAGTTCATTGTCACTGAAGTGCATGAACCGCAAGATCTGTTCGTATCGTGCCCTGGACATGGAGGCAGTGAACACGGGCATTTGGTGGACTGGTGAGGTGGACCAATAAGTCCTCAGAGTCGGGAATTTATGTTGAGGGAAAGGCCCAGAAAGGACTTAAATTCGGAAACCGTAATTGGTTTCCAATCTCTGGCAAGGGAAGGCAACTGGGGATTAGCGGCGATGTATTGACCAGCTTATATATTACTTTGGTCCACAATAGATCTATAGAGATCTTCCGTGAAAAACAGCGAATAAAAATCGGATGGCTTAAAATCAGCTGTTTCCACCTGAATACCGGGTTGGCCAGTGAATGGGGGAAGTACGGGTTCTGCAGAAGTGGTGGGCACCCAATCAGGATTGGCAAATTCTGCAGGAAGGGCACTATGTGATCGACGGGCCTGCCTTTGTCTTCTTCTTGGTGGCAGGGGACACTACTTGTGCTTGCCACCTCGCCAGCTTGAGCTGCACTTATGGGACTCGCCACGTCATCACGTGTTACTGCAGTGCTGGATGTCCAGGGTGTACTAGGCCGCTGGTGCTTGCCAGTTCACCAGAAGGAATAGCGGCGCTAGTACTTCTCTGCTCCATATGAGAGACCTGCGGTTCCTGCACCTCAACAACAGCAGAAGATCGGGATCGGGTACGCCTGACCTTAGCAGGGACCTCACCTCTGTCGCCAGAGCTATCTGTCATGGAGCCGCTATCGTCTACTGGATCGTATTCTGAGCCTGATTCTGACAGATGAGTGACCTCCTCTTCACTATCTGACATACTCAGAAACAAGTAGGCCTGTTCACTAGTGTACTTGCGATTTGCCATTTTGGGCTCTAAATTTAGTAGTACACTAGTGAGATTCACGGGTAAAAAAGCTCCTAGGCTGCTGGCGACTGAATCAAAACGCTACCAAAAAAACTGTTAGCGATCGCAGGGATCAGGCCTGACTCTGCGAACGCTGCAGTTATGTGTGCTTAGTGTTTTGTAAGTGACAGTGATCGATCGATACTGCACTTGGGTGGGCTGGGCGGAGGGGGAAAACGCAGGTGCTAGCAGGTATCTGGGCTGATCCCGCTAACAATGCGTTTTTTGGAACCCTAAACTGCTGGGACGCTAGTATAGATCTGATCAGATCAGATATTGATCTGTTCAGATACTGTACCACTAAGGGAGGTGTATGCTTTGCGCGTGGGTGTTTGTGGTACTGACACTAACCTGGGGCGACGCAGACCTTATTGATATCACCCGCCGGGCGATCAGGGGGTTAAACTGTTATTGGGTAATAAATGGCGGGTGCCCTGACACTATAAAAAACAAACTAACTAACCAGCGTCACCCGTAACAGTTATACGGTGATCACTGGTGAAAGGGTTAACTAGGGGCAATCAGGGGGTTAAATCCTTTATTGGGTAATATATGGGGGTACCTGACGCTATATAAAAACCTGACGGGGAACCTAAATAACTAACTGGCTAACCAGCGTCACCAGTGACACTTATACGGTGATCACTGGTGAAAGGGTTAACTCTAGGGGAAATCAAGGGTTTAAAACCTTTATTTAGGTTGTAATATGGGGGTACCTGACCTATAAACCTATTTATGAACCTATATAAACCTGGCGGTTAACCTAGAAAAAAACTGGCTACCTAGCGGCACCAGTGACACTAATGCAGCGATCAGAAAAACGATCGCTTAGTGACACTGGCAAAAGGGGGTGAAAGGGTTACCTAGGGGGCAATCAAGGGGTTAAACCTTTATTAAGGGGGGGGGGGTAGGGGG
Source organism: Lithobates sylvaticus (assembly GCA_028564925.1). Classification (NCBI taxonomy): domain Eukaryota; kingdom Metazoa; phylum Chordata; class Amphibia; order Anura; family Ranidae; genus Lithobates; species Lithobates sylvaticus. The sequence goes on along the minus strand of CM053034.1, from coordinate 47,773,427 downwards.
CTACCTTAGACCTAAAGGGCCTAAAACTAACTGCCCTGACAGTTATTGCAGTCACAACCAGTGTTGGTCATCTTACTTTAAAAAAGTAATTAGTTACATTACAAATTATTTCTCCCAAAAAAGTAATTGAGTTAGTAACTCAGTTACTACATTGGAAAAGTAATTAGTTACTCAGCAAAGTAACTGACTTTTTTTCCCCCCAACACATATATCTGTTCCCCCTCTGTACCCCACTACACGTCTGCCCCCCCACACACATATATCTGTTCCCCCTCTGTACCCCACTACACGTCTGTCCCCCCCCCCCCACACATATATCTGTTCCCCCCCTGTACATCTGTCCCCCCAAACTCACGGATCGGATCGTTGCAGAGTCACGGATCGGATCATTTTTCGGATCAGCAAATAATAATTGAATTTGCAAAAACCTTTGAAAATTCCACCACCATAAAGCCCCCACTGTAATATCCATGTCATCTCCCTAACTGTAATATTGTCTGTGTATAGCCGGGTATTGCTGGGTATAGCCGGGTATGGCTGGGTATCGCCGAGTATGGCTGGGTATCGCCGAGTATGGCTGGGTGTTACCGCGTATTGCAGAGTGTGGCGGGGTATGGCCAGGTGTTGCGGGGTATGGCGGGGTGTTGCAGGGTATGGCAGGGTGTTGCAGAGTATTGCGCAGTATTGGCAGGGTGTTGCAGAGTATTGCGCAGTATTGGCACTGGCAGGGTGTTGCAGAGTATTGCGCTGTATTGGCAGGGTGTTGCAGAGTATTGCGCAGTATTGGCAGGGTGTTGCAGAGTATTGCGCAGTATTGGCAGGGTGTTGCAAAGTATGGCTGGGTATCGCCGAGTATGGCTGGGTATCGCCGAGTATGGCTGGGTGTTACCGCGTATTGCAGAGTGTGGCGGGGTATGGCCAGGTGTTGCGGGGTATGGCGGGGTGTTGCAGGGTATGGCAGGGTGTTGCAAAGTATTGCGCAGTATTGGCAGGGTGTTGCAAAGTATTGCGCAGTATTGGCAGGGTGTTGCAGAGTATTGCGCAGTATTGGCAGGGTGTTGCAGAGTATTGCGCAGTATTGGCAGGGTGTTGCAGAGTATTGCGCAGTATTGGCAGGGTGTTGCAGAGTATTGCGCAGTATTAGCAGGGTGTTGCAGAGTATGGAGGGATGGCTGCTGCCATCCGATCTCTCCCCTCCACTGTACAGATCTGTACACAGAGGGGAGACCAGCGTCATCTTGACGCGGTTTGTTTACAAAGTGATCGCTCCGTCATTTGATGGAGCAATCACATTGTAAACGGCCGACGGGTGCACCAAGATGGCCGCCGCTCCGCAGCTAGGCCGGAGCGGCGGCCATCTTGGTGCACCCGTCGGCCGCCGCTCCGGAGCTAGGCCGAAGCCGCGGCCTTTCCTGAGGCCGCGGATGGCTCCGCGATCGCGGCGGGTAATTGCGGTAACGCCGCCCCAGTAATGGGAACGGCGTTACCGCGAGGGGAAGAGTAATCAGTTGGATTACTCGTTACCCTCTAAAGTAACGCAGTTTACTTTAACGTCGTTAGTGCCATCACTGGTCACAACTGACACTAAATGCAGTGATCAGTAAATAAATAATCCCTGCAATCAGTGACACTGTGACTGGGGGGGCAGGGGGTGATCTGGGGGGTGATCAGGGGGTGGAATGTGTGCCTATGTGTGACTGGTGTCAGTGTAGTGTTGGTGCACTAACCTGATGTCTTCTCCGCTCGGCGTCCCGGTCAGAAAGACCGGCACGAGGAGCGTGACATCACTTCCTCTTGCCTGTGTTTACAATACGCAGGCAAGAGGAAGCATCTGATTCGCCAGGAGCGATCGCAAGGGGGTGGCCAGACCCTCGTCTATGATCGCTCCTGAAGCGATGCCGACCGTCCCCGCCGGACGAATGGCACGTAAAGGTACGTGGTTTTGCCTGTACGTGCCATTCTGCCGACGTATATGTACATGGGGCGGTCGGCAAGTGGTTAAATTGACAAAAATAAGATGGATAGATTAACTAGGAAAGCTACAATTTCTGGGGAAATTGTGTGAAGTGTTCTTGCCTCCACCTACTGGAGTGGCTGGAGTAACTGTGAAAAGTGTTAAAAAGTATATTTTAAAAAGTATAAATAGTAGTAAAAAAGTTGAAGTTCCATCATTAGCTAAAAGAGCTGAACATATTTTTCCCCAAAAATTTTTTTTTCAAACAAACATTTTTTTTTCAAATAAAATTTTTTTTTTTCAAATAAAAATTTAGTTTTTTTCAAACAAAAATGTATTGGCTGATCATGGGGTGGTCATAATATTTTGTCTGATCATGAGGTGGTGATAATGTTTTGGCTGATCATGATTTTTAAAATATTTATTTTTTATTATTATTTTTTTTTCATGGGGTGGTCATAATATTTTGGCTGATTTTTCTTTTTCAAAATTGTTTTTATTATTATTTTTTTTTTTTTTTTCATGAGGTGGTCATAATGTTTTGGCTGATCATCGGCTACAGGAAATAGGTATATTTTTAAAGACATGTTGTATATTGCTAAATCCTTTTAATAATCCTTTTAATAATCTATTGTCATAGGGGTATTTACATTTTTATATGTTTTTCTATTTGGCTTTTGTCTTCTGTCCTCTTCTGTCTTCTGTCTTCTGTCCTCTTCTGTCTTCTGTCCTCTTCTATCCTCTTCTGTCCTTTTCTATCCTCTTCTGTCCTCTTCTCTCTCGTCTGTCCTTCTGTCCTCTTCTCTCTCGTCTGTCCTCGTCTGTCCTCGTCTGTCCTCTTCTGTCCTCGTCTCTCTCGTCTGTCCTCTTCTCTGTCCTCTTCTGTCCTCTTCTCTGTCCTCTTCTGTCCTCTTCTCTGTCCTCTTCTCTCTCTTCTGTCCTCGTCTCTCTCGTCTGTCCTCTTCTGTCCTCGTCTCTCTCGTCTGTCCTCTTCTGTCCTCTTCTGTCCTCTTCTGTCCTCTTCTCTGTCCTCTTCTCTCTCTTCTGTCCTCGTCTCTCTCGTCTGTCTTCTTCTGTCCTCTTCTTTCTCGTCTGTCCTCTTCTCTCTCGTCTGTCCTCGTCTGTCCTCGTCTGTCCTCGTCTGTCCTCTTCTCTCTCGTCTGTCCTCTTCTCTCTCGTCTGTCCTCTTCTCTCGCGTCTGTCCTCTTCTCTCTCGTCTGTCCTCTTCTCTCTCGTCTGTCCTCTTCTCTCTCGTCTGTCCTCGTCTGTCCTCGTCTGTCCTCGTCTCTCTCGTCTGTCCTCGTCTCTCTCGTCTGTCCTCTTCTCTCTCGTCTGTCCTCTTCTCTCTCGTCTGTCCTCTTCTCTCTCGTCTGTCCTCTTCTCTCTCGTCTGTCCTCGTCTGTCCTCGTCTGTCCTCGTCTGTCCTCATCTGTCCTCGTCTGTCCTCGTCTGTCTTCTTCTGTCCTCGTCTGTCCTCGTCTGTCTTCTTCTGTCCTCGTCTGTCCTCGTCTGTCTTCTTCTGTCCTCTTCTCTGTCCTCTTCTGTTCTCTTCTCTCTCTTCTGTCCTCTTCTCTCTCTTCTGTCCTCTTCTCTCTCTTCTGTCCTCTTCTCTCTCTTCTGTTCTCTTCTGTCCTCTTCTGTGAGGAATGGTGCCTTATATCAGTTGAAGGAATAGCCCTCCAAGTTCCAGATATAAGACAAGCAAAGGTTTGCCTCTGGCCTGCAGGACACAGTTTGGAGACCAATGAGGTAGAACAATAAAATATGATGGCTGGATTACTTACCAATGTGTGATGCGCTTGCTATGAAGACATTGTATGGCACACAGCACCTCCGCAGCAATATATCTGATAGAAAAAGAAGAAAAGTTTTATTAGTGATAAACATGCCCTATAGTAACCTATTAATATTTTCTGATCCTAATGCTACAGGAAATGGGTATATTTTTAAAGACATGTTGTATATTGCTAAATCATTTTAATAATCTATTGTAATAGGGGTATTTACATTTTTATATGTATTTCTATTTGGCTTCTGTCTTCTGTCCTCTTCTGTCCTCTTCTGTCTTCGGTCCTCTTCGGTCCTCTTCTGTCTTCGGTCCTCTTCTGTCTTCGGTCCTCTTCTGTCTTCGGTCCTCTTCTGTCTTCGGTCCTCTTCGGTCCTCTCCTCTTCTGTCATTTTCTGTCTTCTGTCATTTTCTGTCTTCTGTCATTTTCTGTCTTCTGTCATTTTCTGTCTTCTGTCCCTTTCTGTCTTCTGTCCCTTTCTGTCCTCTTCTGTCTTCGGTCCTCTTCTGTCTTCGGTCCTCTTCTGTCTTCGGTCCTCTTCTGTCTTCGGTCCTCTTCGGTCCTCTCCTCTTCTGTCATTTTCTGTCTTCTGTCATTTTCTGTCTTCTGTCATTTTCTGTCTTCTGTCCCTTTCTGTCTTCTGTCCCTTTCTGTCCTCTTCTGTCTTCGGTCCTCTTCTGTCTTCGGTCCTCTTCTGTCTTCGGTCCTCTTCGGTCCTCTCCTCTTCTGTCATTTTCTGTCTTCTGTCATTTTCTGTCTTCTGTCATTTTCTGTCTTCTGTCCCTTTCTGTCCTCTTCTGTCTTCGGTCCTCTTCTGTCTTCGGTCCTCTTGTGTCTTCTTCGGTCCTCTTGTGTCCTCTTCGGTCCTCTTCGGTCCTCTTCTGTCCTCTTCTGTCTTCGGTCCTCTTCGGTCCTCTTCTGTCTTCGGTCCTCTTCGGTCGTCTTCGTTCGTCTTCGGTCCTCTTCTGTCTTCGGTCCTCTTCGGTCCTCTTCTGTCTTCGGTCCTCTTCTGTCTTCGGGCCTCTACGGTCCTCTTCGGTCCTCTTCGGTCCTCTTCGGTCCTCTTCTGTCTTCGGTCCTCGGTCCTCTTCTGTCTTCGGTCCTCTTCGGTCCTCTTCGGTCCTCTTCTGTCTTCGGTCCTCTTCTGCTGTCGGTCCTCGTCGGTCCTCTTCTGCTGTCGGTCCTCTTCTGCTGTC